>CM055735.1:21607596-21755096 GCA_029465975.1 Dallia pectoralis
ACACCCCGACACACACACACCTCCGACACACACACACCCCGACACACACACACCCCCGACACACACACACACACACACACACACACAGACAGACGTGGACTAACACATGTCATAGAGCATAGGAGCCAGTAAGCTCCAGTGGGGCATAATGGCTGTGTAATATCTGTTATGCTAAGCTCAGTCTGCACACATACGCACGAGAACAGAGGAACCAGGAGGACGGAGAACACAGAGGAACCAGGAGGACGGAGAACACAGAGGAACCAGGAGGACGGAGAACACAGAGGAACCAGGAGGACGGAGAACACAGAGGAACCAGAAGGACGGAGAACACAGACGAACCAGGAGGACGGAGAACACAGAGGAACCAGGAGGACGGAGAACACAGAGGAACCAGGAGGACAGAGAACACAGAGGAACCAGGAGGACAGAGAACACAGAGGAACCAAAAGGACAGAGAACACAGAGGAACCAGGAGGACAGAGAACACAGAGGAACCCGTCTCTCTCCTCTCCCCCCCGTCTCTCCTCTCCCCCCCCCGTCTCTCTTCTCTCCCCCCCGTCTCTCTTCTCTCCCCCGTCTCTCCCCCTCTCTCTTCTCTCCCCCGTCTCTCTTCTCTCCCCCGTCTCTCCTCTCTCCCCCGTCTCTCCTCTCTCCACCCCGTCTCTCCCCCTCTCCCCACCCCGTCTCTCCTCTCTCCCCCCGTCTCTCCTCTCTCCCCCGTCTCTCCTCTCCCCCGTCTCTCCTCTCCCCCCCCGTCTCTCCTCTCTCCACCCCGTCTCTCCTCTCTCCCCACGTCTCTCCTCTCTCCCCCCCGTCTCTCCTCTCTCCCCCACGTCTCTCCTCTCTCCCCCACGTCTCTCCTCTCTCCCCCACGTCTCTCCTCTCTCCCCCACGTCTCTCCTCTCTCCCCCACGTCTCTCCTCTCTCCCCCACGTCTCTCCTCTCTCCCCCCCGTCTCTCTGCTGGCTCACTTTCTCCTTTCTTTCCATGGTTCAGCACCTGGTCCACTCGTGTGGTTTTGGTTCTCCTACAGGGTGGATTTGGGCCGTCCATCTGGCTCGGGACTTTAGTCCCCGTCTCCCTGTCCAGGTCGCCCACGTCGCCCCGTCCCAGGACCCCAAACCCAGACACACAAACAACTTCTGAAAACCTTTCAGCGTGATTTATCGGCCATTCAAACACGGCTAAATGACACACAGATTCATACACACACATGAGGTCTTCTGAGACCCCGTCCGCTCTTTGATATGATAATAGTACAAAACACATCGAAAGAATTCCAACGCTAAAGAGCGACAAAATGAGAGCAAGACAAAACAAAGGAGAAAGAAAGCAAAAGATATGGAGCTTAACTACGGGTAGGTTCTGATCAGAACCCGGAGCTGTTAAGTAAACATTAAAAAGGGGGAATTCATTTTCCTTTTCTTTAATTCCTTCTCTCTCTTCTCTAACAAGTGGTAGTACATCATGAGGACAGGCCAGACAAAGACAGAGGGAGGGAGAAAGGAGGAAGAGAAGAAGCGATTGTTGCAGAGGAAGAAAGGGCTATCCATCTCTGTCCGTCAACTCATTCATCACAGTGTGTGTTAGCGTGTGTGTGTGTATTAGCATGTGTGTATACGTGTGTGTGTGTGTGTGTATTAGCGTGTGTGAGTGTGTGTGTGTTGTCAGCTCATTCATCCTGAATCCAGCCCATCCATCTTAGTCTGCCAGTGCGACTAACACACACACACACACACACACACACAAAATGGCCACCGTAACACCCAAACCCGGGAGGTCCAATATCCCACAGAACATTTCCAATCACAGACTCTGCAGACTACCATACACACAACACATCTCACACACACACACACACACACACACACACACTCTGCAGACTACCATACACACAACACCATACACACAACACATCTCACACACACACACACACACTCTGCAGACTACCATACACACAACACCACACACACATTTTCACATCCCCTGTGAACCTGTTAGCTGAGACAAAAGTCCCACCTACCAACCAACCAAACACACGTCCTCACTACCAACCAACCAAACACACGTCCTCACTACCAACCAGCCAAACACACGTCCTCACTACCAACCAACCAAACACACGTCCTCACTACCAACCAGCCAAACACACGTCCTCACTACCAACCAGCCAAACACACGTCCTCACTACCAACCAACCAACCACACATCCTCACTACCAACCAACCAAACACACATCCTCACTACCAACCAACCAAACACACATCCTCACTACCAACCAACCAAACACACATCCTCACTACCAACCAACCAAACACACGTCCTCACTACCAACCAGCCAAACACACGTCCTCACTACCAACCAACCAAACACACGTCCTCACTACCAACCAGCCAAACACACGTCCTCACTACCAACCAGCCAAACACACGTCCTCACTACCAACCAACCAAACACACGTCCTCACTACCAACCAGCCAAATACACGTCCTCACTTCCAACCAACCAAACACACGTCCTCACTACCAACCAACCAAACACACATCCTCACTACCAACCAACCAAACACACATCCTCACTACCAACCAACCAAACACAGGTCCTCACTACCAACCAGCCAAACACACGTCCTCACTACCAACCAGCCAAACACACGTCCTCACTACCAACCAACCAAACACACGTCCTCACTACCAACCAACCAAACACACATCCTCACTACCAACCAACCAAACACACGTCCTCACTACCAACCAACCAAACACACGTCCTCACTACCAACCAACCAAACACACATCCTCACTACCAACCAACCAAACACACATCCTCACTTCCAACCAACCAAACACACGTCCTCACTACCAACCAACCAAACACACGTCCTCACTACCAACCAACCAAACACACGTCCTCCCTACCAACCAACCAAACACACGTCCTTACTACCAACCAACCAAACACACGTCCTCACTACCAACCAACCAAACACACGTCCTCATCCAGACCAAATGAACATCTGACTTAAATCAACAAAATAGGAGAGCAAGTAGGATAGTGATCTAGACTGTGGTGGACTGATAAACTGTGGTGGACTGATAAACTGTGGTGGACTGATAAACTGTGGTGGACTGATAAACTGTGGTGGACTGATAAACTGTGGTGGACTGATAAACTGTGGTGGACTGATAAACTGTGGTGGACTGATAAACTGTGGTGGACTGATAAACTGTGGTGGACTGATAAACTGTGGTGGACTGATAAACTGTGGTGGACTGATGGACTGTGATGGACTGATAAACTGTGGTGGACTGATAAACTGTGGTGGACTGATAAACTGTGGTGGACTGATAAACTGTGGTGGACTGATAAACTGTGGTGGACTGTGGTGGACTGTGGTGGACTGTGGTGGACTGATAAACTGTGGTGGACTGATAAACTGTGGTGGACTGATAAACTGTGGTGGACTGATAAACTGTGGTGGACTGTGGTGGACTGTGGTGGACTGATAAACTGTGGTGGACTGATAAACTGTGGTGGACTGTGGTGGACTGATAAACTGTGGTGGACTGATAAACTGTGGTGGACTGTGGTGGACTGATAAACTGTGGTGGACTGATAAACTGTGGTGGACTGTGGTGGACTGTGGTGGACTGATAAACTGTGGTGGACTGATGGACTGTGATGGACTGATAAACTGTGGTGGACTGATAAACTGTGGTGGACTGATAAACTGTGGTGGACTGATAAACTGTGGTGGACTGTGGTGGACTGTGGTGGACTGTGGTGGACTGATAAACTGTGGTGGACTGATAAACTGTGGTGGACTGTGGTGGACTGTGGTGGACTGTGGTGGACTGATAAACTGTGGTGGACTGATAAACTGTGGTGGACTGTGGTGGACTGTGGTGGACTGTGGTGGACTGATAAACTGTGGTGGACTGATAAACTGTGGTGGACTGATAACTGTGGTGGACTGTGGTGGACTGTGGTGGACTGTGGTGGACTGATAAACTGTGGTGGACTGATAAACTGTGGTGGACTGATAAACTGTGGTGGACTGATAAACTGTGGTGGACTGATAAACTGTGGTGGACTGATAAACTGTGGTGGACTGATAAACTGTGGTGGACTGATAAACTGTGGTGGACTGATAAACTGTGGTGGACTGATAAACTGTGGTGGACTGATACACTGTGGTGGTTCCAATATTTCTACCCGCTGTTCCAAAATGTTGAAGAGCAGGTGTAATTAGTCTTAAAGGGAAGGACGAGGCAGTGTTGAGATCTACAGGGAGATCCAACAGCAGGGAGAGAGAGATGTTCTCCAAGAAGAAGGAGAGAGAGAGATGTTCTTCAACAGCAGGGAGAGAGAGATGTTCTCCAACAGCAGGGAGAGAGAGATGTTCTCCAAGAAGAAGGAGAGAGAGAGATGTTCTCCAAGAAGGAGAGAGAGATGTTCTCCAACAGCAGGGAGAGAGAGAGATGTTCTCCAACAGCAGGGAGAGAGAGAGATGTTCTCCAACAGCAGGGAGAGAGAGAGATGTTCTCCAACAGCAGGGAGAGAGAGAGATGTTCTCCAAGAGGAAGGAGAGAGAATAATGGGAAACACAAAGACCTACTTGTCTCAAGTCAGAGAAGGCGAGCAACAGCGTGTCCCCCTGGAACCCTGGTACCGGGTCGGTTCTGGCAAACCCTGTGGGAACAGACAGAATGAATGAATTAAGGAGGAGACGGAGAGAGAGAGAGAGAGAGAGAGAGAGTAGAGTGGGGGGAGGTGGTGGAAGGAGACCGATAGAAAGAAAGGACGGCAGGAATTTGCCGCACCGGGAGATTGGCAGACAGATGACAGGAGAGAAGTGGGAGGAGGGAGAGTAGAGGGAGGGGGGAGAGGGAGGAGGGAGAGTAGCGTGAGTGGAGGGGGAGTGAGGAGGAGAGGGAGAGGAGAGGGGGGAGAGTGGAGGGGAGGGGGAGGAGGGAGTGTACTGGCTTTGAATTTGAAATGTATGGGTTAAAATCAGTGGTAAAAAACGGTATTTTAAGTGTTGCGATAACTATCAAAATTAAATGACAATACTAGCAAACTAACTTTTATGTGACAGATCTGGATTTTGGCAATAAAACGCTATATTATCACCGGGGATACCACTAGAAAACGGCCACAGAGATATTGCTCCTGATTGGACAGCTGGGGTTACCCGGGGATACCACCAGAAAACGCCCACAGAGATATTGCTCCTGATTGGACAGCTGGGGTTACCCGGGGAAACCCCTAAAAAACGCCCACAGAGATATTGCCCCTGATTGGACAGCTGGGGTTACCCCGAGAAACCACAAAAAAACGCCCACAGAGATATTGCCCCTGATTGGACAGCTGGGGTTACCCAAGGATACTACAAGGAAACACTCAAATGGATATTGCTTCATCACCCTTATGATGAAAAACATCCCCCATAACATGATGCTGCCACCACCACCACACTTCACATTTGGGATGGTGGTCCAACTGTAATGTTTTGCAATTAGGTCAAAAAGTTCCATTCTAGTTTCTTGAGAACACACTCGGTTCCATTCTAGTTTCTTGAGAACACCCTCGGTTTCATTCTAGTTTCTTGAGAACACACTCGGTTCCATTCTAGTTTCTTGAGAACACACTCGGTTCCATTCTAGTTTCTTGAGAACACACTCGGTTCCATTCTAGTTTCTTGAGAACACACTCGGTTCCATTCTAGTTTCTTGAGAACACACTCGGTTCCATTCTAGTTTCTTGAGAACACACTCGGTTCCATTCTAGTTTCTTGAGAACACACTCGGTTCCATTCTAGTTTCTTGAGAACACACTCGGTTCCATTCTAGTTTCTTGAGAACACACTCGGTTCCATTCTAGTTTCTTGAGAACACACTCGGTTCCATTCTAGTTTCTTGAGAACACACTCGGTTCCATTCTAGTTTCTTGAGAACACACTCGGTTCCATTCTAGTTTCTTGAGAACACACTCGGTTCCATTCTAGTTTCTTGAGAACACACTCGGTTCCATTCTAGTTTTCGCCACTCGGTTAAAGAATTCCCTAAGAGTTTCTGTGCCAATTCTTAAAATGGGGTTCAAAGTCGGGCTTTCTTGTGTAATGGCAACGTTCCTGCTACTCTACTAAACATGCCAGGAATGCTTGGGATATTGTCACATGCAAACCTTGATAAGTCTTCCATTAGCTTCTTGTGAGCCTAATCAGAGTACTACAGTCATCAGAGCGACTGCAGTCATCAGAGTGACAGCAGCCATCAGAGCGACAGCTGTCATCAGAGTGACAGCAGCCATCAGAGCGACAGCAGCCATCAGAGCGACAGCAGCCGTCAGAGCGACAGCAATCATCAGAGTGACAGCAGCCGTCAGAGCGACAGCAGCCGTCAGAGCGACAGCAGTCGTCAGAGTGACAGCAGCCGTCAGACTGCCAGCAGTCGTCAGAGTGACAGAGCGACAGCAGTCGTCAGAGTGACAGCAGCCGTCAGAGCGACAGCAGCCGTCAGAGCGACAGCAGCCGTCAGAGCGACAGCAGCCGTCAGAGCGACAGCAGCCGTCAGAGCGACAGCAGCCGTCAGAGCGACAGCAGCCGTCAGAGCGACAGCAGCCGTCAGAGCGACAGCAGCCGTCAGAGTGACAGCAGCCGTCAGAGTGACAGCAGCCGTCAGAGCGACAGCAGCCGTCAGAGCGACAGAGCGACAGCAGCCATCAGAGCGACAGCAGTCATCAGAGCGACAGCAGCCATCAGAGCGACAGCAGCCATCAGAGCGACAGCAGCCATCAGAGCGACAGCAGCCATCAGAGCGACAGCAGCCATCAGAGTGACACCAGTCATCAGAGCGACAGCAGTCATCAGAGCGACAGCAGCCATCAGAGCGACAGCAGTCATCAGAGCGACAGAGCGACAGCAGCCCTCAGAGCGACAGCAGCCATCAGAGCGACAGCAGCCATCAGAGCGACAGCAGCCATCAGAGCGACAGCAGCCATCAGAGCGACAGCAGCCATCAGCACGACAGCGGCCATCAGAGCGACAGTGGCCATCAGAGCGACAGCGGCCATCAGAGCGACAGCAGCCATCAGAGCGACAGCAGCCATCAGAGCGACAGCAGTCATCAGAGTGACAGCAGTCATCAGAGTGACAGCAGTCATCAGAGTGACAGCAGTCATCAGAGTGACAGCAGTCATCAGAGTGACAGCAGTCATCAGAGTGACAGCAGTCATCAGAGTGACAGCAGTCATCAGAGTGACAGCAGTCATCAGAGCGACAGAGTGACAGCAGTCATCAGAGCGACAGCAGTCATCAGAGCGACAGCAGTCATCAGAGCGACAGCAGCCATCAGAGCGACAGCAGTCATCAGAGCGACAGCAGTCATCAGAGCGACAGCAGCCATCAGAGCGACAGCAGTCTTAAGAGCGGTGCGTTTCCTAACACCCTGAATCTGGTCGAGGGCACACAATGTCAGGGCGAGAGACGAGGAACAAGAAGGTTTGCTTGTCGATGTTTTTTTGGTCTGGGGTCGACTCAAGTTTAGATGTGCTTTTTGGCTCTGGGTGTGACGCGGAGTACCGGCTGTGTGAGAGAGAAAAGGAGAGGATCTGAGTATTGTGGCGGGTGAGGGAACATTTGACACTGGGACACAAAACAACCGGGCTGTAGCTAATCTCTTTCACCTTGTCCACACAGGGCTCCAAACAGCCCTGTATCAAGCCATTATCACGCCTGTCTCATGGCTTCCCGGACCTGACCCCCCCCCCACACACACACACACACACACACACAGGCACACACACACACACACGCCAACAATCTATGTTCCTAAGCCCAGAGACCCTTCGCACCCCTTCCCTTAGTCCCTGAGCTCTGCTCCTGGTTCCCCGATAACCCGAGTGGGAGACCCAAACAACCTTTAACAACATCTACACTCCCACTGTACCCCTACTGTTAATACACACCAGACCCCTACACTGTTCTCTACCCCCTGTTCTCTCGCCCTGTTCTCTCGCCCGCCCTCTCGCCCGCCCTCTCGCCCGCCCTCTCGCCCGCCCTCGCCCGCCCTCCCGCCCTCTCGCCCTGTTCTCTCGCCCGCCCTCTCGCCCGCCCTCCGCCCGCCCTCCCCGCCCTCTCGCCCGCCCTCTCGCCCGCCCTCCGCCCGCCCTCCGCCCGCCCTCTCGCCCGCCCTCTCGCCCGCCCTCTCGCCCGCCCTCTCGCCCGCCCTCTCGCCCCGCCCTCTCGCCCGCCCTCTCGCCCGCCCTCTCGCCCGCCCTCCACAAAAGGGAGACAGGCTGAAGACGAATAAACAAGACAAGCTGGGAAACAACTGTGGAAGTAAACCAGGTGTGCAGCACCACCTGTAGGTGAAACTGGGAACAACTGGACAGAGGGATCTTCACTCTGATTTGATGTGGTTGGAAAAAATACGATGGAGGAAAGAAACTGACAAGTGAAGGTTGCGTCAGGGTTGGTTTGCGTCAGGGTTAGGTTAGATAAGGGTTAGGTAGAGGTTGGGTTATATAAAGGTCTGGTTATGTTAGGGTTAAGGTTGGGTTATATAAAGGTCTGGTTATGTTTGGGTTAAGGTTAGGGTTGGGTTGTATAAAGGTCTGGTTATGTTTGGGTTAAGGTAGAGGTTGGGTTGTATAAAGGTCTGGTTATGTTTGGGTTAAGGTTAGGGTTGGGTTGTATAAAGGTCTGGTTATGTTTGGGTTAAGGTTAGGGTTGGGTTGTATAAAGGTCTGGTTATGTTTGGGTTAAGGTTAGGGTTGGGTTGTATAAAGGTCTGGTTATGCTTGGGTTAAGGTACTCACTCTCACACTCCTTGACATCGTTGTTGAACTGCTGCAGGGCTCCCAGGGACACCTGTCTGACGTCCGGCTGCAGAAGGAGCTTCAGGAGAGACGAGGCCAGGTGCTTACAGGCCGACATGCAGGCAGTCTGGGCCACCTTCCCCTGGGACAGGACAGAGGACATGGTGGAACACTGGTTCTACTAGGAGGACAGAGGACATTACAGGTGAAACACTGGTTCTACTAGGAGGACAGAGCACATGGTGGAACACTGGTTCTACTAGGAGGACAGAGGACATTACAGGTGGAACACTGGTTCTACTAGGACAGATGACATGGTGAAACACTGGTTCTACTAACAGGACAGAGAACATTACAGGTGGAACACTGGTTCTACTAGGAGGACAGAGGACATTACAGGTGGAACACTGGTTCTACTAGGAGGACAGAGGACATTACAGGTGGAACACTGGTTCTACTAGGAGGACAGAGGACATTACAGGTGGAACACTGGTTCTACTAGGAGGACAGAGGACATTACAGGTGAAACACTGGTTCTACTAGGAGGACAGAGGACATTACAGGTGAAACACTGGTTCTACTAGGAGGACAGAGGACATTACAGGTGAAACACTGGTTCTACTAGGAGGACAGAGGACATTACAGGTGAAACACTGGTTCTACTAAGGTTCAGTGAAAGAGACATGTACACAGAGAAACAGAGAGAGTCAGATTTTCAGTCTTGGCAGCAGCGAACAGTGGACATCATTCAGGTGTTAATTTGTGGTTTGTATCAGTCTGGTGAACAGCCTTGTAGTCTTTCTGGTGAGCGTGAACAGCCTTGTAGTCTTTCTGGTGAGCGTGAACAGCCTTGTAGTCTTTCTGGTGAGCGTGAACAGCCTTGTAGTCTTTCTGGTGAGCGTGAACAGCCTTGTAGTCTTTCTGGTGAGCGCGAACAGCCTTGTAGTCTTTCTGGTGAGCGTGAACACCCTTGTAGTCTTTCTGGCGAACAGCCTTGTAGTCTTTCTGGTGAGCGCGAACAGCCTTGTAGTCTTTCTGGTGAGCGTGAACAGCCTTGTAGTCTTTCTGGTGAGCGAGAACAGCCTTGTAGTTTTCTGGTGAGCGTGAACAGCCTTGTAGTCTTTCTGGTGAGTGTGAACAGCCTTGTAGTCTTTCTGGTGAGCGAGAACAGCCTTGTAGTCTTTCTGATCCACCGGAATTGGAAAAATGACTTTACAATGACTGAATTGGGACACATCAGGGAGGATATTTCTGGAGGATTATTTCGCATATTCTTCATATAAGTAACATGGGGCATATGGATCATTACAGTTTTCCATGGCAACGAAGTTGATAACACACACACAGAATGAGGGAGCCCAACTCTGTCCAATGTGTGGTGGATGGGATGCATTTTGGGTAAATAATGTCTTACATCCAAACACAGGAAGTGATTTAACAGCAGAGCATCAAATATGGAGTTGCAAATGCAAAAACCCCAGACGAGCCAATCAGCAAGCTTAATAAGGTTAATAAACAAATAAGGTGAGACAACGGTCAGTTAGGGAAGGGGAGGGTCCAATTGAAAAGGGGTGGGGCCACCTGTAAAAGGGGTTGGTCTCTACAGGCTAACATATTTATATATGTATTAATTGTACTGTTGTTTTATTTCATTTGTACTGCTGCTGTCACACAAAAATGTCCCCTCGGGGAAACCAATCGGGGTGTACAACCAAAACCAGGCAGCCTATCAGTAGTGTAGCACGTGGACTCCACAGGCCACATCACTCTCATGCTCTGTGGTCATGGTAACGGACAGGTTACAGTCGTCATGGTTACACAACCAAAACCAGGCAACCTATCAGTAGTACTTACCGGCAGCCTAGCGTGTTCTATGGCACTACCCTACAGGAAACACAAACAGACCAGTGTATGGCACTACAGGAAACACAAACAGGCCAGTGTACGGCACTACAGGAAACACAAACAGACCAGTGTATGGCACTACAGGAAACACAAACAGACCAGTGTATGGCACTACAGGAAACACAAACAGGCCAGTCACAAACAAACAGTGTATGGCACTACAGGAAACACAAACAGACCAGTGTATGGCACTACAGGAAACACAAACAGACCAGTGTATGGTACTACAGGAAACACAAACAGACCAGTGTATGGCACTACAGGAAACACAAACAGACCAGTGTATGGAACTACAGGAAACACAAACAGACCAGTGTATGGCACTACAGGAAACACAGACAGACCAGTGTATGGCACTACAGGAAACACAAACAGACCAGTGTATGGCACTACAGGAAACACAAACAGACCAGTGTATGGCACTACAGGAAACACAAACAGACCAGTGTATGGTACTACAGGAAACACAGACAGACCAGTGTATGGCACTACAGGAAACACAAACAGGCCAGTGTATGGCACTACAGGAAACAAACAGACCAGTGTACGACACTACCCTACAGGAAACACAAACAGGCCAGTGTATGGTACTACAGGAAACACAAACAGACCAGTGTATGGCACTACAGGAAACACAGACAGACCAGTGTATGGTACTACAGGAAACACAAACAGACCAGTGTATGGTACTACAGGAAACACAAACAGGCCAGTGTACGGCACTACAGGAAACACAAACAGACCAGTGTATGGTACTACAGGAAACACAAACAGGCCAGTGTATGGTACTACAGGAAACACAAACAGACCAGTGTATGGTACTACAGGAAACACAAACAGGCCAGTGTACGGCACTACCCTACAGGAAACACAAACAGACCAGTGTACGGCACTACCCTACAGGAAACACAAACAGGCCAGTGTATGGAACTACAGGAAACCTCTGATTGGCTAGCTCATCTCCCTCTAAACCTCTGATTGGCCAGTTCATGGGTGTGTGTGGTACCAACCGGAAGGTGAGTGAAGACAGAGAAGGTGGAACACAGAAAGGCAATGAGGTCACTCAAGTAGTCGCTGGGAGCTCCGCCCCCCTGTGCTGCTGTCCAATCATAATCTGCCAGTTGCAGGAACTGATCAATCTTGGCATTTAGGTTGGTGTAGATCTCCTCCTCCGCAGCATGTCTGGCATCCTGAGGAAAACAGCACAGGTTCATTAATGTTCAGAAACATTCAGGAGGACCAGATGCTATGGAGAAACTCATCATAATGAAGGTGAACATGATTAAACATCTGCAGGACATAAGAGAAGAGCTGGAGAGGAGAGAAGAGCTGGAGGGGAGAGAAGAGCTGGAGGGGAGAGAAGAGCTGGAGAGGAGAGAAGAGCTGGAGGGGAGAGAAGAGCTGGAGGGGAGAGAAGAGCTGGAGGGGAGAGAAGAGCTGGAGGGGAGAGAAGAGCTGGAGGAGGAAGAGCTGGAGGGAAGAGCTGGAGGGGAGAGAAGAGCTGGAGGGGAGAGAAGAGCTGGAGGGGGGAGAAGAGCTGGAGGGGAGAGAAGAGCTGGAGGGGAGAGAAGAGCTGGAGGGGAGAGAAGAGCTGGAGGGGAGAGAAGAGCTGGAGGGGAGAGTGTGTGTGTGTGTGTAGATGTGTGTGTATGTATGTGTGTGTACCTTGAACGTGGAGGTCCCATAAAGCTTCGTAGCGTTGGCTGTATCTGGGGGGACATTTGTGATGTTGGATATGAACTCCTCCAGATAAACACAGGACGCCTCCAGATGAGTGGTGTTCAATATCACCTGGACCAGCTGCACACACACACACGATTGAGGAGAAGGACAGACGGGCAGAGGGACAGACGGGCAGACGGGCAGAGGGACAGAGGGACAGACGGGCAGAGGGACAGACGGGCAGAGGGACAGACGGGCAGAGGGACAGGAACGTGACTTACTTCTGCCAGTCCCACATTATTCTTCTTGATGGCGTACTGGAGACAGTGACTGAGTGTTCTGGTTAAGAGCAGGTTGGTGGATTTACGAATCATGTCATCTACCTCTGTAGAGCTGTGAACACACACACACACGTTTAAATGATACATTCACAATATGTGTAGAGCTGCACACACACACACACACACACACACACACACACACACACACACACACACACACACACACACACACACACACACACACACACACACACACACACACACACACACACACACACACACACACACACACACACACACACACACACACACACACACACACACACACACACACACACACACACACACACACACACACACACACACACACACACACACACACACACACACACACACACACACACACACACACACACACACACACACACACACACACACACACCAAATCCCTTAATTGTATGGTATATCTTATTTTGTTGAGACAGGACGACAGGAATCTGAAAACGTTCCCGGCGTTCCAGGGGTCAGTGTTCCTATTCTCATCACTGTTACCCACAATTCACAAAGAGAAATTCCTCAGTATCAATATGCTGACTTAGCCAAAATTTATTTACAGAGAGAGAGATAGAGGGAGAGGGAAAGCCAGGTAGAGAGAGGTAGAGATAGATGTAGAGAGGGAAAGAGAGAGAGAGGTCCATAAATATATAAATAGGAATAATAAATATTACACACAAACAAACACACAGTTGATCCATAAATAGACAGGCCGGTCAGTCTGTCTGCCTGCCCATGTTTTGGGGGTCAGCAGTTCATTTGGGAAGCAGCTAAGTAAAAAAAAAAAAAAAATCACACACACACACACACACACACACACACACACTCACATACACACACACACACTCTCACACACACACACACCTTCTCTCATTGCAGAAAACGGAAGCCAAGCAGACTCTACAGTAACAGTACACCATCATTAAGCCACATCAATACACACACACACACACACACACACACACACACACACACACACACACACACACACACACACACACACACACACACACACACACACACACACACACACACACACACACAGGGTAGCTTGACCACACACTCTGTCAGGCTACCCAGGGACACATCTAATGTGAACACAGGTCCAGGACAGGATCAGAGGTCAGGGACCCAAGTGGAGTATCCATAGATGTATTTCCGGAACATTGGAACATTTCAGAGGAAGTGTGTGTGTGTGTGTGTGTGTGTGTGTGTGTGTGTGTGTGGACCAGGGATCAGATGTCAGTATGGAAAGGTCCCAGATGTTCATGTACCTCAGGTGAAGGTCTTCTGAGTACTTCAGGCAGGCGTAGATGAACTCCTTTAGCTGACAGTAGACTTTAAGAACAAACTCAGAGAACGGAAGCTTCTTAGGGAACGGGAGCTATAATGATATGGAGAGGTCAGAGGTCAGGATCTGTTGTGTAATACATCTGGGTTATTAATAATGATATGGAGAGGTCAGAGGTCAGAATCAGTTGTGTAATGCATCTGGGTTATTAATAATGATATGGAGAGGTCAGAGGTCAGGATCTGTTGTGTAATACATCTGGGTTATTAATAATGATATGGAGAGGTCAGAGGTCAGGATCTGTTGTGTAATACATCTGGGTTATTAATAATGATATGGAGAGGTCAGAGGTCAGGATCTGTTGTGTAATGCATCTGGGTTATTAATAATGATATTAATGCATGATATGGAGAGGTCAGAGGTCAGGATCTGTTGTGTAATACATCTGGGTTATTAATAATGATATGGAGAGGTCAGAGGTCAGGATCTGTTGTGTAATACATCTGGGTTATTAATAATGATATGTAAGGTGTAATGCATCTGGGTTATTAATAATGATATGGAGAGGTCAGAATCAGTTGTGTAATGCATCTGGGTTATTAATAATGATATGGAGAGGTCAGAGGTCAGGATATGTTGTGTAATACATCTGGGTTATTAATAATGATATGGAGAGGTCAGAATCAGTTGTGTAATGCATCTGGGTTATTAATAATGATATGGAGAGGTCAGAGGTCAGGATCTGTTGTGTAATACATCTGGGTTATTAATAATGATATGGAGAGGTCAGAGGTCATCTGGGCATCTTATTAATAATGATATGGAGAGGTCAGAATCAGTTGTGTAATGCATCAGAGGTCAGGATCTGTTGTGTAATACATCTGGGTTATTAATAATGATATGGAGAGGTCAGAGGTCAGGAGGTAATACAGGATATACATCTGGGTTATTAATAATGATTGTGTAAGTTGTGTAATGCATCTGGGTTATTAATAATGATATGGAGAGGTCAGAGGTCAGGATCTGTTGTGTAATACATCTGGGTTATTAATAATGATATGGAGAGGTCAGAGGTCAGTAATGCATCTGGGTTATTAATAATGATATGGAGAGGCCAGAGGTCAGGATCTGTTGTGTAATACATCTGGGTTATTAATAATGATATGGAGAGGTCAGAGGTCAGGATCTGTTGTACATGCACTATGGTAGGTTATGGCTGTTGCCATAGTAACATGCAGGCAAACACTTCCGGGTTGAGAGAGTGGTGACATATTAACCTTGTCTAGGTCAGGGTCTTGAAAAGGGAACTGAGAAGTTAACTGTCTGTAGTCTTCCTCTGTAGCCACGGGAATGGGACTGTAGTTATCTTGATCCAAGGCCTGCCTGAGAAGAGAGAGAGAGATGGAGAGAGGGAGAGAGAGGGAGGGAGAGAGAGAGAGAGAGAGGGAGGTTAACATTGGCTGAGTCTCCTCTTCATCCTTGGAACCCAGGGAACCCTAAAGTCTGACAGGGTTCTGCAGAACAGCATTCCAGAGAGCGGCTGTGAACACTAACTGGGACTAGTTCACAATAAAGGGAACATGTTATTGGTGTGTGTGTGTGCGTGTGTGTGCGTGTGTGTGCGCGCGTGTGTGTGTATTTCTGTGGTTTTACAGAGTACTCAACTGCCCTGTTTCCTCAGATCAACATGTTCACAATAGGGTGAGGAAACACAACAACACACCAGTTATGCACATTTCTTCCATTATTACCTCTGGATGTTAATCCTTCCCTCTCCTGTCATAAAACATCACCACCACAACATTCCCACATTCCCACAATCCAAAAACAAAACTCAGACCAGAAACAGACACACACTTATTCCAACGCCTCCAAAACACAGCAGTTACAGGAAGAGAACTGGCTGCTAACTCCACCACCCTGCTACCAGAGAGGAGGAAAAGTTCAAGTGTGTGTGTGAGTGTGAGTGGGGGTGTGCGTGTGGGGGTGTGCGGTGGTGCGTGTGGGGTGGTGCATGTGGGGGTGTGCGTGTGGGGTGGTGGGTGTGGGGTGTGCGTGTGGGGTGTGCGTGTGGGGTGTGCGTGGGGGGTGTGCGCGTGTGGGGGTGTGCGTGCGTGTGTGTGTGTCTGTGTGTCTGCGTGTGTGTGCGCGCGTGTGTGTGTGTGTGTGTGTGCGCGTGTGTGTGCGCGTGTGTGTGTGTGTGAGAGTGTGAGTGTGTGTACCTGAATGTAAGGTTCCATTTCTTCAGCAGAATCTCTCCATACTGATCTCTCATCTCCAGCAGCATGTCGAACAGCTGTGACACTGGAAAACCATAACCCTGATGCACACACACACACACGCACACACACACACACCACACACGCACACGCACACACACAGACACACACACACAAATAAACAAAAATACAAACACATGGGTGAGTGTGCGGGAAAATATAATTTTATATCAACAGGACTCATCCATCATTCAGACTAAAACATTTGGTGTGCAGGCTTTAGTTCCAGCCTAGCTATACACATTCAACACATCTCAGTTGTGTGTGTGTGTGTGTGTGTGTGTGTGTGTGTGTGTGTGTGTTTAGGTTTGTATTTGTGTCTGTGGTGGTGAAGAGTTGAGAACCCTGGAGAGTAAAAGCAGGTCTCCATTGTAAAACAACGTCATATAAACGTTAGTTTCATCACGCCAATAACAACATAAATTTTAAAATTATTGTCGTGGCTTTTACGATGAGATTACTGTAACAATGTAAGTAGTTTAAATATATATATATATATATATATATGAAGTGCATTATAAATACAATTATTATTACTATAAAAGCATGACAAACGCAGACAGACAGGAAAACAGAGAACAAGACAGACAGGTGGACTAACCTGCAGCGTGTCAGAAAACAGCACAATGAGGTTCTTGAGATCCAACACCAGGTCAGGATCAGAGCAGTACGACTGGAGAGAGATGGAGAGGGTCAAAGGTCAGAGCAGTACGACTGGAGAGAGATGGAGGGTCAAAGGTCAGAGCAGTACAACTGGAGAGAGATGGAGAGGGTCAAAGGTCAGAGCAGTACGACTGGAGAGAGATGGAGGGTCAAAGGTCAGAGCAGTACAACTGGAGAGAGATGAAGAGGGTCAAAGGTCAGAGCAGTACGACTGGAGAGAAATGGAGGGTCAAAGGTCAGAGCAGTACGACTGGAGAGAGATGGAGAGGGTCAAAGGTCAGAGCAGTACGACTGGAGAGAGATGGAGGGTCAAAGGTCAGAGCAGTACGACTGGAGAGAGATGGAGGGTCAAAGGTCAGAGCAGTACGACTGGAGAGAGATGGAGGTTCAAAGGTCAGAGCAGTACGACTGAGAGAGATGGAGGTTCTGGAGAGAGATGGAAAGGTCAGAGCAGTACGACTGGAGAGAGATGGAGGGTCAAAGGTCAGAGCAGTACGACTGAGAGAGATGGAGGGTCAAGGTCAGAGCAGTACGACTGAGAGAGATGGAGGGTCAAAGGTCAGAGCAGTACGACTGGAGAGAGATGAAGAGGGTCAAAGGTCAGAGCAGTACGACTGGAGAGAGATGGAGGGTCAAAGGTCAGAGCAGTACGACTGGAGAGAGATGGAGGGTCCAAAGGTCAGAGCAGTACGACTGGAGAGAGATGGAGGTTCCAAAGGTCAGAGCAGTACGACTGGAGAGAGATGGAGGGTCAAAGGTCAGAGCAGTAACTAGGTCAGAGCAGTATGACTGAGAGAGATGGAGGGTCAAAGGTCAGAGCAGTATGACTGGAGAGAGATGGAGGTCAAAGGTCAGAGCAGTATGACTGGAGAGAGATGGAGGGTCAAAGGTCAGAGCATGACTGGAGAGAGATGGAGGGTCAAAGGTCAGAGCAGTACGACTGGAGAGAGATGGAGGGTCAAAGGTCAGAGCAGTACGACTGGAGAGAGATGGAGGTTCAAAGGTCAGAGCAGTACGACTGGAGAGAGATGGAGGTTCCAAAGGTCAGAGCAGTACGACTGGAGAGAGATGGAGGGTCAAAGGTCAGAGCAGTATGACTGGAGAGAGATGGAGGGTCAAAGGTCAGAGCAGTACGACTGGAGAGAGATGGAGGGTCAAAGGTCAGAGCAGTACGACTGGAGAGAGATGAAGAGGGTCAAAGGTCAGAGCAGTACGACTGGAGAGAGATGGAGGTTCCAAAGGTCAGAGCAGTACGACTGGAGAGAGATGGAGGTTCAAAGGTCAGAGCAGTACGACTGGAGAGAGATGGAAAGGGTCAAAGGTCAGAGCAGTACAACTGGAGAGAGATGGAGAGGGTCAAAGGTCAGAGCAGTACGACTGGAGAGAGATGGAGGGTCAAAGGTCAGAGGGAGAGAGATGAAGAGGGTCAAAGGTCAGAGCAGTACAACTGGAGAGAGATGAAGAGGGTCAAAGGTCAGAGCAGTACGACTGGAGAGAGATGGAGGTTCCAAAGGTCAGAGCAGTACGACTGGAGAGAGATGGAGAGGGTCAAAGGTCAGAGCAGTACGACTGGAGAGAGATGGAGAAGGTCAAAGGCCAGAGCAGTACGACTGGAGAGAGATGGAGGGTCAAAGGTCAGAGAAGAACGACTGGAGAGATGGAGGGTCAAAGGTCAGAGCAGTATGATGAGTATGTGTGTGTCTTACAGAGTGTGTGCGCAGGGCAGCGATGGTCTTGGACAGGGCCAGCTCCCACAGCTCCTCAACATAAGCCCTGTTGACCAAACCCTGGGTTGTATGGAGAATATGGTCCTCTACCACAAAGAACCTGGAGAGGGAGAGATACATAGAATTATACCAGGAGGGAGAGACTGGGGAGAGAGAGGGGGAGAGACTGGGGGGAGAGGGGGAGAGACACATAGAATTATACCAGGAGGGAGAGACTGGGGAGAGAGAGGGGGGAGAGACTGGGGAGGGAGAGGGGGAGAGGGGGAGAGATACATAGAATTATACCAGGAGGGAGAGACTGGGAGAGAGAGGGGGAGAGACTGGGGGGGGAGGGGGGGGAGAGACACATAGAATTATACCAGGAGGGAGAGACTGGGGAGAGAGGGGGAGAGACTGGGGGAGAGGGGGGAGAGATACATAGAATTATACCAGGAGGGAGAGACTGGGGAGAGAGGGGGAGAGACTGGGGGAGGGGGAGAGACACATAGAATTATACCAGGAGGGAGACTGGGGAGAGAGAGGGGGAGAGACTGGGGAGAGACACAGAATTATACCAGGAGGGAGAGACTGGGGGGGAGAGGGGAGAGACTGGGGGAGAGGGGGACGAGAGGGGGGGAGAGGGGGAGAGGGGGAGAGACACATAGAATTATACCAGGAGGGAGAGACTGGGGGAGAGGAGGGAGAGAGAGGAAGGGAGAGAGGAGGGGAGAGAGGTGGGGAGAGGTGGGGAGAGAGGTGGGGAGAGAGGTGGGGGGAGAGACTGGGGGAGAGGGGGAGGGGGGGAGAGATGAGACTGGGGAGAGAGAGGGGGAGAGACTGGGGGGAGAGGGGGGAGAGACACATAGAATTATACCAGGAGGGAGAGACTGGGGAGAGAGAGGGGGAGAGACTGGGGGAGAGGGGGAGAGGGGGGGAGAGATACATAGAATTATACCAGGAGGGAGAGACTGGGGAGAGAGAGGGGGAGAGACTGGGGGAGGGGGAGAGACACATAGAATTATACCAGGAGGGAGAGACTGGGGGAGAGAGGGGGGAGAGGGGGAGAGACACATAGAATTATACCAGGAGGGAGAGACTGGGGAGAGAGAGGGGGAGAGACTGGGGGAGAGACACAGAATTATACCAGGAGGGAGAGACTGGGGGGAGAGAGGGGGAGAGACTGGGGGAGAGGGGGGACGAGAGGGGGGAGAGGGAGAGAGGGGGAGAGACACATAGAATTATACCAGGAGGGAGAGACTGGGGGAGAGGAGGGAGAGAGAGAGGAAGGGAGAGAGGAGGGGAGAGAGGTGGGGAGAGAGGTGGGGAGAGAGGTGGGGAGAGAGGTGGGGAGAGAGGGGGGGAGGGATGGGGAGAGAGGTGGGGAGAGAGAGAGGTGGGGAGAGAGGTGGGGAGAGACTGGGGGGAGAGGGGGGAGAGACACATAGAATTATACCAGGAGGGAGAGACTGGGGAGAGAGAGGGGGAGAGACTGGGGGAGAGGGGGAGAGGGGGAGAGATACATAGAATTATACCAGGAGGGCGAGACTGGGGAGAGAGAGGGGGAGAGACTGGGGGAGAGGGGGAGAGACACATAGAATTATACCAGGAGGGAGAGACTGGGGAGAGAGAGGGGGAGAGACTGGGGGAGAGACACAGAATTATACCAGGAGGGAGAGACTGGGGGAGAGAGGGGGAGAGACTGGGGGAGAGGGGGGACGAGAGGGGGGAGAGGGGGAGAGGGGGGGAGAGACACATAGAATTATACCAGGAGGGAGAGACTGGAGGAGGGAGAGAGAGAGGAAGGAGAGAGAGGTGGGGAGAGAGGTGGGGAGAGAGGTGGGAGAGAGGTGGGGAGAGAGGTGGGGAGAGAGGTGGGGAGAGAGGTGGGGAGAGAGGTGGGGAGAGAGGTGGGGAGAGAGGAGAGGGAGAGAGAGGAGAGGGGGGGGAGGCAGAGATGGTTTGAGAGAGGGGAGAGAGAGAGAGCTGGCTAAAGGGATGTTTGGAGAAGAGTCTGTCTCTTCTGCTCCAGACACAGAACATTCCCAATATTCCCATTCAGACTAACGGAATAACATGGATATGTCACCTCACATCCCACGGGCAATCAATTCTCATACAGTGTGTGTGTGTGTGTGTGTGTGTGTGTGTGTGTGTGTGTGTGTGTGTGTGTGAGGGATAGAATAACACAATGATAGAGCTATGGCTGTATTCCTCATTAAAAGCTGTTAGGAAGTGATGTAACGTGTGAAATGAATGGATGAGGAGGTGATGAGGAGGTGATGAGGAAAGGAGGACGAGAGGAGGACTTACCCTATGATTTGATTGAAGAACCTCCGGTAACCCTCTAAAGTTTCATGCTATAAAGAAATAGAGAGTGTGGTCAGAGGAGATATCTACCATGTCAGAGTGTGGTCAGAGGAGATATCTACCATCTCAGAGTGAGGTCAGAGGAGATATCTACCATGTCAGAGTGAGGTCAGAGGAGATATCTACCATGTCAGAGTGTGGTCAGAGGAGATATCTACCATGTCAGAGTGTGGTCAGAGGAGATATCTACCATGTCAGAGTGTGGTCAGAGGGGATATCTACCATGTCAGAGTGTGGTCAGAGGAGATATCTACCATGTCAGAGTGTGGTCAGAGGGGATATCTACAATGTCAGAGGAGATATCTACCATGTCAGAGTGTGGTCAGAGGGGATATCTACCATGTCAGAGTGTGGTCAGAGGGGATATCTACCATGTCAGAGTGTGGTCAGAGGAGATATCTACCATGTCAGAGTGTGGTCAGAGGAGATATCTACCATGTCAGAGTCAGATGTCAGAGGGATATCTACCATGTCAGAGGGGATATCTACCATGTCAGAGTGTGGTCAGAGGGGATATCTACCATGTCAGAGTGTGGTCAGAGGGATATCTACCATGTCAGAGTGTGGTCAGAGGAGATATCTACCATGTCAGAGTGTGGTCAGAGGAGATATCTACCATGTCAGAGTGTGGTCAGAGGAGATATCTACCATGTCAGAGTGTGGTCAGAGGAGATATCTACCATGTCAGAGTGTGGTCAGAGGAGATATCTACCATGTCAGAGTGGATATCTACCAGGTCAGAGGGATATCTACCAGGTCAGAGTGTGGTCAGAGGAGATATCTACCATGTCAGAGTGGATATCTACCATGTCAGGTCAGAGGGGATATCTACCATGTCAGGGGGATATCTACCAGGTCAGAGTGGATATCTACCAGGTCAGAGGGATATCTACCATGTCAGGGGGATATCTACCAGGTCAGGGGATATCTACCAGGTCAGAGGGGATATCTACCAGGTCAGAGTGGAGGGGATATCTACCAGGTCAGGTCAGAGAGGATATCTACCAGGTCAGAGGGGATATCTACCAGGTCAGAGGGGATATCTACCAGGTCAGAGGATATCTACCAGGGGGATATCTACCAGGTCAGAGGGATATCTACCAGGTCAGAGAGGATATCTACCAGGTCAGAGGGGATATCTACCAGGTCAGGGGATATCTACCAGGTCAGAGGGATATCTACCAGGTCAGAGGGGATATCTACCAGGTCAGAGGGGATATCTACCAGGTCAGAGGGGATATCTACCAGGTCAGGGGGATATCTACCAGGTCAGAGAGGATATCTACCAGGTCAGAGGGGATATCTACCAGGTCAGGGGGATATCTACCAGGTCAGGGGGATATCTACCAGGTCAGAGGGGATATCTACCAGGTCAGAGGGGATATCTACCAGGTCAGAGGGGATATCTACCAGGTCAGAGGGGATATCTACCAGGTCAGAGGGGATATCTACCAGGTCAGGGGGATATCTACCAGGTCAGAGGGGATATCTACCAGGTCAGGGGGATATCTACCAGGTCAGAGGGGATATCTACCAGGTCAGGGGGATATCTACCAGGTCAGAGGATATCTACCAGGTCAGGGGGATATCTACCAGGTCAGAGGGGATATCTACCAGGTCAGGGGGGATATCTACCAGGTCAGAGGGGATATCTACCAGGTCAGAGGGGATATCTACCAGGTCAGAGGGGATATCTACCAGGTCAGAGGGGATATCTACCAGGTCAGAGGGGATATCTACCAGGTCAGAGGGGATATCTACCAGGTCAGAGGGGATATCTACCAGGTCAGAGGGGATATCTACCAGGTCAGAGGGGATATCTACCATGTCAGAGTGGGGTTGCAATACAAGCCGAGCCTGTTTCCTTCTCTGCTTCCTGTAGTAGTTTTCAAACTCTTCACGAGCTCCCTGAAGAAGAAGAAGAAAACACACACCTGAGATACCAGGTGCCATGGCAACAAAGAGACCCATTGTATTACGCTAGAGAGAAACTGATTGGATGACACACAGAGCTTTCTTCCAATCAGAAGGATTATGTAAATACTGGAACCACTGTGTTCACCATCTGTCATACGTCTGTCAATTGGTACCAAGTCCTCCATCATCTCATTTCTGAAACTAAACCATCATCACGACAACACCAAACAACGTTGAGAAGATAATGAAGGTCTCTCACAATGCCAAAAAGCAGAGTGTCAATTTAATAAAAAACACACAGCTTGGTTTGAAAAAGGTTAGGCACTGTTTAAGTATATTTGTATGAAATCATTTGATTGATAGGTCCGAAGGTGGTTTTGTTCAGGCACGCGGTCAGTCTGGAACGGGACACAGTTCCTGGAGACGCCAAACCACTCAGAAGTCCAGACGTCCGCATCAATCAGTCAGTCAGTCACAAACCACTTCCCTCCTTCACAAAGACTTCAACAGGCAGTGGCACCAAGTCTGGGGGTTTATCTCCGCTAGATGAGGCCTATCTCAGGACCAAACCAGGACCCACGGTAATGCCCCGGTCCGCAGATAAGGCACTAGAGCTGGGCTGATAACCGACATCCGATCTCCCTGGCACAACCGGAGAGGCCGGAGCCTAGGACAGAACCAGTCCGATTCACCTCTGACGCGCTGTTATTACAAACGACGCCGAGAGAAACAGAAGTTCAACGGAGATCTGGACTGAAGACATAAAGTGCTTCTAAAGAGAAAAGACGACCTTGGACGAAGGCTTTTTTAGCACTTTGGCAGTTTTCTCAATGAGAACAATGTCTATTGAATGCAGAGTACAGGCTCAAAGCTGCACAATCCCCTGGTTCAGAGCAGCATCTGTCCCTCAGAGAGAGTGTGAAGGTTAGAGAGCGAGGAAGAAAAGGGGGAGAGGAGGGGGAGGGAGAGGGAGGAGGAAGAGGAGAGGGACAAAGAAGTACAACAACACACATGTTAAAGCAGGGCAAGAGGTGC
Source organism: Dallia pectoralis (assembly GCA_029465975.1). Lineage (NCBI taxonomy): Eukaryota > Metazoa > Chordata > Actinopteri > Esociformes > Umbridae > Dallia > Dallia pectoralis. The sequence goes on from CM055735.1 coordinate 21,631,581, forward strand.
CAGCTCTGTGGACATCCTACCACCTGCCATAAACCGAGCCTGGCCAATCAGCACGCAACCCGTAACACCCATGTGACCACACACACACACACACACACACACACACACACACACACACACACACACACACACACACACACACACACACACACACACACACACACACACACACACACACACACACACACACACACACACACACACACACACACACACACACACACACACACACACACACACACACACACACACACACACACACACACACACACAGTAGCATATAATTTCTAATGTAGACCTCTCCATGTTACTGTCATGGTGAACAATATGCCTTTGTTCAACTATGACACACACACACACACACACACACACACACACGCACAGGCAAATCTGACAATTTAGGATCAATGTGCAGTTGGCCTTAAAAAACCCTTCAACCAATGGTTTAACACACACACACACACACACAAACTTGTCCAAACATCTAATTTCCAGGTATCAATCACACAGGACTCCATGTACTGACTAAAGACAGCTCCATAAACAATCCCAAATGTGCTCATGTTTAGTTCATAGAGAACACACTGCTTTCATCTCTGGTCCAAATGTTTCCAATATTCTCCTCTTTCTAGAAGTGCAGGGAAACGGAATATAATGGTTAGGATCTGATAGTATTAAGACTAGGATTATTAACAATAATTAAATAATCATTAATAAAGAGACTAGTGTGTTCAGTTGAGGAATCACACTCTGGTACAAAGCCAGACAGACTGTACAACGCAGACAGACAGACAGGCAGGCAGAGAGGCAGACAGACAGGCAGACAGGCAGACAGGCAGGCAGACAGGCAGACAGGCAGGCAGACAGGCAGACAGGCAGACAGGCAGACAGGCAGACAGACAGACAGACAGACAGGCAGACAGACAGGCAGACAGGCAGAGAGTGGGATGGAGAGAGGGAGAGAGCAAGCAGGAGGGAGAGAGAGATGGAGAAAATAGTGGGACCAAACCAAATAAGTAAACAAACAAATGAAGGAATGACCTCGAGGTGAAGGAGGTCACACCTATCAACACCTCACCCTCTCTCTCTGCCTCTCTCTCTCCGCCTCTCCCCCCTCCTTTCCGTTCATTCACTTTCTCTCCTGACCTCAAACCCCAGTTCCTCTGGTGAACTCCAGTTCAACCTCTCCACATCTCCAGTCTCCCCCCACCTCCCTCTCTCTCTCCTATCCACCTCCCAATATCTCCCCCCACGTCCCCCCTCGCCTCTCTCCATGTAGGAAGGCCTGCCTTCTGCATTCTGTCACGTCTTGACAGCCCTCTCTCTGTCTCACCCTTATTTCCACATCCCCCTCTTCTCCCCCTCTTCTCCCCCTCGACTAAAAATAGTCCAAAACTTAAGAGTTCATGCAAGTTGTGATTCTCAGCAGTGCAGAAACATTATCTGCCATAGCTGTTGTCAAAATATTTCTCCCGTGAACTTTGGCGCTCTTGGTCAAAACAGAATTGTCTACAATCCGTCCGAGCGAACTGAGCATCAAGGTACAATGCAAACCTGATGAATATTGACTCTGTTCTGACTGGACCAATCAGACATGCCCCATCTGTATCTGGGCGGGGTTAGAACAGTGAGATCATTCATAAGTAGAAACCCTCAGGTAGACCCACAGAACCACACCCAGGAACATTCACAGAACCACACCCAGGAACATTCTCAGAACCACACCGAGGAACATCACAGAACCACACCCAGGAACATCACAGAACCACACCCAGGAACATCACAGAACCACACACAGGAACATCACAGAACCACAGGCGCACACACACACACACAAACACACACACACGGGAAAGCCATAAACAAAACAGCACCACGCGGAGGACATAACACACACCGCAATGACAGTTTATCCCCGGTGTGATCTGACCAATCCGCTGGAGGGGGCGGGGCAGGAGAAACAGCACCAGGGGAAATGTTAAAGACTGTAAAACTAAACAGCAGCTAATCTAAATAAAAGATACATTAGGAAGACAAAGAGAAATACGGTGAGAGGAGAAGGTGAGAGAGTGAGGGTGAGAAGGTGTGGGAGAGAAGGTGAGGGAGGGGAGAGAGAGAAGGTGAGGGAGGAAAGGAGGGAGGAAGGGGAGAGAAGGTGAGGAGAGAGCGAGAAAGTGAGAGAGAGAAGGTGAGAAGGTGAGGTCTGGGAGGCAGATGTACCGGTATGGATGTGGACCGACTCACCAGAACAGAGTATATGTGGAGACAACAGAACACAGGAGAGAAGTCCACCAGATCCTGGGCTCCTGGTACCTGTGGGGGAGGGGGGGGAGAGAGTGGTTAACCTGATGCTGAGTGGTGATTGGACGGGGTGGGGGGCGGGGGTAGCAGTAGCATCTTCGGTTATAACAGCTTAACCACTGACACCACCACCATTACAACACCTGACCCCTGACCCCTGACTTTACAAAGGCACATCCAAAAAGACGACTGTTGTCACGGGAACAAAGGAACGCGGTCATCGTCCTACGACCCCGGGCACTGCGGAATGTCCCGGAAAAAACTAGCGCCCTCAAAACGACACTAATGTGGAAACACAGGAAACACTCACACAACAATAAGAAAACAAACAGGGAAGAATGTAGGAGGCTTTACACTTCAGATGGATGAGGGTGAAAGCAAGGAAGTCCACAGGAGGTCAAGGGAAGTCCACAGGGGTCAAGGGAAGTCCACAGGGGTCAAGGGTGAACATGAGGACGAAGCACAAGCCTCGGGTCAACACCAAAGCTGACCGAAGCCCTGTTCTAAAGTATGACAGGAAAGACAGCAAATGCCGGGATAGACCAGGAAAGTGTTTGTCCCATAGTAGAGGGCAGAACCGGTGGGAACCAGGGCGGAACCGGTGGGAACCAGGGCAGAACCGGTGGGGGGGCGGGGAGGAACCGGTGGGGGGCGGGGACTCTTAATAATAATAATTAATTACATTTATGTAGCGCTTTTCTAGGCACTCAAATCGCTTTTACATTGAAGGGGGAATCTCCTCAACCACCACCAATGTACAGCATCCACCTGGATGACGGGACGGCAGCCATATTGCACCAGAACGCACACCACACACCAGCTTACTGGTGGAGAGGAGACGGTGATGATGAAGCCAATTAGTGTATATATGGGGATGGTTAGGTGGCCATGATGGACAGAGGACCAGGGGCAGATTTGGCCAGGATGCCGGGGTTACACCCCTACTCTTACAAAGGACATCCTGGGGTTTTTAATGACCACAGAGAGTCAAGGCCTCGGTTTAACATCTCATCCGAAGGACTCTTGTGTTGTGTTAAGGCTTGAAGAACCCTAGATGTTGACGACCAGAACAATTTGGCTTTTCTAAATGTCGCCCTAGGCATTACTCCTGTTTATTACAGTTCACACACACACATACACACACACACACAGAGATACACACCTCATCATCATCTTCATCCTCTACATCCAGTATTCCAGAGTCCTGCTCACTCATTGGACTGCTGCCGTGTCCGTCCATCTCAGACCCTGCCCCTAGCCCCGCCTCCTTTCTGAGCCGCCGGCCTACTGCAGCTCTCTGGATGTGTGCCTGAAACACACACACAGTGTCACACACACACAGTGTCACACACACACACAGTGTCACACACACACACACAGTGTCACACACACACACAGTGTCACACACACACACAGTGTCTCACACACACACACAGTGTCTCACACACACACACAGTGTCTCACACACACACACAGTGTCTCACACACACACACAGTGTCTCACACACACACACAGTGTCTCACACACACACACAGTGCCACACACACACAGTGCCACACACACACAGTGTCACACACACACACACACACACACACACAGTGTCACACACGCACTACCTGTTGAACACTCCACCCCCTCATCCACCCCCCTCATCCATCCCACACCTCCATAAACCCCACCCCCCCATCCTCTGACCGAACAATAGACACAAGTGCCCTCCAGCGTGAGTGTGCGGGCCAGTCTAACGGCATCCTCAGGAGGTCACAGACAGAAGAATGCAGTCGTCACTCCTACGTCCCACCTCAGAACCTACGTCAACGCTTTATTCAGCACCGGGCACGCTGGCTAATTAGCAGCTGGGACAACACGCCATCTGAACGCACGCCGTATTCATGGAACGGACGAGTATTCAGCAAGAGAGCGACAACTGGAACACTGGGCCGAACCAGGAGTGGACAGAAACCCGAATGTGTGCACGTGTGTGTGTGTGCACGTGTGTGTGTGTGCACGTGTGTGTGTGTGCACGTGTGTGTGCACGTGTGTGTGAGTGCACGTGTGTGTGTCTGGTGTGTTTGGGCGTGTGTGTGTGTGGTGTGTTTGGGTGTGTATGTGTGCACGTGTGTGTGTGCATTTGGGTGTGTGTGCGTGCACGTGTGTGTGGTGTGTACGTGTGTGTGCACGTGTGTGTGTGTGCACGTGTGTGTGTGTGCACGTGTGTGTGGTGTGATGGGTCTGTGTGCGTGCACGTGTGTGTGGTGTGTGTGTGCACGTGTGTGTGTGTGTGCACGTGTGTGTGTGTGCACGTGTGTGCGGTGTGATGGGTCTGTGTGCGTGCACGTGTGTGTGGTGTATTGTCAGTATTGTTGGGTTCCACACGTGTGTTTGGGTGTCATCTAGAGCATTCCCACGCCGAGCGTTCCCTCTCAGTATTGTTGGGTTCCACACGTGTGTTTGGGTGTCATCTAGAGCATTCCCACACCAAGCGTTCCCTCTCAGTATTGTTGGGTTCCACACGTGTGTTTGGGTGTCATCTAGAGCATTCCTACGCCGAGCGTTCCCTCTCAGTATTGTTGGGTTCCACACGTGTGTTTGGGTGTCATCTAGAGCATTCCCACGCCGAGCGTTCCCTCTCAGTATTGTTGGGTTCCACACGTGTGTTTGGGTGTCATCTAGAGCATTCCCACGCCGAGCGTTCCCTCTCAGTATTGTTGGGTTCCACACGTGTGTTTGGGTGCCATCTAGAGCATTCCCACGCCGAGCGTTCCCTCTCAGTATTGTTGGGTTCCACACGTGTGTTTGGGTGTCATCTAGAGCATTCCCACGCCGAGCGTTCCCTCTCAGTATTGTTGGGTTCCACACGTGTGTTTGGGTGTCATCTAGAGAATTCCCACGCCGAGCGTTCCCTCTCAGTATTGTTGGGTTCCACACGTGTGTTTGGGTGTCATCTAGAGCATTCCCACGCCGAGCGTTCCCTCTCAGTATTGTTGGGTTCCACACGTGTGTTTGGGTGTCATCTAGAGCATTCCCACGCCGAGCGTTCCCTCTCAGTATTGTTGGGTTCCACACGTGTGTTTGGGTGTCATCTAGAGCATTCCCACGCCGAGCGTTCCCCTCTCAGTATTGTTGGGTTCCACATTGTTCTCTGTCACTTTGTTTAGAGGGACACGGTTTATTGACGCACTTCAACCTCACAGACGTCAGAGGCTGTGAGAGGCCAGGTGGTTGGAGAGGTGAAGCCAGAGAAGACTGATGGCCAAACACCTGTCCCGTTGACCTCTGACCTCTGCCGTGGTGGCTCTCTGTCCAATAAGCAGCCCGGAGACGAAGGAGACGCCACACACAACTTGGAACTAGATACCCGTCATCAATCTTCCCCCACTTCACAAATGCAGCAATGTGGTTCCCATTAGGGCGTGTGTGTGTGTGTGTGGTGTGTGGTGTGTGGTGTGTGGTGTGTGGTGTGTGTGTCTGTGTGTGTGTGTCTGTGTGTGTGTGTCTGTGTGTGTGTGTCTGTGTGTGTGTGTCTGTGTGTGTGTGTGTGTGTGTGTGTGTGTGTGTGTGTGTGTGTGTGTGTGTGTGTGTGTGTGTGTGTGTGTCTGTGTGTGTGTGTCTGTGTGTGTGTGTCTGTGTGTGTGTGTCTGTGTGTGTGTGTCTGTGTGTGTGTGTGTGTGTGTGTGTCTGTGTGTGTGTGTGTGTGTGTGTGTGTCTGTGTGTGTGTGTGTGTGTGTGTGTGTGTGTCTGTGTGTGTGTGTCTGTGTGTGTGTCTGTGTGTGTGTCTGTGTGTGTGTCTGTGTGTGTGTCTGTCTGTGTGTGTGTCTGTGTGTGTGTGTGTCTGTGTGTGTGTCTGTGTGTGTGTCTGTGTGTGTGTCTGTGTGTGTGTGTGTGTGTGTGTGTGTGTGTCTGTGTGTGTGTCTGTGTGTGTGTGTGTGTGTGTGTCTGTGTGTGTGTCTGTGTGTGTGTCTGTGTGTGTGTCTGTGTGTGTGTCTGTGTGTGTGTCTGTGTGTGTGTGTGTGTGTCTGTGTGTGTCTGTGTGTGTCTGTGTGTGTCTGTGTGTGTCTGTGTGTGTCTGTGTGTGCACGCCTGAACATTCACCCAGTGGCACTGAGCTTTCTCAATACAAAAAGCAGAAGGGAGAAAAATAAAGAGGAGAAAAGAGGAGCGAGGAGATATAGAGATGCTGCCTTCCAGAGGAGGACAGAGCTCACTTCAGAATAGGAGGAGAAGAAAAGGACTGGCTGCTGAATTTGGACATGAACGCTCCAGTTTCCTCTCCTCCTCCCTCCCCCTCTCTCCGCCTGTGGCTGTAGACAATGGCTCCATTATAAAAAGGACTGGATGGACGCTAGTATTTATAGAGGGACTAGTGTACTATATTAGACCAGAGTCTATAGAGGAACTAGTGTACTATATTAGACCAGAGTCTATAGAGGGACTAGTGTACTATATTAGACCAGAGTCTATAGAGGGACTAGTGTACTATATCAGACCAGAGTCTATAGAGGGACTAGTGTACTATATCAGACCAGAGTCTATAGAGGGACTAGTGTACTATATTAGACCAGAGTCTATAGAGGAACTAGTGTACTATATTAGACCAGAGTCTATAGAGGGACTAGTGTACTATATTAGACCAGTCTATAGAGGGACTAGTGTACTATATCAGACCAGAGTCTATAGAGGGACTAGTGTACTATATTAGACCGGAGTCTATAGAGGGACTAGTGTACTGTATCAGACCAGAGTCTATAGAGGGACTAGTGTACTATATCAGACCAGAGTCTATAGAGGGACTAGTGTACTATATCAGACCAGAGTCTATAGAGGGACTAGTGTACTATATCAGACCAGAGTCTATAGAGGGACTAGTGTACTATATTAGACCAGTCTATAGAGGGACTAGTGTACTATATCAGACCAGAGTCTATAGAGGGACTAGTGTACTATATTAGACCGGAGTCTATAGAGGGACTAGTGTACTATATTAGACCAGTCTATAGAGGGACTAGTGTACTATATTAGACCGGAGTCTATAGAGGGACTAGTGTACTATATCAGACCAGAGTCTATAGAGGGACTAGTGTGCTATATTAAACCAGAGTCTATAGAGGGACTAGTGTACTATATTAGACCAGAGTCTATAGAGGGACTAGTGTACTATATTAGACCAGAGTCTATAGAGGGACTAGTGTACTATATTAGACCAGAGTCTATAGAGGAACTAGTGTACTATATTAGACCAGAGTCTATAGAGGGACTAGTGTACTATATTAGACCAGAGTCTATAGAGGGACAATAGACAGGTGGAATGCTGTAGATCTATTTGCAGTGTTCTATAGTGGAACACAGTGGTTTGTTTGGAGTGTTCTATAATGGAACACTGTTATTTGATTTCAGGTATTCTATAATGGAACACTGTAGTTCTATTTGGAGTGTTCTACAATGGAACACTGTCGTTCTATTTGGAGTGTTCTACAATGGAACACTGTAGCTCTATTTGGAGTGTTCTACAATAGAACACTGTAGTTGTATTTGCAGTGATTTATGGCATTTCGACGTGGCTCTCTGTCCCAGACCAACATTTCACTGGTCTTACAAGCTGGAAGGACTAACGTCACAAATACCTCTTTGCTCCCTTTGGCGTGTGCTAGTTCTAATTACACATATGGTTTAGGTCCAATGCAGTACAACACTGACATATCACAAAATATCATCAGATCACAGAAAAGGGATTATCAGGGAATTGCTATTTCGGTCTTCAGGTACACTGGCAGCTACAGCGCCACCACTATGCTCTACTGACACCTAGAGGACACCAGTGGAAATACATCAGAGGATAAAGTGTCTATACCCAGTGTGTTCCCAAAATATCGATCCACCTGCAGGTTTCAACTCCAACCCTGTTCCTGTAGATCTACCATCCTGTAGGTTCTAACTCCAACCCTGTTCCTGTAGATCTACCATCCTGTAGGTTCTAACTCCAACCCTGTTCCTGTAGATCTACCCTCCTGTAGGTTCTAACTCCAACCCTGTTCCTGGAGATCTACCATCCTCTTTTCCCAAACACACCATCCATCTACACCCGTCTGAGTGAGCGTGTCTCCAGTGCCTCTCTGAAAACCACAAATGGATTCGTTTTGACTAAACCTGCATCTGATTATCGGGGAGAGAAACAGAACCGGGAGAAATGGAGAGTGACAGAGAGAGAAGGCTTGAAATCAAGAGGGAAGGGGAGAATAAATGAGTTGTCCTGTTCTGGTATTCCCAAACATATTGTCCTAATAAAACGTCCCAAAACAAGGATTCCAGCTTAGTCTAGTTAACCACACACACATACGGACACACACACACACGGACAGGACAGGCCAGGACACACACCTGTTTCATGGCCGTCTCTCCTATCTTGTTGCTGTGTTTCCGTATGGACTCCAGGAAGTCTCGGAGCTGAGACATGGCCGTGTCTTTAATTAGGGTCCTCAGACGAGGAATGTTCTCCGCCATGATGGAACAGAACCTATACTGGCCCACTCTGGGAAGACACGTCTGCTCCAGTTGTTCTAGGGTCCGCAGTGCAGGGTAGTACCTAGAACACACACACACAGGGTTAAAAAAATAACTTGAGATGACCAACGTTCGGATGACAGGTGTGCTCAACCCTATTAGAGATGTGTTGAAAAACACACACACACGGACACACACACAGAGACACACACACACACACACACACACACACGGACACACACACAGAGACACACACACAGAGACACACACACAGAGACACACACACAGAGACACACACACAAACACACAGACCACCCCAACCAGGCGAACATAATCTGAAAACCAAAGGGCTTTAGTGTGTAATGCTCCAAAACCATAAACCACAACAAAAACCAATGAACAACATTCATTTGTATTTTATCACTGAGAAAGATCTGACACATACTAATCCAGACAAATGCATTACAAAATAAGTATTTCTGCACACACACACGTGCACACAGACAGACAAACACACACTGTCCTCTGCCAGCCAAGAGACAGAGAGAAAGGCAGAGACGACCTGTAATCGTTATACCATCACGCTGCTATGCTATGTGTCATAAACATGTTGTGTCTCTGCACCTGGTTAGTCTATCCATGCTTATAAAGCCTTCTGAATGGAGTTCAGGGCCAGAGAAGGGAAAAGGAACGAGGGAGGAAAAGAAGGGAAGGCAGGGAGGAGCAGAAGAGGAGTTGGAGAAGAGAGAGATGGAGGGAGAGACAGGAGGAGAAGAGGAGAGGGATGAAGACAACCGATTTACCTTTTCAGTGTCATCTGCTCCTGTAATTTGCTGTACATCTGCAGCACTGAAACAGATATAATATATACATATAAACATATATCAGTATGAAACAGATATAATATATACATATAAACACATATAAACATATATTAGTATGAAACAGATATAATATATACATATAAACATATATCAGTATGAAACAGATATAATATATACATATAAACATATATCAGTATGAAACAGATATAATATATACATATAAACATATATCAGTATGAAACAGATATAATATATACATATAAACATATATCAGTATGAAACAGATATAATATATACATATAAACATATATCAGTATGAAACAGATATAATATATACATATAAACATATATCAGTATGAAACAGATATAATATATACATATAAACATATATCAGTATGAAACAGATATAATATATACATATAAACATATATCAGTATGAAACAGATATAATATATACATATAAACATATATCAGTATGAAACAGATATAATATATACATATATAAGTATGAAACAGATATAATATATACACACACTGTGTGTGTCTGTCTGTACCTGGGAGACAATGTGTGAGCTTATCAATAGTCGTGGCGATGTTCCTCTGTTGCAGTCGACACTGTCTCAGGTCATCCATGCAGGTTACGAGCTGGAGAGAGAAAGAGAGAGAGACAGAGAGAGAGAGAGACAGAGACAGACAGACACAGAGAGAGACAGAGAGAGAGACAGAGAGAGACAGAGAGACAGAGAGACAGACCGAGAGAGAGAGACAGACAGAGAGACAGAGAGACAGACAGACACAGAGAGAGAGACAGAGAGAGACAGAGAGACAGACCGAGAGAGAGAGACAGACAGAGACAGAGAGACAGACAGACACAGAGAGAGACAGAGAGAGAGACAGAGAGAGACAGACAGACACAGAGCCCGTCACTAGAAAGTCTCCCATCCTTCAGCACATATAAAGTGGGTTATTATCATTTAGCTCAACATGTTTCTCTGTAATCAGAAAGGTGTGATGTCATACCCCTTTACCGTCACCCTGAAGCCGCTGGTTGGTGTCGGTAACCTGACTCTGCAACAGCCAATCAGAGAACACAGTCAGCAAACATAAATGAGCTCATCCCCTTTCAGATATCTGCTGTTGTCTACAGACCTTGAGCTTCTGGGCTTCCGCCCTGACTTTGAGTAACTCTGTAATGGAGTCCACAAAGCCTTGGAAGTGATGGTTACACATCTTCTCAATGTCTCTGTCATGGTTCCGGATCCTTCCGTCCAGCTTCTCCATGAACAGGCCATGTTCTTGGCCGTCGTACACCGACCTGAAAAGAGAAAGACAGTATTGTAAATTTTGAACAACAGACACAAGGACAGATGTGATATGCAGGTCATATAATTAGAATATCATCAAAAAGTTGATTTATTTCAGTAATTCCATTCAAAAAGTGAAACTTGGATATTATATTCATTCATTACACACAGACCGATATATTTCAAATGTTTATTTAATTTAATTGTGATGATTAAAACTGACAGCTAATAAAAATTCAGTATCTCTGAAAATCGCTTCTGCACTTGCACCACCAATCCAGCAGATGGCAACATTTCACTGAGAATATTTCCACCAGACATATTTCCTATACATTTGGCGCTCCACAAGTCCACAAATCTCCAAATTGATTATCTTGTTGTTTTTTAAGAATGCTAATCATTCAACTTTTGAGTAACAAAACATAATCTTATGGTCTTCCTGTTAATAATTAATTGAGTGAGAAAAGTGTAAAAAGGTTGTTGTTCTGTACAACTAGTAATGAATCTACAGTTATTAAAATAGCTGCAACTATAAAGTGCCATTGGTAAGCCGAGAACTAAAGTATTACGTAAAGTACTGCAACTATAAAGTGCCATTGGTAAACCGAGAACTAAAGTATTACGTAAAGTACTGTGACTATAAAACGCCACTGGTTAACCCAGAACCAAAGTATTACGTAAAGTACTGCGACTATAAAACGCCACTGGTGAACCCAGAACTAAAGTATTACGTAAAGTACTGCGACTATAAAACGCCACTGGTGAACCCAGAACTAAAGTATTACGTAAAGTACTGCGACTATAAAACGCCACTGGTAAACCTCAGTGAGGTCACACTCAGATGACAAACTCAGAGGTAGCCTGAGAGACCATGCCTTTCCTGTTTCTGCCTCCCTGCGCCCCCTCCGGCCCCCCTCCCTGCGCCCCCCTCCGGCCGCCCTGCGCCCCCCTCCGGCCTCCCTGCGCCCCCCCCTCCGGCCTCCCTGCGCCCGCCCCCTCCGGCCTCCCTGCGCCCCCTCCGGCCTCCCTGCGCCCCCTCCAGCCTCCATGCGCCCCCTCCAGCCCTCCTCCTCCTCCTCACCTAGCCCTGCCTCTACAAAACTAGTTATCCAGAAAGATATAGGTGGCTAAAATTAAAAAGTTAGGCAACATCGAACTGGCTGCCCCCGGGTTGGTTCACACACACACACACACACACACACACACACACACACACACACACACACACACACACACACACACACACACACACACACACACACACACACACACACACACACACACACACACACACACACACACACACACACACACACACACACACACACACACACACACACACACACACACACACACACACACACACACACACACACACACACACACACACACACACACACACACACACCTGTAGGCACACAAACTTCCTGTGAATCAGGAAATGCCAATCTAGGACAATGAGAGTCTGACGCCATCACAACATCCTCCTCAACACACACACGCACGAACAAACACGCACGTACGCACCCGTGCACACGTCTGGGTCTGATGGGTACATTGCTTTTCAGCCCATTATTTGCCCACAATCACGTCTCCGCCCACGTCACACAATGAGCTTATGAGAGCTTTCTGAGCTATTCTCCTTTAATTTATCATCAACCAGACACTCATCCAACCAGGAAGTCCAGTGGGTCGACGCTCCTGACTGCGCACGCACGCACGCACGCACACCTTCAATTAGCACCCAGGCTGCTGGGACAATTAACAGAGAGGTGAGGAGGGCAAGGGAAGAAGAGGAGGTGACAGTTGAGAGGACAAGCAGACCAAATAGTGGAGCATCCTTCCTGGGGGTCGTCAACATTCTGAAACATGAAAACTATAAATTCTTTCCATTTATTTGCTTCATGCTGTTTCCTAAATGTGATGTTGATCTTAAAAATACAAAACTAAAATAAAGGGGTAAAAAAATCACCTTTTTAAAAGTATCTGGCAGCCTACAGTGATTATTAGCTAGCAGCTAACCACACAGAGTGCTTAAACATGATGGTTATGAGCTAGCAGCTAACCACACAGAGTGCTTAAACATGATGGTTATGAGCTAGCAGCTAACCACACAGAGTGCTTAAACATGATGGTTATGATGAGCTAGCAGCTAACCACACAGAGTGCTTAAACATGATGGTTATGAGCTAGCAGCTAACCACACAGAGTGCTTAAACATGATGGTTATGATGAGCTAACAGCTAACCACACAGAGTGCTTAAACATGACGCTTATGATGAGCTAGCAGCTAACCACACAGAGTGCTTAAACATGATGGTTATGATGAGCTAGCAGCTAACCACACAGAGTGCTTAAACATGATGGTTATGATGAGCTAGCAGCTAACCACACAGAGTGCTTAAACATGACGCTTATGATGAGCTAGCAGCTAACCACACAGAGTGCTTAAACATGATGGTTATGATGAGCTAGCAGCTAACCAGACAGAGTGCTTAAACATGATGCTTATGAGCTAGCAGCTAACCACACAGAGTGCTTAAACATGATGCTTATGATGAGCTAGCAGCTAACCACACAGAGTGCTTAAACATGATGCTTATGATGAGCTAGCAGCTAACCACACAAAGTGCTTAAACATGATGCTTATGATGAGCTAGCAGCTAACCACACAGAGTGCTTAAACATGATGGTTATGAGCTAGCAGCTAACCACACAGAGTGCTTAAACATGATGGTTATGATGAGCTAACAGCTAACCACACAGAGTGCTTAAACATGATGGTTATGAGCTAGCAGCTAACCACACAGAGTGCTTAAACATGATGGTTATGAGCTAGCAGCTAACCACACAGAGTGCTTAAACATGATGGTTATGATGAGCTAGCAGCTAACCACACAGAGTGCTTAAACATGACGCTTATGATGAGCTAGCAGCTAACCACACAGAGTGCTTAAACATGACGCTTATGATGAGCTAGCAGCTAACCACACAGAGTGCTTAAACATGATGGTTATGATGAGCTAGCAGCTAACCACACAGAGTGCTTAAACATGATGGTTATGATGAGCTAGCAGCTAACCACACAGAGTGCTTAAACATGATGGTTATGAGCTAGCAGCTAACCACACAGAGTGCTTAAACATGATGCTTATGATGAGCTAGCAGCTAACCACACAGAGTGCTTAAACATGATGCTTATGATGAGCTAGCAGCTAACCACACAGAGTGCTTAAACATGATGGTTATGAGCTAGCAGCTAACCACACAGAGTGCTTAAACATGATGGTTATGATGAGCTAGCAGCTAACCACACAGAGTGCTTAAACATGATGGTTATGATGAGCTAGCAGCTAACCACACAGAGTGCTTAAACATGATGGTTATGATGAGCTAGCAGCTAACCACACAGAGTGCTTAAACATGATGCTTATGAGCTAGCAGCTAACCACACAGAGTGCTTAAACATGATGCTTATGATGAGCTAACAGCTAACCACACAGAGTGCTTAAACATGATGGTTATGATGAGCTAGCAGCTAACCACACAGAGTGCTTAAACATGATGGTTATGAGCTAGCAGCTAACCACACAGAGTGCTTAAACATGATGGTTATGATGAGCTAGCAGCTAACCACACAGAGTGCTTAAACATGATGGTTATGATGAGCTAGCAGCTAACCACACAGAGTGCTTAAACATGATGCTTATGATGAGCTAGCAGCTAACCACACAGAGTGCTTAAACATGATGGTTATGATGAGCTAGCAGCTAACCAGACAGAGTAAACATGATGGTTTAAACATAACCACACAGAGTGCTTAAACATGATGGTTATGATGAGCTAGCAGCTAACCACACAGAGTGCTTAAACATGATGGTTATGATGAGCTAGCAGCTAACCACACAGAGTGCTTAAACATGACAGAGTGCTAAACATGATGATGAGCTAGCAGCTAACCACACAGAGTGCTTAAACATGATGCTTATGATGAGCTAGCAGCTAACCACACAGAGTGCTTAAACATGATGCTTATGAGCTAGCAGCTAACCACACAGAGTGCTTAAACATGATGGTTATGATGAGCTAGCAGCTAACCACACAGAGTGCTTAAACATGATGGTTATGATGAGCTAGCAGCTAACCACACATGGATTGCTTTAACGTCACATTATTCATACCAAGCAGCTAACCACATATGGAGAGATTAAACATGTGCACTCCCACACAAACAAACGACAAACTAATAAAACCAGGAGTGCATATTTTGTATGGAGTTTGTCTTTTTAAATCAATAACGTTTAAACAGAGGTGAGGTAAAATCAACATTGCATATTGTAGATAGCAGCTGGGAGCCGGCAGGTCCTGATAATTATATAAGGTTTACGTCAGTTTGTCAAACTCATAGACCTTGACAGCTGTTTGGCAAACTTCTCTGTAACGGGTGATGAGCTAATTGTAGGAGAAACTCTGGCAGAACTATGGCTTCATCAGCACTGTTCCTGGGTCCTCCCCAGGTGATCGGCAGAATCTAACAACACTCTGGAGAACCCATCTGACATTAGAAGCACTTGTCACCACACCACTCATCACCAGGTCTCAGAGATGTCTAGACGGGTGTCACCAGGTCTCTCTCATATGTCTAGACGGGTGTCACCAGGTCTCTCTCATGTCTAGACGGGTGTCACCAGGTCTCTCTCAGATGTCTAGACGGGTGTCACCAGTTCTCTCTCAGATGTCTAGACGGGTGTCACCAGGTTTCTCAGATGTCTAGACGGGTGTCACCAGGTCTCTCTCAGATGTCTAGACGGGTGTCACCAGTTCTCTCTCAGATGTCTAGACGGGTGTCACCAGGTCTCTCATATGTCTAGACGGTTGTCACCAGGTCTCTCATATGTCTAGACGGGTGTCACCAGGTCTCTCAGATGTCTAGACTGGTGTCACCAGGTCTCTCATATGTCTAGACGGGTGTCACCAGTTCTCTCTCAGATGTCTAGACGGGTGTCACCAGGTCTCTCAGATGTCTAGACGGGTGTCACCAGGTCTCTCATATGTCTAGACGGGTGTCACCAGGTCTCTCATATGTCTAGACGGGTGTCACCAGGTCTCTCTCATACGTCTAGACGGGTGTCACCAGGTCTCTCAGATGTCTAGACGGGTGTCACCAGTTCTCTCTCAGATGTCTAGACGGGTGTCACCAGGTCTCTCATATGTCTAGACGGGTGTCACCAGGTCTCTCATATGTCTAGACGGGTGTCACCAGGTCTCTCAGATGTCTAGACTGGTGTCACCAGGTCTCTCTCATATGTCTAGACGGGTGTCACCAGGTCTCTCTCAGATGTCTAGACGGGTGTCACCAGGTCTCTCTCAGATGTCTAGACGGGTGTCACCAGGTCTCTCTATGTCTAGACGGGTGTCACCAGGTCTCTCAGATGTCTAGACGGGTGTCACCAGGTCTCTCTCATATGTCTAGACGGGTGTCACCAGGTCTCTCAGATGTCTAGACGGGTGTCACCAGGTCTCTAAGATGTGTAGACGGGTGTCACTCAGCCAGAAGAACCAGAATCCCCATGAAGTCCGTATGCAGTAAAAATAATCACGGTTGCACCGAAATAAATCCTCCTGAGGACTGTGGGATCAAACCCCAAACCAGAAATGTATTTCCCTAAACTCCACCCCAGGTTTAATTGTCCCTAAACCTTACCCGAATTGGAAATCCCATATTCCCTAGTGGAAACCTCACAAAACAATTGTAGGAACCTATTTCAGAATTTACAGAGAGAGAGGGAAAAACCGGGACAGAGAAGGGAGAGAGACACACAGAGAAAGAGAAACTGACATAGGGAGAGATAATACCAGTGATATGGTGAAAAACTCCACAGTCCACACCACATGTGCCGACTCATAAATAACATGGTTTATATATCTTGGTTTTGTACAGCCTCTGAGAGAGGGAACAGTTGCTGACAGATTAAAGTATCTGCTGACAGACAAGACCACAACTGACAGAAATACTGTATCTAACACAACAACATCTAGATCCAGCAAACAGGAACAACCAACTGAGGAAATATAAAAACATAACTGGCAGAAATACTGTATCTAACACAACAACATCTAGATCCAGCAAACAGGAACAATTAACTGAGGAAATATAAAAACATAACTGGCAGAAATACTGTATCTAACACAACAACATCTAGATCCAGCAAACAGGAACAACCGAGGAAATATAAAAACACAACTGGCAGTAGACAGTTAAAGAACACAATAATGAACAATAACTACTAGTCTAGGTTTACCACAGGCTGGAAGAATATTTTTTAAAATGCTGACAATTTAGCGCAGATCCTTCGCAACCCCACTTTAATTACCACTGACATTGGAAATAAACCGCTTAAAAAACGGAAACATTTTTGGTCATGGGAAGGGTTGTTTATTACGTCTTGGCAAACTGAAAGGAAATATAGCCGTTTAAGACAATTTCCTCCAATTTGAGATTACATCATGGACCCAAACACATTCCGAAAACCAGACAAACGGTAGAGAGACAGACAGACAAACTGCAGAGAGACGGCAAAGCGACAGACATCACTGTGACATCACAAAGAGTGGCCGGGCCACCAGCGTGACATCACAAAGAGTGGCCGGGCCACCAGCGTGACATCACAAAGAGTGGCCGGGCCACCAGCGTGACATCACAAAGAGTGGCCGGGCCACCAGCGTGACATCACAAAGAGTGGCCGGGCCACCAGCGTGACATCACAAAGAGTGGCCGGGCCACCAGCGTGACATCACAAAGAGTGGCCGGGCCACCAGCGTGACATCACAAAGAGTGGCCGGGCCACCAGCGTGACATCACAAAGAGTGGCCGGGCCACCAGCGTGACATCACAAAGAGTGGCCGGGCCACCAGCGTGACATCACAAAGAGCCGGGCCACCAGTGTGACATCACAAACAACAGCTGGGTTTTTGTGAGGACAGTATGGTTTAAAAGACAGCTGTGAAACTGCGATCTCACCAGTGATTGCACACACAACAGAACAGGCAGAGTGTGTGTGTGTGGGGGCCGGGGGGGGGGGTTAAGAGCAATAAAAAGACTGTTTGTGTGTGAGTGTAGAAAAGGCATGAAGAAAAGGGCGTAGCTCATCGCAATGATGAACACACCCTGCTGAGTCATTACACACACACACACACCACTTGTACATACACACACACACACACACACACACACAACTTTGACACACACCACTTTGACACACACCACTTGTACACACACACACACACACACACACACACACACGGCTGCAATAGGCTGCCTGTCTTCAACTCTAGGCTGGAGTTTAACAGCTCCTGTTCTATCTGCTATGTTAGATCTACATACATAACTAAAGTGACGTCTGATACGCAGGTCTAGATTATTAGTGACGTCCGATACGCAGGTCTAGATTATTAGTGATGTCTGATACGCAGGTCTAGATTATTAGTGACGTCCGATACGCAGGTCTAGATTATTAGTGACGTCCGATAGGCAGGTCTAGATTATTAGTGACGTCCGATAGGCAGGTCTAGATTATTAGTGACGTCCGATACGCAGGTCTAGATTATTAGTGACGTCCGATACGCAGGTCTTGATTATTAGTGACGTCCGATACGCAGGTCTAGATTATTAGTGACGTCCGATACGCAGGTCTAGATTATTAGTGACGTCCGATACGCAGGTCTAGATTATTAGTGACGTCCGATACGCAGGTCTAGATTATTAGTGATGTCTGATACGCAGGTCTAGATTATTAGTGATGTCTGATACGCAGGTCTAGATTATTAGTGATGTCCGATACGCAGGTCTTTATTATTAGTGATGTCCGATACGCAGGTCTTTATTATTAGTGATGTCCGATACGCAGGTCTAGATTATTAGTGATGTCCGATACGCAGGTCTAGATTATTAGTGACGTCCGATACGCAGGTCTAGATTATTAGTGACGTCCGATACGCAGGTCTAGATTATTAGTGATGTCTGATACGCAGGTCTAGATTATTAGTGATATCTGACATGCAGATTACCGTTTTCTGCTCTCTGACTTTTAAAATCAGAACCATGTCCATATAAAAGAAGTTGAACTGGTCTGTTTGACCAACAGCTCTTTCAGCCGTTTCTTTCGTTTATGAACATGGCTGTATGTGTGTGTGTGTGTGTGTGTGTGTGTCAGTTTGCCATGTATTGCACCACTCACAGTAGGAATGCAGTGACGAGCTCAGACCTGCACTGTTGGATGTTGGGAACACAGGAGTCCGCTCGTTCTCTGTGTTGGATGTGAGGTTGTACCGGCTGTGAGGTCCTACCAGAATGTGAAGTTGTACCGGCTGTGAGGTCGCTGTGAGGTCGTACCGGCTGTGAGGTCGTACCGGCTGTGAGGTCGTACCGGGCTGTGAGGTCGTACCGGGCTGTGAGGTCGTACTGGGCTGTGAGGTCGTACCGGGATCAGAGGTCAGACCTGGCCTCACAGCCTGACGCATTTCCACACTAGGCCTTCCTAGTTTCTCATCTTGACTAACCTCCCATTGGTTACAACTGCTTACACACACACACACACACACACACACACCGCAATGGTATTATTTTCTCTGCTGGTTTGTACACGTATTCTCCTATTGAACTGTGAAACTAAAGATGAGGGCGCTACACAACTGAATTTGTGCAACAGAACCACAAACTGAAAGCTTTGCAATTACATTCAATTAAATGTTTATTTGGCAAAATAAATATGATCCTGGAAAAACCCCACTGACAGCTCACTGAGACTTCAACTACTGATGCTGTGGTCAGTATGAACAAGCTAATGTTAGCAGCTCAGCCACATCTCTGTCAGATATCGAACCTGCCTGTTAAACTAGGGGGATATAAACACAGCTAGATGGTCACTTAGCAACAACAACACCAACTCCCTTACAACATGGATTCTAGCGCCTGTACGAGGTCTCTCCTTGACAACAATCACCATGGCATTACAGGCCTGTCAAACTGTTGTTAGGGGACATGGTGTTTATGGAGTGGCTACACTGTATTTACACCAGACTACACATTTCTATGTGAGGTCCTATAAACCCGTTCTGTAGCCACAATAACCAGAACTTTATTGTATAAGCTAAACACAACCCCTAAGACAGAAATAGCCTCCATTTCCTTATTGGGGACAGACTGGAACCAGTGTGACTAATGTGTCATTTCTCCCATTACATTGTTCAGACCGCTCAGACTTTACAGCATGATTCAGCAAACACACACACACAGACACACACGCACAGAGACACGCACAGAGACGCACAGACACATAAATAGAACAAATGGCATTATTTTTAGAGCCGTCAGGCACTGCCAGGATGAGATACTGCACTTTGTGTCTCTGTGTATGAGTATGTGTATGTGTGTGTGTCTATTCGACAACTTGTGTCTGGTCACTCAATTTAAATTGAAAGGGCTTTATTGACTCAAAGATTATGTGTTAGCATTTCCAGTGCAAGCGGGGAAATAATCACGACTGTTAAAACAAAACATACTACGTAAGCAGTGGAAGTGGTACCAGTCCATAAGCACACACACACACACACACACACACACACACACACACACACACACACACACACACACACACACACACACACACACACACACACACACACACACACACACACACACACACACACACACACACACACACACACACACACACACACACACACACACACACACACACACACACACACACACACACACACACACACACACACACACACACACACACACACACACACACACAGGCTCAGATTTCTCTTCTGATCAGATGAGCCAGCACTTATAGTTCCTGAGAGCTATGTAATGACTAGTTAGGCTGTCTGGCTAGTTAGCCACTACCCATGAGTTAGCTACCAGGTAGCCTATTAAAGTCAGGATTTAGTTGAGTTTGAGTTAACAGACTAACACAATAACCTGAACCGGATAGTTACACTTAATTAAGACTAATTCAATGTACAAGTGGTTTAAAGACAACACTGTAATGTTTGGGTTTACAGTAACACAAGTTAGCAAGCAACTGACTTTAGATGGTCCACTTTACTCTAAATATGTTGAATTAAACTCCCTGCACACTAACTAGTATTGTACATATCTGCATCCATAACCGCATTAGTCTGTTTCTGTAGTTAAACACATGTTGGTTATACTTCCATAAAGTTCAACACGACCAGCAGCGGTCCCTTCCTTAACCTGGTTGCTAACTCAGATAGCCGTTAAACCACCGACTGGCTCCCCCGGTTACCGAGCAGACCCGTAGCACACCGCGGAGGAACGGGAAAACCCGTGCGGCACAACCGGACTTACCGGAGGGTCGGTCCGATGCAGTTGGCGTCCGTGCTCTCGATCTCCCGGAGGATGCGTTCGTGCTCCGCCACCGTCTCTACACTCGCCATGTTTCAAAGTAGCACTGGGGAACACACACACACACACACAACAAAGGTTTAGTATTCATACACACACACACACACACACAGAGAGACACATGCAAAACAAAGGTTTAGTATTCACACACACACACACACACACACACAGACACACAGACACACACACAGACAGACAAGGAAACCTGAAAAGTAACTTAGGATTCCCCTAATAGTTCCCACTTTGATTTGTTTTCTCGCCGGAGATCCTCCTGGCCACAGATCCTCCTGGTCACAGATCCTCCTGGCCACAGATCCTCCTGGCCACAGATCCTCCTGGTCACAGATCCTCCTGGCCACTTCCCCTGGTTTTACTGTTCGGTGTCCTCTTACAAAAGGGAAATGGTAACTTTCTAATTAGGGACTGAAACATGCCAGCACATGTCAATGGGTTTAAACATTTCCTAGTGGCTGCGCTTATTTAGTTCACAAATAATGTGTCACAAGGGGTATTTTATTTCTATTAGCTAGAGACTAATTATTATTCGCCGTGGTACTGCCATTAACTTCTCCTAAAGATCTCCACCACTCTCGTCGCCTTTCCTCGGTGTCAACTTTCACCAAAAAAACATTGGAGGAGAGGATGAGATTGACGTGACCTCTGACCTTCTCACCCAATTGTTTTTAAACCAACGATACGGTGTGTAACATATATTATTTGATTTTAAGCCCACGTATATTTATATGTACTGAATAAAGTTGAGCTTGGTATGTAAATGTAACACTCCAACTTCCGGGTTTTATCACTGCTGGTGGCAGATGGGCGGGGCGACTGGGTACGTGGATTCATTAAGGTGGGCGGGGCGTCTGGGTACGTGCATTCAACGCAGTGTTGCCAACTTATTTTAGCGAGTTTTCAGACCCCTCTAGCGACACATTTTCAAAAAAGCGACTATCGACAAATCTAGCTACTTTTTCTGGTGTTATTGGAGACGTATCGAGACGTGAAAGCACGTATGGTCGTATCGCTCCTACTCTGATACTCTTCTCTACGAGCAGCAGGTGCTACAGAGTTCCCCACCCCCGTGCCAAAGCACTCAGAAGCCGTCCAATACCTCCACACTAGTCCCTCCCATCAGCAGTCAGAACAGGAGATGTTCCCTCTTCACGTCCAGACTACCAATGAAGCGCGCATGCGTGAAGCCGTACCCAATCACAATTGTTAAAAAACTAATCCAACTTCAGGAAACTAAACAATATTTTTTACCAGGGTATCTCTTTTGGGTCACTTTTGCCTGTTCCAAGCCCGGATAAAGTAGTAGGGTTGGAGTTGTGACATTAAAAAAGGCATTTGTAGTTCTAAACATATTTAGGGTGTTTTTGCTCACTTCTCATTCAGCGTCTATCACAATTTAATATAAAGGGGCGGAGTATATGCAAAGTAGACGATGACGACAGCCAATAGCTACTTTCC
Source organism: Dallia pectoralis (assembly GCA_029465975.1). Classification (NCBI taxonomy): domain Eukaryota; kingdom Metazoa; phylum Chordata; class Actinopteri; order Esociformes; family Umbridae; genus Dallia; species Dallia pectoralis. The sequence continues at coordinate 21,654,420 of CM055735.1, forward strand.
TTACTGAGGAGTTGGCAACACTGATTCAACGTGCTCAGCGTCGGAAGGAAACGTCTGCAGAAGCATGGAGGTAAACGACATTATCAGTTCGCCAGAACTACCTTAAATGCACGTATTGATCTTTTGGAAATTCACAAATGAGTGTCATGCTATGGTTTTGTGATGCTTTTGACCCGATTAGGCCAAGTATTTGCTCCAGGCTATTAATGCGTTTAAGTATTTGCTCCTGTCTGCGTTCATGGCAGACACTAGACAGCCAGGGACCATAGTCCATAGTAACCATGGAGATCAGATATCCTGGCTGGGTTACACGGACTATGCACTTTAGTTAGGTCCAATGGTTTCTAGAGCCAGGTCCTCTGGTAGTACAATTGTCTGCACTCTTGTCTCTGTGTTAACCCCGTCCTGTCTCTGTGTTAACCCCGTCCTGTCTCTGTGTTAACCCTGTCCTGTCTCTGTGTTTACCTCGTCCTGTCTCTGTGTTAACCCCGTCTTGTCTCTGTGTTAACCCTGTCCTGTCTCTGTGTTTACCTCGTCCTGTCTCTGTGTTAACCCCGTCCTGTCTCTGCGTTAATCCCGTCTTGTCTCTGTGTTTACCTCGTCCTGTCTCTGTGTTAACCCCGTCCTGTCTCTGTGTTAACCCTGTCCTGTCTCTGTGTTTACCTCGTCCTGTCTCTGTGTTTACCCCGTCCTGTCTCTGTGTTTACCCCGTCCTGACTCTGTGTTTACCTCTTCCTGTCTCTGTGTTTACCCCATCCTGTCGCTGTGTTAACTCTGTCCTGTCTCTGTGTTTACCCTGCTGTGGCTTCATAAACCTTTTCTCTCTCCCACCTAACCGTCACAGAGGAAGTTGTTAAACTCAGTGGACTGCTGTGTGGATGAAGCTCTAGAGGGCCTCGTCTCCAGCTCTGGATGTCTCTCTCTACTGCGGGGCCACAGGGTCGTGGTCCGAGCTGACCTGGAGGGGATCCGGGGCCGGGTGGGCCTGGTGTCTGGGGGAGGCTCGGGGCACGAACCAGCACATGCAGGTAGGGCGCAGTTTTTGCACCCCAATGTAGGGGTTACTCTGTCCCACCTCTCTCCCACCTTTTTTCCACCCCTCCTCTCACTTCTTCTCTCCCACCTCCTCTCCCCCACCTCCTCACTCTCACCTCCTCTCCCCCACCTCCTCTCCCCCACCTCCTCTCCCCCACCTCCTCTCCCCCACCTCCTCTCCCCCACCTCCTCTCCCCCACCTCCTCACTCTCACCTCCTCTCCCCCACCTCCTCACTCTCACCTCTCTCTCCAGGGTACATAGGCGGTGGAATGCTGTCGGCCGCAGTTGCAGGAGGTGTCTTCGCGTCCCCTCCTCCTGCCAGCGTCCTGGCGGCCATCTTGTCTCTGCATGACGCCGGTGTGTCGGGTGTCCTCGTGGTCGTGAAGAACTACACCGGTGACCGCCTGAACTTCGGCCTCGCCGTGGAACAGGCCCGGAACAGAGGCGTCGCGGTCGACATGGTGATCGTCGCGGACGACTGTGCGTTCGATCGACCCAGTAAGGCGGGGAGGCGTGGCCTATGCGGGACTGTGTTCGTTCACAAGGTAACAGGAAACCAGTTGCCGACGGCCCAGCCGTCTGTTGTCATAGAAACAGAACCTTGGTGACCATTTATAATGTTGCCGATGTTTACAAATCATATTCTTTCTCTTAGCCGTACAGCCGTAGGTTTCTTTTTTCCATCTCTCTTTCTCTCTCTGTCTCTCTCTCTCTCTCTCTCTCTGGTTCTCCAACATGCTGTCTCCACTAGGTGTCTTTTTTACATCTCTCTCTCTCAGCTTGCCGGTGCGTTGGCTGCAGAAGGCCGTACGCTGGGTGAGATCGTCCGTCTGGTGAAAGATGCTCTGAAGGGCATCGGTGAGTCCTAGACTTCCCTCATTCAGGTTATGTTGTCAAACAGAGCACATGATCATGTGGGTGTTTCCCTCCCGTCCTGTAGGTACTCTGGGGGTCAGCCTGTCCCCGTGCAGTGTTCCTGGGTGTCTTCACTCCTTCGACCTGCCTCCTGGGGAGATGGAACTGGGACTGGGTAAAAGCAATGTTTGGACTGATTGTACTAACACACACACACACACAAACACATATATATATATATTTGAGGAAAAGGGGTTTGTTAAAAATATATTTTTGTTTTTTTCTTCTCAGGGATCCATGGTGAACCTGGCATTAAGAGGTCCAAGGTCAGTGTAGCATTGTGGGTAATTATGTATGGCGAATATCAGGGATTCTCAGTACTACTGGGTATATAATAATAAACTTTGTGTGTAATATGCAAATAATACTGCTCTCAGGACTGTGTGTGTGCGTGCGTTTGTGTGTATTAAGGTGGCAACAGCGGACAAGGTGGTGAACAACATCATTGATCACATGACAAACCCTGCCAGCCAATCACATCTGGCACTGAAGTCAGGTGACAGCGTGGTGTTGTGTGTCAACAACCTGGGAGCTTTGTCTGGTCTGGAGATGGCTGTAGTTACGCGAGCTGCTGTCAGCTGTCTGGGTCAGTTTATATGAGAATACAGTAACACACACTGAGGCTGGCCGAACTCGTAACTGGCTAACATGACAGAAGTGGTCATGGGTGAATTAGATTATTCAGCTGTTATTTGAATGTGATGTTTTGACCACGTGGAACGTCTGGCAGCCTCTGGAGAGGTTTGAGAACAATTGCCTTTAAATAAATGACCGAAATGCGTTTGAAAAGCGTGTATTTCTTGTGTGCGTACGTACCGTTATAGAAAGCTAGTTGTTATGGTTACAGAGGATCGTGGGGTGATGGTTGCCCGGGTGATGTCGGGGTCCTTTATGACATCCCTAGAGATGGCCGGCGTGTCCCTATCACTGATGAAGAGCAACCAGGAGATACTGCGACTGTTTGGTGAGAGAACCCACACCTGTAATACTGACCTGGACTCACGCTGTCGCCCGTAGTCTTGGTTACCAGTTTCATTCTGCTCCCTGATATTTATCAAAATTTTCTTCCATGCATCCTTTAAACCAGCATGTTTTCTTTAGATGCTCCGACCCAAGCACCAGCCTGGCCCAATCAGATCAGTGTACGCGTTAGTGGGAGGAGCTACACTCTGGAGCCTCCGGCGTTCGGCACTGAGGACGTCTCACAGTCAGAAGGTTAGCGCAGGGTTACGGTGACAGTGTGTAACAGACACACACGCACACAGACAGACATACACAGACAGACATACACAGACACACACACACACACAGACACACACACACAGACAGACCCAGCTGTAATGATATTTGTTGACTCAGGTCCTCTGAGTGGAGTGATGGCTAACACACTAGAGATGGTGTGCTCCTCCCTGCTGCTCCGGCAGGATGAACTGAACTCCTTGGACCGGGCGTCTGGAGATGGAGATTGTGGGAACACTCACGCAGAAGCAGCCAGAGGTAAGGTTCCCCGTTTCACACCTTCAGACACAATATAGAGAGGGTCGTTACTGAGTGGCATTAAGAGACTGTGGTCTCCCCCCCTCAGCAATTCAGGAGTGGCTCCAGAGTCATGTGGTGCCTGGTTGCCCGGGGCTACTGATGTCCACCCTCGCCGTATTGGTGCAGGAAAGAATGGGAGGGTCTTCAGGAGCGGTGAGTGTGCCTTCTCTAGTTGTGGAAACATCCTAATATATGTATAATAATTACAGCACCTGTCACAAGGTCTCACAACCGTTCACTTGAGTTTGTGGCCAAACCTTTTGGCTTGTGTCGTTGATATTTATTAAACTCCCAGATGACCCCTGACCTCTGTCCTCACCAGTTGTATAGTTTAACTCCAAGATGACCCCTGACCTCTGTTCTCTCCAGTTGTACAGTTTGTTCCTGACTGCAGCTGCTGTGCCTCTGAGAGACAGCAGCCAACCTGCAGCTTGGGCCACCGCTATGCATGCTGGGACAGAAGCCATTAGAAGGTGTGTTTGTTGTTGACCTGGAACATGTGTGTGTTTGTCAGGCCTTTATAAGGGTTTCGGGTTAAACCAAAAGCCCTGGTTGTCCTTAAAACTGACCTGTCATACAATTCAATGTTCCTTTGGACTGAAACAATTACTTTAAAATGTTTTCATCCAGGTATGGAGGCGCTGATCCTGGGGACAGAACTATGGTGAGGATTCCTAGGTGTTCATAGCAACATTTCCATGTATTTGTGTGTTCCCGTCTGAGCCTGGAACGTCTCTCTGCAGTTGGATGCTCTGTGTCCCGCGGTGGAAGAGCTGAAGAGACTGGTAACAGCACCACCTGGTGCTCACTTGGCCATTCTACAGGCAGCTGTGGAGGTAATCCATTCACACAGTAACAACCACCTAACTTTTACTCAAGGGTTTCCAGCATTCCAAAACAGGTGAAAAGGCAAACCCTGGGTGAATAAGGGGGTTTGGAGCCCCTGGTGGTGACATTCTGTTACTACATGCAGTTTTGCACAGGACTTCCTTAGCAGTTTCTTGAATTTATAAACACAACACAGTGCCCCCTTGTGGAGCAGCAATATGTTTCATACTTCCACTACTACTGTCTCAGTCATTTTATCTGCCTCTTTTCAGAAATCCGAGTTGGGGGCGGAGTCCACCCGTGATCTCATAGCCAGGGCGGGGCGTGCCAGCTACATCGCTGCGGAGCGTGTAACACTCCCCGACCCGGGTGCCGTGGCGATAGCCGCCATACTGAGGGCAGTGTTCCAAGCCCTGACTGAATGAGTTGAAATATTAATATCAGTGTAAAATACTGAATGAATGATTTTTAATAATATTAACAGTGTAAAATACTGAATGAATGATTTGAAATATTAATAACAGTGTAAAATACTGAATGAATGATTTTAAATATTATTAACAGTGTAAAATACATACTGAATGAGTAGAAATATTAGTAACAGTGAAAAATATTGAATGAATGAGTAGAAATATTATTAACAGTGTAAAATACATACTGAATGAGTTGAAATATTAATAACAGTGTAAAATACTGAAGGAATGATTTTAAATATTATTAACAGTGTAAAATACATACTGAATGAGTAGAAATATTAGTAACAGTGAAAAATATTGAATGAATGAGTTTAAATATTAATAACAGTGTAGATTACAGATTGAATGAGTTTAAATATTTTTAACAGCTTAATATAGACAGAATGAGTTTTAAATATTATTAAGTGTGTATATATGCCGTTATGAAATTCATGTTATTGGAAGCAACAGGAAAACAAATATTTTATTAACTAGATGTAACAAATGGCTGAGGACCAATAAGTAATGTGGAATATAGAGTGTGGGAATAAAAGAATACAACAAAATACTAGACTATATTTTCTGTCAATATCGGATAGAAAAAAGAATATGGAGCCAAGTTTGAAACGGGTTTAGCTGACTGCTTCTAGGTGAACAGATCGTGTTAGGGTCAGCTTGTTAGTTTGACCAGAACGAGTAGTATCACTTAAATTAATTAATTTAATTCATTTTAGTTCACAACAACAGTCGTCACAAAGTGCTTTTACAAACGCCCAGCCTGAAACCCAACAGATTATCCATTAACAAGTTGAAACACAACTGATCAACAGGCGTTCCTGGCTGTATCTACGAACACTAGGTCGGTTCTCTCTGTGCTCTGTCTTGTTTTAATTGCATGTGGAGGCTTTTGACATGAATGAGCAGGTCAGTTTTCTTCCTGAATCTGTCTCCACAGATTGAGCAGCCATGCTGTTTGTTTTTTGTGTGAGTCTGTATATGTGTGGTCAGGTTTCCCTTCTGATTAAAACCTTTCCCACAGTGACCACAGACAAATGGTTTTTCGCCTGTGTGAGTCCTTGCATGCCTATTTAGGTCTCCCTTTTCATGGAAGCTTTTCCCACAGTCGCTGCAGACAAACGGTTTCTCTCCTGTGTGAGTCAGTATGTGCAATTTCAGGTGCCCTTTCTGACTGAAGCTTTTACCACAGTCACCACATTCAAACGGTTTCTCTCCTGTGTGCGTCAATATGTGCAAGTTAAGGTGCCATTTTGAATTGAAGCTTTTACCACAGTCACCGCATTCAAAAGGTTTCTCACCTGTGTGAGTCATTTTATGCCTATTTAGAGTCCCTTTCTGACTGAAGCTTTTCCCACAGTCACTGCAGCAAAATGATTTCTCCCCTGTGTGAGTCAGTGAGTGCATGGTTAGGTCCTGCTTCTGGTTGAAACTTTTGCCACATCTTCCACAAGACAATTGCTTGTCTCCCATGTGTGTCAGTGTGTGTTTGTTTAAGTTCCCTTTCTGACTGAAGCCTTTCCTACACACAGTGCATCTAAACGGTTTCTCCCCGGTGTGGATCATCCTGTGTTTGGTTAGGTTTCCCCTGTGACTAAAGCTTTTCCCACAGTCGTTACAGTTATAGGATTTCTTTCTTGTGTGAGTCAGTTTATGGTGTGTCCTGTCTCCTTTCTGTCTGAACCAGTCAGGGCAGTGGTGAGGTTTTCTCAACACACTGGGTTTGGACCCATGCTTGTTTAATGACAGTTTTGGATCCATTGGCAGGCTGCGGTCATGTTCTTCTGGGTCACTGGGGAGGCTGAGACACTTGAGATTATCCACCGAGCCAAAGGGTTCGTGATGCACTGGTGTTTCAGATGAGTCTCTCTCTCTGTTTTCCACAGCCAGGGTTTGGGGAGAAATCAAAGACCACAGAGGGTTCTGATCACATTCACTTTTAACACAGGAAGGAATAAATGGCAACTTTACAATATCAAGCTCCCCTAGGGATGGGAATTGATAAGAATTTAACGATTCCGATTCCATTATCGATATTGCTTATCGATCCGATTCCTTATCGATTCTCTTATCGATTCTCATTGGGTGAGGAAATAATTACAAATTTGTTTGTTTGTATTAACTTGCTTTAATATCTGATAAGAACACCGCACATACTCAGAGTATACACAAATTATCTGTAGCAACCTCAGAACAAACCTAAAAGTAGGTGAGCTACAAAGTAAAGTCCAGGGACCTATAGATTTTTTCACATTCATTGGTCCAGCCCAAAAAAAAGAAACTGCCATTTAAGTGCCATAAAAACAAAAAACACAGACGGTAAACAGTCAAGGAAGAGCTTGTTCCTTTGGGAATATTCAACCTGAAACTAAATTCAACTCAACTGACATACAAAATAGAAAGAAGTCTTCTGTAAAGACCACAGCTATCAACTTGGGCAAATGATTGACAATAGAGATTATTATCCGTAAAGTAAAAGTTTACACAATGAAATGACGCTCACATTAACTAAATAGACAAGTTACCTTTGGCATTTATAGCAGATGCCGTCTCATTAGCTCCGCTGCTGCTTGACTCACTTGTTGTTGTAGAGAATCAAACACGCGACAGTCCTGCAAACGGATTGCGTGCTGTGTGGCCAAATGCTTCTGCATATTGGAGGTAGTTCCCCCAATTGCCGAAATTAAACTTTTACGACTGTTGCAAATGACTGCATTGGCGTCTTTTCGAGTGAAATATAACCACACTTTAGATCGCTTCTGCGTAACCAAAATGCGCAGCGCGTGTGTGACGGTCATGATGACACATTTACAACGAGCCGAACCGTTAAGCGGAATCGTTAAGCAGGTACACTAACGGTTCCAAGGAATCGATTCACTGGGAACCGGTTCTAAAGAAGAACCGGCTCTCGATTCCCATCCCTAAGCTCCCCTCCTTGATTCAGTTCCTCCTCCAGACTGGTTCGGAGTTCCTCCTTAATCTGTGTGGACGCCGGGACCTCTTGGCCCAGATTGGAGCTCCAGTCCTGCTGCTCAGAGGGAACCTCAGAGGGAGAACCGCAGGGAGTCTGGGAAGAAGAAAAGTATTTCCTAACATTTAAGCTACATGGATATGGTCTGTTTCTAAAGAGCATTTCACAATTTACCAAATCATCTTTCCCAGCAAATTAAAAGAGATGTTGAATGATTACAACTATTGCAACATGAACTGTTCAGAAGAGTGTCAGACACATTTTTTCTGACTGCTATAATTGGAAATATTAGTGACACTGCTGTGAAGTCAGAAGTCTCTGTAGCTGATCATCCTCCACGTAATCTGCAACGATTTCCTCAACTTCCCTGAAAATCTCCACAGCTGCAGAAACCATCAAAATCTCATTTATAAACTCCTGGAGCAACTGGAGTTTAGACATTTTCAGTCCATTGACAGATGGATATTCAGCTGATGTTTCTGTGGAAGGTCCGTATTCCTGATCACGTTCACGTTTTACACAGGAAGGAGTCAATATGGAGTCTTTGTTCTCAAGGAGCCTGTGATTCAGTTCCTCCTCCTGACTGGTTCTGAGTTCCTCCTGTTCCTCTTTAATCTCTGTGGGCTCTTGATCCTCCTGGCCCAGGCGGGTGCTCCACTCCTGCTCACAGTTCTGCTGCTCAGGTGGAACCTCTTCTTCAGAGAGGGAGAACCGCAGGGAGTCTGAGGAGAAGGAGGAACAGACGTTTACGGAGGATCTACAGAAGGTTCAAAAGTATTTGGAAACACAGGGGCCTTATCTGTTATGTATCAACATATGCAACAGAATAACGGTAGGCTTTGCGGTTCTACGGATGAATTCGGTTAGGGTAACTAATATCTAAAAAACTGTGGTCAGAAATCCGTACAGCAGAAAACCGATAATATTTAAATCTGACAGCGAGTGTTTCCTGCGCATGTGGTTCGGGAATCTCCGTAACCCTCCGTAAGGACACCGAGAAAGTCGGATATCTGGCTTATGCGTATTTTTTTAATTAAATAGTTATCGATCTTTCCGCTTAAAATAAATTGAGTTGAACAGTAGCTGTATATAATATATCTCTATACTAACCTATTGTATCTGGTGTGATGTGCACCTGTCTATAATATATCTATATACTAACCTATTGTATCTGGTGTGATGTGCAGCTGTCTATAATATATCTATATACTAACCTATTGTATCTGGTGTGATGTGCAGCTGTCTATAATATATCTATATACTAACCTATTGTATCTGGTGTGATGTGCAGCTGTCTATAATATATCTATATACTAACCTATTGTATCTGGTGTGATGTGCAGCTGTCTATAATATATCTATATACTAACCTATTGTATCTGGTGTGATGTGCAGCTGTCTATAATATATCTATATACCTACCTATTGTATCTGGTGTGATGTGCACCTGTCTATAATATATCTATATACTAACCTATTGTATCTGGTGTGATGTGCAGCTGTCTATAATATATCTATATACTAACCTATTGTATCTGGTGTGATGTGCACCTGTCTATAATATATCTATATACTAACCTATTGTATCTGGTGTGATGTGCACCTGTCTATAATATATCTATATACTAACCTATTGTATCTGGTGTGATGTGCAGCTGTCTATAATATATCTATATACTAACCTATTGTATCTGGTGTGATGTGCAGCTGTCTATAATATATCTATATACTAACCTATTGTATCTGGTGTGATGTGCAGCTGTCTATAATATATCTATATACTAACCTATTGTATCTGGTGTGATGTGCAGCTGTCTATAATATATCTATATACTAACCTATTGTATCTGGTGTGATGTGCAGCTGTCTATAATATATCTATATACTAACCTATTGTATCTGGTGTGATGTGCACCTGTCTATAATATATCTATATACTAACCTATTGTATCTGGTGTGATGTGCAGCTGTCTATAATATATCTATATACTAACCTATTGTATCTGGTGTGATGTGCAGCTGTCTATAATATATCTATATACTAACCTATTGTATCTGGTGTGATGTGCAGCTGTCTATAATATATCTATATACTAACCTATTGTATCTGGTGTGATGTGCAGCTGTCTATAATATATCTATATACTAACCTATTGTATCTGGTGTGATGTGCAGCTGTCTATAATATATCTATATACTAACCTATTGTATCTGGTGTGATTTGTCTTCTGAGCCGATCATTCTCTTCTTTGCACTCAGTAAAGGTTTTCTCTACTGCCACATAAATCTCTACAGCCGTTATAATTAAGCGCTGATCCAGATACACACGAAACGACTGTAATCTGGACATGTTCACATTAATGGAAATTAGGGTTTAAGATAGTACGGCTACATGCGAAATTAAATACTAGCGTTCACAAACTAAACAACACCTGCGTCATGTCAGAAATACTAAGTACTTCTGGGTTACATCGGTTAAAGTGTATTTTCCTTGATAAAAGTCCAACATATAATGGAGGATGACGGGTTTATACGGTTTATATCTATTATTAATTGTTTTATTTTCCTTTGTCAAATCATTACATGCCTCTTGCAGTTTCAACAATAGCTGTTATGTTATCTAGTTGCTAGCGATGGGTACCTACAGTTAGCTAGCTGTCAGAACAGAACAAACATGAAATATTTAGTAAAAGAGATATTATATATTCAGTTAAATTGCCATTAATACGAGTTGAACCCTAAAATTCAAAGTTCCTTTTATGCAAAACACATGCTTTTTTTCTCACGTCCTGCAACCAAACATCAATGGCCTGAAATATACAAACTTATTAAAATACCAATAACCAAGAAAATGATGAAATCTTATTTTTTATCCTGTCTCCATATATAGTGTGTAGATAACAGTATATAACATAGTAACTATATATATTATTAAGAGTTTATAGACAACTAATTGACGCTCAGATGAGGGACCTTTATTCTAAAAACAGGTTAACCGGAAGTATCCGTTTATTGTTTCTAAAACGACCACATTGCTGCTAGTCTGTTGTTGAGGTTTAATGCACGTATCTGTTACCGCAGGTCAAGATCCCCTCTGAAATAGGCGTGTCGCATGTGTGAGCACGTGGGCGTATCCGAAGCGGACAATCAGGCTCTTAACGACAATATGGCGATGCTGTGCCACTGTGACATAAGATAATAATTTATTGCATCCTCACAACTGTAATACAATACATAGCACACATGCGAAACGTATCCGATTAAAATACACCCAAAATAAAAATTAAACCTGCCCAATAGTTACAGTAACTATAGCAACAGTGTCCAAATACTTCCGGGTTCAATATATATATATATATTATAAATGCCAATCAGCCATTCGTGTTTTTATATTTCAAATATTTCCAAATATTTTTATTTGACCAAACTAATAAAACAAAATGAAATTTCCACCTTGGGTGTAAATTATTATTTCATCTTTTATATAAAGTGAATTAATTCGGTTGGAATAAGTTAAAAAAAAAGTTGACAAGAATAAATAATAAGCAAATATTTAAACTAAATGTATCTTTGACTGAAAAATACACAAAATTAAAATATCCATACTTACATTTTTGCCTTCCAAACTTTGGGTAAAAATAAAAACGTTCAAAGTTGTTTCTTTTTTTTTAACAGGGGTTTTCAAGTTTATAGTTTGGATCGTTAAATGCTGCCAGTTGCTGTTTCAAATTGTCTTGTAATTACTATCATTAGTATTTGTTAATCAGCCATAGTTACTATTCACTCACTATGGTTGTAATAAGTCAAAAAACTAGATTTCATTTCTGTTCTTTCTGTAACTTTGATTCCTTAGCAGAATCTCTCCGCACTGATTGAACAGCTATGTTGTTTGACTCCATCGTAAGTCAATATGTGGCCAATTCGGTCTCAGTTAAGATTTCTTTATGATTTCTCTCCTGTGTGCGCCAGTTTATGCCTGTTCAGGTTCTTCTTGAGACTGAAACTTTTCCCACAATCACTACAGCTAAAGGGTTTCTTTCCCATGTGAGTCCGTTGATGCCTTTCTAGTAAAATCTCCCATTTAAAGGCTTGCCCACATTCAGCACAGCTAAAAGGTTTCTCTACTGTGTGAATCAGTTGATGCCTGGATAAGATCTTTTTGGTACTGTAGCTCTTTCCACAGACACCACATATAAATGATTTCTCTTTTGCGTGAGCCAATTTATGCCCTTTTAAGTCTTGCTTATGAACAAAGCTTAACCCACAATCAGCACAGGTATATTGTTTCTCTCTATGAGTCAATTTGTGCCTAGTTAAGTTTTCCTTCAAACTAAAGCTTTTTCCACATTCACCACAGCTAAAGGATTTCTCGCCTGTGTGAATCAGTTTATGTCTCCTTAGGGACACTTCGAAACTGAAGTTTTTCCCACAGTCAACACAGTTAAACGGTTTCTCCCCAGTGTGTGTCTGTATATGCCTATTTAGGTCCACTTTCTGACTGAAGCTTTTATCACAGTCAAGACAGCTATATGGTTTCTCACCTGTGTGAGTGCGTGTATGCACAGTTAGGATTGCCTTGCAACTGAAACGTTTCCCACATTCACCACAAATAAATGGTTTCTCTCCAGTGTGAGTCCGTTTATGCCTTTCTAGTACTATTTTCCATTTAAAGCTTTTCCCACAGACCTCACACCCAAATGACTTCTCTCCTGTGTGTGTCTGCATATGCCTGTTAAGGTATGCCTCTGAACTGAAATGTTTTCCACAGTCTGCACAACTGAAAGGTTTCTCCCCAGTGTGTGTTTGCATATGTCTTTTTAGGTCCCCTTTATGACTGAAGCTTTTCCCACAGTCACTACAGCTATAAGGTTTCTCTCCTGTGTGATTCAGTTGATGTCTGGATAAGATCTTCTTCGAACTGTAGCTTTTTCCGCAGTCACCACATATAAATGATTGATCTTCTGTGTGAGTCAGTTTATGCTCTTTTAGTTCCTCCTTATGAACAAAGCTTAAGCCACAGTCGGTGCAGGAAAACTGTTTCTCTCTGTGGGTCAGTTTGTGCCTAGTTAAGTTTTCCTTCAAACTGAAGCTTTTCCCACAATCCACACAGCTAAATGGTTTCTCTCCTGTGTGAATCCTCATGTGCTTGGAAAGATTCCCTTTGAATTTGAACACCTTACCACAGAAAGGGCAGGGCAGGTTTGAGGACCACAGGGGAAAGTCACTCTCTCTGTTCCCCACAAATGGGTCATCCTGATCACGTTCACGTTTCACACAGGGAGGAGTCAATATGGAGTCTTTGTTCTCAAGGAGCCTGTGATTCAGTTCCTCCTCCTGACTGGTTCTGAGTTCCTCCTGTTCCTCTTTAATCTCTGTGGGCTCTGGGTCCTCCTGGCACATGATGGGGCTCCACGCCTGCTCACAAGGCTGCTGTTCAGGGTGAAACTCGTCTTTAGAAACAGAGAACGACTGGGTGTCTGGAGGAAAAAAGAGGTTGTGTATAGCAGAGAATGAAACAGAACCTTTGAATTATAACAAGTAATTATTGAAGTACGACCTACTGTCTTGGACACAGATCAAGGCCAGCCTTAAAAAGAATGAAGCTCAATGGAGGTAAAATCTCTTTCCTGAAATCGGATTATGATATTCGTACACAAATAACTCCAAAAATATTTGGACAGTGAACACATGTTTTTGGACACATTGAAATAATACGACTAAAGTGTTACTTTCTGGTTTTCAGATCCTCTTTTCTGGATGCTAAGCTACAAGCTAGCATGTTGTATTGGCCTTTACAGACAAATGTTCCTGCTAACATCTTCCATCTGTGCATTAGAAGTTCCACTTAGCTCTGCAGAATCCACTGAGCGTGAACACATGGAAAACCTATCTTTGAAGAACTCCCTTTCAAATAACATATTTTTCCAAAATATATTCAAACGTTTCTGCTTTTGTATGTTAGAAATCAGAGGTACAAACCTTTTGAACATGATTGAATTTCCGGTGTGAATATTACAGAGTACAAACCTTTAGAACATGATTGAGTCTCCGGTGTGAATATTACAGAGTACAAACCTTTTGAACATGATTGAGTCTCCGGTGTGAATATTACAGAGTACAAACCTTTAGAACATGATTGAGTCTCCGGTGTGAATATTACAGAGTACAAACCTTTAGAACATGATTGAGTCTCCGGTGTGAATATTACAGAGTACAAACCTTTAGAACATGATTGAGTCTCCGTTATGAATATTACAGAGTACAAACCTTTAGAACATGATTGAGTCTCCGGTGTGAGCTCAAGCATTCCCCGTAGCTGATCATTTTCCTTCCGGTATTCTGCCAGCGTTTTCTTAACTGCCCTGAAAATCTCCTCAGCTGCTGACACCATCAAACTCTCATTTATAAACTCCTGGAGCAACTGGAGTTTAGACATTTTCAGTCCATTGACAGATGGATATTCAGCTGATGTTTCTGTGGAAGGTCCGTATTCCTGATCACATTCACGTTTCACACAGGAAGGAGTCAATATGGAGTCTTTGTTCTCAAGGAGCCTGTGATTCAGTTCCTCCTCCTGACTGGTTCTGAGTTCCTCCTGTTCCTCTTTAATCTGTGTGGGCTCTGGGTCCTCCTGGCCTAGACTGGAGCTCCACTCCTGCTCACAGTTCTGCTGCTCAGGTGGAACCTCCTCCTCAGTGAGGGAGAACCGCAGGGAGTCTGAGGAGAAGGAGGAACAGACGTTTACAGAGGATCTACAGAAGGTTCAAAAGTATTCGGAAATAAACAAATGTTAAGAAACATTAAAAAGCATCACTGAATTTTGGAAAACACAAATTGCCATTGTGTTAAGCGGTTCATTTGTGATTAACAAAATAAAAAACAACACACTAGTGTTTAAGAATTTGGGATCGCTAAGAGATGTCCTTGTATTGCATGAAATGAGATTGATTAGGAAATATTGGTTCATCTTTCCATGTAATAAAAAAGGTTTTAAAACATGTTTAACTGTCAAATATATGCAGCCAATGTAAATGAGTGCATACCAAATACCTATTCCCACATCGTGAAAATAAATTATGCACAATATTATTTAAAAAGAAAATGTATTTGGTTTTTATTTCTCTTTCCATTTTTTCACAATGTACACTGTGCCACGTTGAAACGACTTACTTTTCTTTTGAAGGCAAAATACGAACAAAGGATGTAGCTTCCATAAATATTGTCTGCATAACGTTAATTGAAAACAGCACTTTTATTGATTAGGCCACAATATGAAGAGGGGCCGTTATGGTAATACTTACTAACGCATTTATAGCAGGAAATGTTTGGTCATAACATAAAAGCACGTTGATTTATTTGAATTATCCTTATAATGAAGCATGTTTGGTCATCTGGACTAATATATATATAGTATTATTTTATTATTATTTAGGGCAAACACCACTGGTAGACACTTTTGTATTCGTTCGACGAAGCAAAACGTTTTTAGACGCCTCCCGTTAAACACAATTCCTTCTGTTGAAATTATTTAATGAATGCGTATATTTTTTTGCATAACGTTATTCGGTGTAACAGTGGCTACCTGTCTGTGCGTTATTTATAAACCAATGTGGACTAAATCCGATTGATACTAACCTATTTGACATGGTTCCATCTCGGGTTTGATGTGCAGTATTCTCCTCAGCCGTCCATTCTCTCCCTGGTAGTCCTCTATCGTCCTCTCAACTGCCCCCAGAATATCTGTAGCAGCCTCAATTAAGCGCATATTCAGAAACACACGAAACGACTGCATATCAGCCATGTTCACTGGGAGGACTGTGTGTGGTTAATGCAGCGTATCTACATGTATACAGGACGGCTGTGATAAACCAGTTTCACTTCCGAACTGTCTTCTTCAGTTTTCGTCTGCAGGCGTCGAGCATCTGAACACTCCACAGCGCCCCCATGTGGATGGGGTTATAGGTGTAGATCAGAGATGCTTTTAATTTAAACATGGTATTAGCTGATGGACTGCGGTGATGGATTACCATAGATATATCTATGATGGATTACAATCAAAAACAGCATAATCACACAGGCAAACTGCCCCCACCACAGCAGGTTGCGTGAGTTCATTTTTGCTTTGACACAAATGATCAGAACACATTAAGGCCTTCTCAAATTAAGTTAATGAAGAGCAACCTTTAATGACAGTTATATGATCCCACTGATTTAATTTAATCAACAACCTGTTTTATTTGCCACCGCATGAATCAGCATGACATTTATCAAATCCTATTATTCCAAAGTGTCAATAGATTCAGTGTGCAAATAATCCCCAAAGTTGAATTATCGAGAGTGAAGAGTCGAGAAAAAAAACAACGAGACCAAGTCGTGAATAGAAAATTATGGATTTAATATTCAGTGCAGGGGAGCCCAAAGAAGAAAGGGAAACAAATAACAAGCAAATGGTTTCAAAAGAGGTCAAGTTAGATGTATTATTAAAATGCAGATTGCAATATGTATTGTTTAAATGCAAAGTTCAGCTATATAACTACCACAAGCAATGTAAGGTGGCCAGTAGAGAATGGGGTTTTAGTACCGCTGGGAGCCACTTATAGCCACTTATAGCGGGTCAACTGGGCTGACAGGCGCGCTAAAGTTAAACAGCACATTATTGCATTAGACCCGGGATACCTGCTATAGGCTATACGATTAATAGTAAGCACATACGTATCATTTCTATTAAAAGCATATTTTATAAGTCGCTTTGAATGCTTGAAAACAATATTTTTTTAATTGACGACTAAAATGTGATTTGTTTTGGTCATTAGCACGTTTGGTGCTCCCTCCCCCCAGATAGTGGAACTTGTCTGAACGAACAGAGCAGGCATCAGCTCAATCCGGTCACTCAGAGTGAACTGGCAGGCATTTTGCATGTTCCAGTTGAATTATACAGCACAGCTCAGATAAAACCTATTGTCCTTTGTGTTTCTGTGGATACGGTGGCTTAGGTGTCCGATTGTATGAATTAATTTACCAATAAAATAACATTAAAAACATTAATATTACAGACTGTTGAAATGACCAGTAGACAACAGGGATTAATTGCAAAATGTGAATTTATTGCAGATAAAATAATATTCAGGTAGATTAGGACTAGTATGTACAGTACACACATTCACATACAAACAGATTGCTTGATGAGGGTATTTCTGCAAATCTAATAAATCCACAGGGAAATTCACTGGGAGGTGGTTCAATGGGAGGTGGTTCACGGTTCAGGTTGGATGCAAACTGCGTTTTGTTGTACTGTACCTGTACTGTCCAATGACAACAAAGTCTACTCTAATCTAAAACTGAAACGTTAACTGGAACACAGGAAGGGGAATTCGTGCCAGCAGGGGGCGTCATTCTGGCCACGGTCAGCTGTAAAATAAAGAAAAACAGAATGGTTGCCATTGCGTTTGTTTTGAATAATTTCATTAAAAACCAACCAGGTCATTTAAATATGCTGTTCAAGCCTCAAACAAGTTGTTTGATGCATTAAATGTGAGGGAAAGTGCTCTAGGAAAATATGTCTTTCTGAATGATCTGTAAAATGATTTTGCTCAATATGACAGTCATACCGCCGTAGTTCATTTCCATGCAGTGCTCCTGGCCTTTGTAGTTAGAGGGTTGTCCATAACTCCAGTTGTTGTATTTTAATCTGGATCCATCACTCCACAGCCAAAGACCCTCCTAAAGACACAGATGGATTAGCAAACACAAATCACTCAGGTAAACTTCCACGGTGTGGGTCTGGATGAAGTCACAAGTCTCAGATTTAGCCACTCAGCTATCGAGGCAGGGACTGACCAGTCATGAGATCACACTGATGAACTATGTTTTAAAAGCATGGGTTTGTTTTTTATAAAGGAAGCAAACATGCTGTTCCATGTCCGCTGTTATTCACTGATCTGTGCTGCCTGGCACATGGGGGTTCTGTGGCACATGGGGGTTCTGTGGCACATGGGGGTTCTGTGGCCGATGGGGGTTCTATGGCACATGGGGGTTCTGTGGCACATGGGGGTTCTGTGGCCAATGGGGGTTCTATGGCACATGGGGGTTCTGTGGCACATGGGGGTTCTGTGGCCAATGGGGGTTCTATGGCACATGGGGGTTCTGTGGCACATGGGGGTTCTGTGGCACATCAGGGTTCTGTGGCACATGGGGATTCTATGGCACATGGGGGTTCTGTGGCACATTGGGGTTCTGTGGCACATCAGGGTTCCGTGGCACATGGGGGTTCTGTGGCACATTTGGGTTCTGTGTCAGATCGGGGTTCTGTGGCACATGGGGGTTCTGACCTGGACGGCATCCGTGGCTCCAATCCAGGCACGCTGGTCTCTCTTGGTGCTCTTCTCGATCACAGACAGGAGGAACATGTACTCACTGTGGTCATTAACTGACACCAGGTTTCCTCCCAAGTGCCAACAGTTCCTCTGGTGGAGAGAAAGAGCGAAAGATGGAAAGACACAAACAGAAGAAAAAAGTGAAGGGGGACAGGATGTTAGAGACAAACCCTAGTGATATCAGTGACTGCAGACCTGAATAAGGAACAGGTTGTGGAAGTAAAGGGAAATGTGAATATGGCCACGCCTACACGGCTAACATCTGTACGGTGACATGGAGTTTTACCACAGAGTAAACCTACTGTACCCACGAATAAACACAAGATTATAACGGACCTCTATATACGATTAACCTCTGTTGTTGTTATGGTTACTGTCTATCCTATTACAGCTTGCTAAAACCTGACGTCACAGTGTTGACATGATATGAATGTTGTGTAATTCAATTCCATTTACCTCAGCTTCAGACCAGTGTTGACATGATATAAATGTTGTGTAATTGAATTCCATTTACCTCAGCTTCAGACCAGTGTTGACATGATATAAATGTTGTGTAATTCAATTCCATTTACCTCAGCTTCAGACCAGTGTTGACATGATATGAATGTTGTGTAATTCAATTCCATTTACCTCAGCTTCAGACCAGTGTTGACATGATATGAATGTTGTGTAATTCAATTCCATTTACCTCAGCTTCAGACCAGTGTTGACATGATATGAATGTTGTGTAATTCAATTCCATTTACCTCAGCTTCAGACCAGTGTTGACATGATATAAATGTTGTGTAATTGAATTCCATTTACCTCAGCTTCAGACCAGTGTTGACATGATATAAATGTTGTGTAATTGAATTCCATTTACCTCAGCTTCAGACCAGTGTTGACATGATATAAATGTTGTGTAATTGAATTCCATTTACCTCAGCTTCAGACCAGTGTTGACATGATATAAATGGTGTGTAATTGAATTCCATTTACCTCAGCTTCAGACCAGTGTTGACATGATATAAATGTTGTGTAATTGAATTCCATTTACCTCAGCTTCAGACCAGTGTTGACATGATATAAATGTTGTGTAATTGAATTCCATTTACCTCAGCTTCAGACCAGTGTTGACATGATATAAATGGTGTGTAATTGAATTCCATTTACCTCAGCTTCAGACCAGTGTTGACATGATATAAATGGTGTGTAATTGAATTCCATTTACCTCAGCTTCAGACCAGTGTTGACATGATATAAATGGTGTGTAATTGAATTCCATTTACCTCAGCTTCAGACCAGTGTTGACATGATATAAATGGTGTGTAATTGAATTCCATTTACCTCAGCTTCAGACCAGTGTTGACATGATATAAATGTTGTGTAATTGAATTCCATTTACCTCAGCTTCAGACCAGTGTTGACATGATATAAATGTTGTGTAATTGAATTCCATTTACCTCAGCTTCAGACCAGTGTTGACATAATATAAATGGTGTGTAATTGAATTCCATTTACCTCAGCTTCAGACCAGTGTTGACATGATATAAATGGTGTGTAATTGAATTCCATTTACCTCAGCTTCAGACCAGTGTTGACATGATATAAATGTTGTGTAATTGAATTCCATTTACCTCAGCTTCAGACCAGTGTTGACATAATATAAATGTTGTGTAATTGAATTCCATTTACCTCAGCTTCAGACCAGTGTTGACATGATATAAATGTTGTGTAATTGAATTCCATTTACCTCAGCTTCAGACCAGTGTTGACATGATATAAATGGTGTGTAATTGAATTCCATTTACCTCAGCTTCAGACCAGTGTTGACATGATATAAATGGTGTGTAATTGAATTCCATTTACCTCAGCTTCAGACCAGTGTGGACATGATATGAATGTTGTGTAATTGAATTCCATTTACCTCAGCTTCAGACCATGTTGCTCTAATGGGAACGTAGACGTAGCATTTGTTAGCATGTCCATGCCAGCCGTCAGGACAGGTGGAGCCTGTAGGGGGCAGTGTTAAGTGACGTTAACGTTATGTTACATTATGAAACAGTCAAAAAGAAGTGTATCACAAAAAATTTTACTTAGAAGAATAATCTCTAATTCAAAAGGTTTCAGAAAGCTTCTGGGTAAAAGAAGAGTAATGTTATTTTACCAGATGGTTGGTGGTTGTTCTGGTTTGGCATAATGGTTTGTTCCTCGCTCCTCGAGTCACGCGGAAAATATTGTTGTTCCTCATCACTGTAGTCATATCCAGGTCTTGGTGGGGAAATTTGTATTTGGTTACGTCCAGGTCTTGGTGGAGAAATTTGTATTTGGTTACGTCCAGGTCTTGGTGGAGAAATTTGTATTTGGTTACGTCCAGGTCTTGGTGGAGAAATTTGTATTTCGTCACGTCCAGGTCTTGGTGGGGAACTTTGTATTTCGTCACGCCCAGCTCTAGGTGGAGAAATTTGTATTTCGTCACGTCCAGGTCTTGGTGGGGAACTTTGTATTTGGTAACGTCCAGGTCTTGATGGGGAAATTTGTTCTTGATCACCTCCAGGTCTTGGTGGAGAAATTTGTATTTGGTAACGTCCAGGTCTTGATGGGGAAATTTGTTCTTGATCACCTCCAGGTCTTGGTGGAGAAATTTGTATTTGATCACGTCCAGGTCTCAGATAAGAAATTAGAGTTCTGTCTGGCCCAGGTCTTGGTGGAGAACTGTCTGGGTGTTCATAAACAGGTCTCGGCTGAGAAATGTGTGTTGGTTTACGCCCAGGTCTTGGGTGAAAAGTGTGAGTATTGTCTGGCCCAGGTAACAGAGGAGAGCTTTCCATCCGGTCTGATCCAGGTCTGGGTACATAATGATATCCTGGGGCTGATCCATGTCTTAGTGGAGAATTGGCTGGGTGTTCATAACCAGGTCTCGGCTGAGAAATGTGCGTTTGTTCTCGTCCAGGTCTTGGCTGAGAAATGTGCGTTTGTTCTCGTCCAGGTCTCGGTTGAGAAATGTGAGTTCTGTCTGGCCCAGGTAACAGAGGAGAGCTTTCCACCCGGTCTGATCCAGGTCTGGGTACATAATGATATCCTGGGGCTGATCCATGTCTTGGTGGAGAGTTGTCTGGGTGTTCATAACCAGGTCTCGGCTGAGAAATGTGCGTTCTGTCTGGCCCAGGTAACAGAGGAGAGCTTTCCCTGTGATCTGATCCATGTGGTCTGTCTGATCCAGGTCTCTTATACCCTGAAAAAAGATAATCAGTTTGGGTAAATGAGGTAAATACGGTCAAAAGATATGAGTTCCAGTGTTTTTTAGAAATTTGACATTTTACCTGGTGACGTCAGAATTCCCATGTTCATTATAACTTCTTTTTCCGTTTGGATTAATTTTCTTAGGTGGTCTATAATGAGAAGACAAAGACAGGAATGATTTTACGAGTTTTGTCTTTAAACATATTATAATAATCCTCTGAGTCCAGGGACTACAAAACCAACCATTGTACTAAGAGGTCAAAACCTCTTGACCAGTTCAATAGATATTGACCTCAGGTCGTAACAATATTCTAAACCTCTTGACCAGTTCACTAGATATTGACCTCAGGTCGTAACAATATTCTAAACCTCTTGACCAGTTCACTAGATATTGACCTCAGGTCGTAACAATATTCTAAACCTCTTGACCAGTTCACTTGATATTGACCTCAGGTCGTAACAATATTCTAAACCTCTTGACCAGTTCACTAGATATTGACCTCAGGTCGTAACAATATTCTAAACCTCTTGACCAGTTCACTAGATATTGACCTCAGGTCGTAACAATATTCTAAACCTCTTGACCAGTTCACTAGATATTGATCTCAGGTCGTAACAATATTCTAAACCTCTTGACCAGTTCACTAGATATTGACCTCAGGTCGTAACAATATTCTAAACCTCTTGACCAGTTCACTAGATATTGACCTCAGGTCGTAACAGTATTACCATGAGTTTGTTAACAGGTTATACATTATTTTAAACATTTTTGGAATAGCTTGTTCAGAAAGTATTGATGAAGGTCTTTCACCTGGTGGCAAGTTGGCGATTAGGATCAGGAACAGTTCTCTCTGCACTTCCAGTCGGTTCTCATTCCGGTGGCCTAGAGAGAGAGGATCCAAGATGCAGGGAAGATTAACACACACACGTGTTCTTTTTAAATACCTCCTCAGGGATCTTCAGGGTTGCCAGCGATCTCAAGCAAACTGTTGTATCTCCAAGCTGAACATCACTATCAGGCCCTGGCGCTACAGAATAAGTCAGACTCTAAAGTCCAACTGTGAATAAGCGACAGAGGATGGTATCTTACCTTTTGGCTGGCTGGGCACAAGCATTAGCAGGTCAGTCCATAACTCCCAAACATCTACAGGAGAAACATGAGGGAAGACTGTGATGTGTGCTCCTCAACATATAACGATATCCGGTTTGTTACAACATGATCAATAATTGGCTCTGTTAACGTTGACACGCTATTGGAATATTCTAGATTCTGTGAAGCGTGTTTTTGAGGGATTGAGGATGACGGTTAACCTGGTGGCAGGAGGTGAGCCATCATTTCTACAGCTTCTTTTTCCGCTTGAAACCACTCCAGCTGGTGTTCTACAACAAAAGAGATGAAGAAACCTTTAAAAATGTGTCTTTAGTTCCTGGATGATAGATGATAGATTATTACTCTGTCAAACATAAGCAGATTAATATTCAAACGTTTTGCAATTTGAGGCAGCAGTCAAGAGGAAGGCAGCTAGCTACCTAGTGGCATGTTTTCTATGATGATCTGAATAATTTCTTTGTTCACGTCAAGCTGATCGTCATCTTTGTACCCTGGAGCAGAAGAAACAAACACAGTGGGAACATTGGGAATTTGACTCTGTAAAAACACTTAAAAACACAACAGACTCGGTATATTTTGGCAACTATTTGAGGACCCCAGCAGAGAACATGTTTGGCCACTGTCATCCCAACATCTTAGCCATTAGACCCTAAGATCAGAAACTGTATATTGCATAACAATCGCAATATACCGCAATTCACCTTTAAGCGTCAATCTACGATAACTAGCGGAAGAAATATTGTAGTGTTTAGCAGGTTTACAGACAATGTTTTGGTCAGGGATTGGGGAGACTGTCTAACCTTTGGGATGGTGGGATACATCCTGTTTGGGTGTCTCCGTACGACCCACTACAACAAAAGGAAAGTACAGATAGAAGTAGAAAAATGTTTTAGCCGTTACATTTAATGTTCTTAGGAATTAGGTTCTGGGTTCAGGTGTTTTATGAGTGGAGCAAGTAAACAAGCTAGTGACAAGCTAAAGCAATACTTTTGTTTTTTAAAGATTTAAGTCAGACTGTGGGTTAGTGATTTATGATGTCACAAACCTTTCGGATAGCTGGGTACCACCCTGTTTGGTCGAACAACTACAACAAGAAATATACAAAACCAGTGTGAAACAACAAGCCAAAATAGTAGTGTGTTTTTTGGGTTAAGGATGACAATTAGCCTTTCTAGTTGTTGGACACTGTCTGATTAAGCTGTACTACCCAAGACACAATTACACATCGTAGAACAGACTTAGAAATATGTTTTAGATATTAGGCTTGAAATGACATCTCCGTTACTCCAAATGTCAATCCAACACCAACAAATCTGAACATGTTGACAATCGGTCCAGGTGTTAAGTCAGTGTGGCTACACGTTCACCTTATTAGTCTGTTAACACTAACAAGAAAATGTCTGTTAGTTTCAGAAAGCCTGCTCAAAAAGGTTTGGAAATTGCTTTTCAACGTCACCATCAATGGGGGCTTCCTGTTCGTGCCATATGCTCCAACCATCTGCAAACAGAGAGACAGACAGAATAAAGGTTAAGACATGTGCCAGACACATTTATATATCTGATATAGTGTGATGTGCTCAGTAGAAACCACCTACCCCTGATATAGTGTGATGTGCTCAGTAGAAACCACCTACCCCTGATATAATGTGATGTGTTCAGTAGAAACCACCTACCCCTGATATAATGTGATGTGTTCAGTAGAAACCACCTACCCCTGATATAATGTGATGTGTTCAGTAGAAACCACCTACCCCTGATATAATGTGATGTGTTCAGTAGAAACCACCTACCCCTGATATAATGTGATGTGTTCAGTAGAAACCACCTACCCCTGATATAGTGTGATGTGCTCAGTAGAAACCACCTACCCCTGATATAATGTGATGTGTTCAGTAGAAACCACCTACCCCTGATATAATGTGATGTGTTCAGTAGAAACCACCTACCCCTGATATAATGTGATGTGCTCAGTAGAAACCACCTACCCCTGATATAATGTGATGTGTTCAGTAGAAACCACCTACCCCTGATATAATGTGATGTGTTCAGTAGAAACCACCTACCCCTGATATAATGTGATGTGTTCAGTAGAAACCACCTACCCCTGATATAATGTGATGTGCTCAGTAGAAACCACCTACCCCTGATATAATGTGATGTGTTCAGTAGAAACCACCTACCCCTGATATAATGTGATGTGTTCAGTAGAAACCACCTACCCCTGATATAATGTGATGTGTTCAGTAGAAACCACCTACCCCTGATATAATGTGATGTGCTCAGTAGAAACCACCTACCCCTGATATAATGTGATGTGTTCAGTAGAAACCACGTACCCCGCGGTGTGTTCAGTATGACCTCTTTCTCTGCTTGAAACCATTGTTTCAGGTGATCTTAAAGGAGACACATTAAACTGTATTAACATGTGTGTTCTCTCAAAATATATATGGGTTTAGGTTCCAGGAACTAGGTGTTGGGTTAAGGCTCCAGGCACTAGGAGTTGGGATAAGGTTCCATGCACTAGGTGTTGGGTTAAGGTTCTAGGCACTAGGTGTTGGGTTAAGGTTCCAGGCACTAGGTGTTGGGTTAAGGTTCCAGGCACTAGGTGTTGGGTTAAGGTTCCAGGCACTAGGTGTTGGGTTAAGGTTCTAGGCACTAGGTGTTGGGTTAAGGTTCTAGGCACTAGGTGTTGGGTTAAGGTTCCAGGCACTAGGTGTTGGGTTAAGGTTCTAGGCACTAGGTGTTGGGTTAAGGTTCCAGGCACTAGGTGTTGGGTTAAGGTTCTAGGCACTAGGTGTTGGGTTAAGGTTCTAGGCACTAGGTGTTGGGTTAAGGTTCCAGGCACTAGGTGTTGGGTTAAGGTTCTAGGCACTAGGTGTTGGGTTAAGGTTCCAGGCGTATCACAAAGGCCTTATTAACCAGCCAAATAATTATTATACAGGGTTCACACAGCCTGTTGATAGAGAATCGGCATTCTAACCTGGTGCCATGTTGGCTATCAGGATGCGGAAGAATTCTCTCTCCACATCCAGCCGGTCCTCGTTCCGATTTCCTGAAATGATATGCAGAGACAAAGACTAGTTGTTTAACAGGACATCTCAACAAACACGTTGCTTTCTGGATTTATCGGGGAAAATCAGCATCAAGTGACCGTCTACCCAACTACTAGCCACGATACCCCGACTGTTAACTGAGAATTTTCACTTGTTTCTAGGGAACCCTTACTACAACCTGAGTCTGTTAAATGAGAATATTCACTTGTTTCTAGGGAACCTTTACTGCTACCTGAGTCTGTTAAATGAGAATATTCACTTGTTTCTAGGGAACCTTTACTGCTACCTGAGTCTGTTAACAGAGAATATTCACTTGTTTTATAGGAAACCTTTACTGCTACCTGAGTCTGTTAACAGAGAATATTCACTTGTTTTATAGGAAACCTTTACTGCTACCTGAGTCTGTTAACTGAGAATATTCACTTGTTTCTAGGGAACCCTTACTAGAACCTGAGTCTGTTAACAGGCCACTACAGTATAAATAGTGTTGTTGTTTACCTAATTCCTGGTCAGGTACTAACGCCAGAAGCTCCCTCCACTCATTCCACACATCTACAACAGAAGAGACACAAACACAAAGGTAACATTTATACATCTGCTTATAAAACACATCACTTTATCTCGGTTTCAGAAATATGAGATTTAGAATTTTTTTTATTCCTGGGAAACACCTGACAGACGGTCGTGTATCCCATTATCACATAACATATTATGGGATATTGAACTGTTGACAGATTTCAAAAAGCCAGTCAGTAAAGATATTACCCTGTGGTAGCATGTCCTTCAGACTTTGCATGGCTTCTTTCTCTGCCTGAAACCATTCTGCCTGATGTTCTACAATGAGAAACAGAGACAGATCAACACACATGTTCTACAATGAGAAACAGAAACAGATCAACACACATGTTCTACAATGAGAAACAGAAACAGATCAACACACATGTTCTACAATGAGAAACAGAGACAGATCAACACACATGTTCTACAATGAGAAACAGAGACAGATCAACACACATGTTCTACAATAAGAAACAGAGACAGATCAACACACATGTTCTACAATGAGAAACAGAAACAGATCAACACACATGTTCTACAATGAGAAACAGAGACAGATCCACACACATGTTCTACAATGAGAAACAGAGACAGATCAACACACATGTTCTACAATGAGAAACAGAGACAGATCAACACACATGTTCTACAGTGAGAAACAGAGACAGATCAACACACATGTTCTACAATAAATATACCACAACCAGGACACACAGATTTCCACTCCCAGGAGGCCCAACACAGCCCTGGTATATTATACTATCTGACATCAGAACTTTTTTAATATGATTAAGGAAGGGTTAGGGTTGGGGCTAGGGTTGGGGTCAGGGTTAGGGTTGGACTTAGGGCTGGGGTTGGGGTTAGGGTAGGGGTCAGGGTTGGGGTTGGGGTTGGGGTTGGGTTGGGTTGGGGTTGGGGTTGGGGTCAGGGTTGGGTTGGGGTTGGGGTTGGGGTTGGGGTCAGGGTTGGGTTGGGGTTGGGGTTGGGGTTGGGGTTGGGGTTGGGTTGGGGTTGGGGTTGGGGTTAGGGTTAGGGTTGGGTTGGGGTCTACCTTGTGGCATGTTTTCTACCAGGATCCGAAAGATTTCTTTGTCCGCTTTATAGCGGTCCCCTCTATGGTCCCCTCTATGGTGCCCTCTATGGTGTCCTGTCTGACCATGGTGTCCTAGAGAGATAAACAGACACTGATGAAGACTAAGACATGTTGTCTGAACAGACAGAGTTAAGGTGCAGGATTGTATTTCATAACCAACATTTTCATCGTATCTTATAACAATGTCCGTTTAGCAGAAACAAAACAAAGCAATGTACTCAGGTTTCAGAAAGCCTATTGGTGAAGAATTGAGAATGGTATTTTACCTCTCCCTGACTGGGGTACTTCCTGGTCTGGCCAGCCTTCGCGCTGAACTGCAAGACAATACAACGTACAAGTGAAGGTAACAGATTAAGAATAATAATCAACATTAGCAGAACTTGCCTGCAACATGCATTATATTTCAACACATTTCATTGTTATTGAGTCCCAGTCAACATCCCAGCTCCACTGACTGTCAACCAATCAAATCACCAAATCATCATAGATTTTGAAATGGTTGCAATCACTTTTGAGGTGACAGTAACAAGCTAGAGGAATATTCTAGTCTTTCACAGGTTTCAGAAAACCTGTTGTTCTGTGGATCCTGGATGTCATCTAACCTTTCTGATGGTGATGGACTTCTTGTTGGGGTTGCTCTTTATGAAACGATATCACTTTATAACTCTGTTAAATATAACAAGAGTGCAAAAATATTTACTATTGTATAATCCTGTTGATCAGGGAGCGGTTTTAATTAGCGTTACGCTAAGGGGTTACCTGTTATCAGGGAGTGGTTTTAATTAGCGTTATGCTAAGGGGTTACCTGTTAATCAGGGAGTGGTTTTAATTAGCGTTATGCTAAGGGATTACCTGTTAGTCATGGAGTGGTTTTAATTAGCATTATGCTAAGGGGTTACCTGTAGGTCAGGGAGTGGTTTTAATTAGCATTATGCTAAGGGGTTACCTGTAGGTCAGGGAGTGGTTTTAATTAGCATTATGCTAAGGGATTACCTGTAGGTCAGGGAGTGGTTTTAATTAGCATTATGCTAATGGGTTACCTGTTAGTCAGGGAGTGGTTTTAATTAGCATTATGCTAAGGGGTTACCTGTTAGTCAGGGAGTGGTTTTAATTAGCATTATGCTAAGGGGTTACCTGTTAGTCAGGGAGTGGTTTTAATTAGCGTTATGCTAAGGGGTTACCTGTTGGTCAGGGAGCGGTTTTAATTAGCATTACGCTAAGGGGTTACCTGTTAGTCAGGGAGTGGTTTTAATTAGCGTTATGCTAAGGGGTTACCTGTTGGTCAGGGAGCGGTTTTAATTAGCATTACGCTAAGGGGTTACCTGTTATCAGGGAGTGGTTTTAATTAGCCTTATGCTAAGGGGTTACCTGTTAGTCAGGGAGTGGTTTTAATTAGCCTTACGCTAAGGGGTTACCTGTTATCAGGGAGTGGTTTTAATTAGCCTTATGCTAAGGGGTTACCTGTTAGTCAGGGAGTGGTTTTAATTAGCGTTATGCTAAGGGGTTACCTGTTAGTCAGGGAGTGGTTTTAATTAGCATTACGCTAAGGGGTTAACTGTTGGTCATGGATTTAGGACGCCATCTTACCTTTCTGATAGTTGGATACTTGCTGTTGAGGTTGCTCCTTACGAACCACTAAAAGATTAAAAAAAGTCTAATTAAACCGACCTGTGTAAAAAAGTGTCAAAAAATGTAGGGGTAAAGGCTGGTACAATAAATGTAGGGTAAAGGCTGGTACCATAAATGTAGGTTAAAGACTGGTACAATAAATGTAGGGTAAGGTCTGGTACAATAAATGTAGGTTAAAGACTGGTACAATAAATGTAGGGTAAAGGCTGGTACAATAAATGTAGGGTAAAGGCTGGTACAATAAATGTAGGGTAAAGGCTGTTACAATAAATGTAGGGTAAAGGCTGGTACAATAAATGTAGGGTAAAGGCTGGTACAATAAATGTAAAGGCTGGTACAATAAATGTAAAGGCTGGTACAATAAATATAGGGTAAAGGCTGGTACAATAAATGTAAAGGCTGGTACAATAAATGTAAAGGTACAATAAATGTAAAGGCTGGTACAATAAATGTAAAGGCTGGTACAATAAATGTAAAGGCTGGTACAATAAATGTAAAGGCTGGTACAATAAATGTAGGGTAAAGGCTGGTACATTGTGCTGGTACTGGTACGTTGTGACAGTGTTACTAGACGTTGGGCTAAGGCCACTACAATAATAACTTTACAAGTCAGTCAAAAATATAAAAAAATATAATAAGAAGAAATATTGAAATATTTAATGAGCCTATAGTGGAAACATATTGGGTATTTAAACAAACCTTTCTGATAGTTGGTTACTTCCTGCTTTGATGGAACCACTACAACAAGAGAGAAACGAAAACACAATGAAAACATAACAGACTTGTGTTGAAGGACCTTTAATTTACAGGTTTCCCAACAGAAATGTCAAAGGTCCTCCAACTGTCAATTCTACAAGTTGACCCTAAACCCAAAATATCAAAAACGTTTGACAATGTGTGTATGTGTTATGGCTTTACGGTCATAGATTCAGGGCGCCATCTTATTTTACGGTCATAGATTCAGGGTGCCATCTTATTTTACGGTCATATATTCAGGACGCCATCTTACTTTCCGGGCATATATTCAGGATGCCATCTTATTTTACGGTCATATATTCAGGACGCCATCTTACTTTACGGTCATAGATTCAGGACGCCATCTTATTTTACGGTCATATATTCAGGATGCCATCTTATTTTACGGTCAGGACGCCATCTTACTTTACGGTCTTATATTCAGGACGCCATCTTACTTTACGGTCATATATTCAGGACCCCATCTTACTTTACGGTCATATATTCAGGACGCCATCTTACCTTTCTGATAGTTGCGTACTTCCTGTAGAGGAGGCTGCTCTTTACGAATCACTACAACAAAAAGACAAAGGCAGAAATAAAACTCAACAGACCTGTGTAAAAAGGAGTCCCAACATTCCAGGTCCACCAACTGTTAACTCAAAAACAAAATCACTACACCAAACGGTTAAAGTCACCAAAATATTAATTAATGAGTCTTAACGATAACAAATAAAAGTAATATTAAATTGTTTTGGACAGATTCAATAATAATTCAATAGTCTAACCTTTCTGATAGTGAGAAACTTCCTGTGGAAGCCACTCTTTACGAACATCTACAACAAACGGCAAAAACAGAGTTAAACTGGAACAGACCTGTGTAGCACGATTTAATTTACGCTTTTATTTCTTTACGTGATCTCTGATATTCGTGCTTTTAAGTGAACATTTTGCCATGTCAATCAATTGTATTAAAGTATTAAAATATCGATTTATTTTACGTTAAACAGGCTACAGGAATATTCAACTTTTTCCCCGGCCTCTGGTGAGGGAGGGCTATTTACTTTTCTGTTGGTGGGGTCCTTCCTGGTAAGGCCAATCCTTTCGAACATCTACAACAAAAGAAAGAAACAGATGTTCTATTAAAGAACAGTAAAAGCTACCTGAATTACAGCCACACATTTAAGCTTTTAGAGAAAACTCTTCCTCCTATACTGATAATGATGGTCATGTGCTTCTACTGGTTGAGGCAAATTTGTGGACATACGTGAGATATATGTCAGGGTACAAAGATTGTTTTGGGTACATAGCATTTTGGGGATGTTTTAATACGTTACACTACCTGATGCTACCTGACTCGCCACTATATTATGCTACATGACACCATATATGCCATTACATGACGCTAGCTAATGCTACCTGACTTGCCACTATATGATGCTACATGACACCATATATGCCATTACATGACGCTAGCTAATGCTACCTGACTCGCCACTATATGATGTTACATGACACCATATGCTATTACATGACGCTAGCTAATGCTACCTGACTCGCCACTATATGATGCTACATGACACTATATGCCATTACATGACACCCAGGAACACTACATGACATCAAATGATGATACATGACACTAAATAACATCACATGACACAAACTGACATCACATGATAAGACCACATTTCACTAAATAACATCACATGATGCTACATAACACCACATGACACTAAATGACATCACATATCACTAATTGACATTCCATGACACTACTTCAATTTTTATTTGTGTTTATTCTCCAACAAGAAATGTGCAAATTCAGGACAGACTAGACAATGGATGACCCAAAATGCTGTCTGAGTCTGATGTATTGTACTTCATGTTCACTTCGTATTTTTACACAGATTATAATTTAGGTTATTGGACCGCTTAATGTCAGTAGATGGTAGGTTATGGTTGTTTGAATATCACTTTACAGACAACAGTAATAAACCAAGTCTGTTGGGGAGGGGTTGAGAATGTCATCTTACCTTTCTGCTGATAGTCAGGGAACATTTCACCCTCTGACTCGTGTCTCCAGCCACCTTTAACGAGACAGACAAGGACCAGGGAAGTTTAAAATATTAGTTACATTTAAATTACACCAAGAGTCCTGAACGTTTTGACTACGGAGGTGTTGGATTAAGGTGCCATTGATGTCATATCCTGTCTGATACAGTTAGTGTGAACTAGTCAACAGGACTTACCCCCTGTGTCGCCCAGAGTGAAGACCAAGCTGAAGAGCAAAAGACTGGGCAACATCGTCATTAAAGCTGGTTTCCTGAGAGACACAGTATCAGATGTACAGGTGTTGTGACACAGACAGTTACAGTATCAGATGTACAGGTGTTGTGACACAGACAGTTACAGTATCAGATGTACAGGTGTTGTGACACAGACAGTTACAGTATCAGATGTACAGGTGTTGTGACACAGACAGTTACAGTATCAGATGTACAGGTGTTGTGACACAGACAGTTACAGTATCAGATGTACAGGTGTTGTGACACAGACAGTTACAGTATCAGATGTACAGGTGTTGTTACACAGACTTTCACCTGAACTCTCACCTTCTGAACTCTTCAGGTTGCAGCTTCTTCTTCTTCAGAGACCTTTAACGGTCTTCACCGGGTCTCTCTGTCCTGTGAGTTCTACAACTCGTTCCTTTCCTTTTTAATGGCTATTCCAGTCAAGCCACTCCCTCTCTCCCTCCCTTTATCTCTCTCTCTCTGTCCTACTCCTCTCTCCTTCTATCTCTCTCTTTATCTCTCTCTCTCTTTATCTTTCCATTCTCATTTAACATTTAAGGATTTGTATATTCAGTTCACCTCCTGAATTCAATGTGATATTGAGATAGTTTGGGACAATGACATTATTATGTTAATAATTATAATATATTCTCTCTGTTATAAACATGACTTCCTATGATATTTCTGTGTAATATAATCACTAGACATCAGGCTGAATGTCAGGGTTTAAACTCATATTTGTTGATAGCGATTGACGCTGACTGGAGATAGAAGATTCAAGGACACGGTAATTATTTACTGTCCTTTTGTTTTGAGGACATTGTGTGACCACTGCGATCCTATAGGCACCAGCAAAGTCACAGATTTTTGTTTTGACTTCCTGAGAGTGTAACTTTCTGTTGCTTTTTGGGGGTTCATTAAAGATATTAGAATTACCTCCAAACATTCTTAATACGTTTGTCTATAAATCCCAAAATTCTGAAATACCAGTTAGCAACAACAAATATTGTTTTCTACCATTGATCTCATGGGTCAAACCATGACTCTACATCCTGTTTAATATCAAACACTAAATGTAAGTTTACTCTGCAAATCTTTACATGAGTATGGGACATGGCAGTCAAAAGACGATTCCATATTTCACTGTAGGCCCTCGGTGTTTCCAGTACTAGTAGGCCCTCTGTGTTTCCAGTACTAGTAGGCCCTCTGTGTTTCCAGTACTAGTAGGCCCTCTGTGTTTCCAGTACTAGTAGGCCCTCGGTGTTTCCAGTACTAGTAGGCCCTCTGTGTTTCCAGTACTAGTAGGCCCTCTGTGTTTCCAGTACTAGTAGGCCCTCTGTGTTTCCAGTACTAGTAGGCCCTCTGTGTTTCCAGTACTAGTAGGCCCTCTGTGTTTCCAGTACTAGTAGGCCCTCTGTGTTTCCAGTACTAGTAGGCCCTCTGTGTTTCCAGTACTAGTAGGCCCTCTGTGTTTCCAGTACTAGTAGGCCCTCTGTGTTTCCAGTACTAGTAGGCCCTCTGTGTTTCCAGTACTAGTAGGCCCTCTGTGTTTCCAGTACTAGTAGGCCCTCTGTGTTTCCAGTACTAGTAGGCCCTCTGTGTTTCCAGTACTAGTAGGCCCTCTGTGTTTCCAGTACTAGTAGGCCCTCTGTGTTTCCAGTACTAGTAGGCCCTCTGTGTTTCCAGTACTAGTAGGCCCTCTGTGTTTCCAGTACTAGTAGGCCCTCTGTGTTTCCAGTACTAGTAGGCCCTCTGTGTTTCCAGTACTAGTAGGTCAATGTGTTTCCAGTGCACAAATCTATCAGGCAAAGAAAATTGCATTTTATTTTGATTAAAGGTAAGAATAATTCAATTAAATTACAATCCAATGGTTTAAATCATTCTATAGGTCAACATGGTTTTCAACCTTTAACATTGTGTAGGTTTACAAACAGCTTAAAATATGACACATTACTTTTCTGAATCACTTGTATTATAACATTTCCCTTGCTTTTCAATGTTTCGAAATATCACAACAAAATATGTTTTTTTCAGATTTATTATATCAAACACTTGATATAAAAAAGACATTTCAGCACCTTATGCACGGAAAAATACTGTTTGACCTCTTTTAAGACCTTGACAATTTAATCATATAATTTTATTGTATATTTTCCTAAAATTAATCCATAGATGCTATACGCCTCTAAAAAAAGACACAGTCAGTTTACCATGTTGTTTGATCACTCACTACAGGTTTCAAATATCACAACAAAATATGTTTTTTTCAGATTTATTATATCAAACACTTGATATAAAAAGACATTTCAGCACCTTATGCACGGAAAAATGCTGTTTGAGACATGGGTCTCAATTACATTTAATTTAGTGTGCATATGTACATGTTTTAATGTATATAAATCTATTAAACACATCAAGACAACAACACAGACTTCATTTAATATATTATCATAACACCAGACTAGGTCAAGTCAATACCATTACTAATGT
Organism: Dallia pectoralis; assembly: GCA_029465975.1. Classification (NCBI taxonomy): domain Eukaryota; kingdom Metazoa; phylum Chordata; class Actinopteri; order Esociformes; family Umbridae; genus Dallia; species Dallia pectoralis. The sequence goes on from CM055735.1 coordinate 21,688,738, forward strand.
GACATCGGAATCTGCCTTTAAGAGACCAAGGACGTGGTTGTTCAGATTGTAATGCCTCATTTTCCTCAAACAGAGATATGAAAGCTCCTTTTTACAGAACCTGATGTTCTAGTCAGGCGGATGACGCGAGAACGACACAGTAAACTAAATAAAACGATTAAAAACACTTTCTTCTGCTACATATTGAAACCAAGCTTCATATATATCATAAAACTACCACCTACTGAGCTGAAGATTAGAGGAAGTAATTCAAACCTACTGGGACAACTCTCTTCCCGTGTACATCAGTTTTCAGTCTGGTATTTTAAAGAGTCACTAAAATGAATCTGAATCAAATGCAGTAGTATTTCATTGAGCGTACAAACAATATTACGTTGAATTAAATGTTGTGTACATACGTATGTTTTTCTAACGTTACAGACAACTGGGACATCCGTATATTTGTCACACCTCCACAAGTCCACACACAACTATAAATACTTCCCTGTTCTACAAACACACAAGTCCACACACAACTATAAATACGTCCCTGTTCTACAAACACACAAGTCCACACACAACTATAAATACTTCCCTGTTCTACAAACACACAAGTCCACACACAACTATAAATACTTCCTTGTTCTACAAACACACAAGTCCACACACAACTATAAATACTTCCCTGTTCTACAAACACACAAGTCCACACACAACTATAAATACTTCCCTGTTCTACAAACACACAAGTCCACACACAACTATAAATACTTCCCTATTCTAGAAAAAAACAGGAAAACTATGCGAGAAACTTCATGTATGTGTTATTCCTTCCGATTCATACCCTACAGTTTGTTTTATAATTCAAACACTTAAACTCAATTGAACCCTGTTCTCAGTGCATAACTATAACTGCAGTTTTGTTCAATTATTTCCACTTAGATGCGCATAGAGTTTATTGTTCTTAAGTGGGTCGGTAAGTGTAATCCTAACCTTATCTCAGGCTGCTATAGAACAATCTAGAACCACGGTTAACGGATCACGTGGTTTCAGCACCACCTATAGAACCACGGTTAACGGATCACGTGGTTTCAGCACCACATATAGAACCACGGTTAACGGATCACGTGGTTTCAGCACCACCTATAGAACCACCGTTAACGGATCTCGTGGTTTCAGCACCACCTATAGAACCACAGTTAACGGATCACGTGGTTTTAACACCACCTATAGAACCACGGGTAACGGATCACGTGGTTTCAACACCACCTATAGAACCACGGTTAACGGATCACGTGGTTTCAGCACCACCTGTAGAACCATGGTTAACGGATCACGTGGTTTCAACATCACCTATAGAACCACGGTTAACGGATCACGTGGTTTCAGCACCACCTATAGAACCATGGTTAACGGATCACGTGGTTTCAGCACCACCTATAGAACCACGGTAAACGGATCACGTGGTTTCAGCACCACCTCTCCAGCGGACAGCAACACGCTCTTGTGCGCATGCGCAATGCCTCGACCCGTCTCGTGAGTACTGTTAGTAATGCGCTCGCCCGTCTTGTTGTTGGCAGATTCCGTTACAAGCCAATAACGGACACAACCGTAAACTACCCTCCTCTGCGGTTCAAACACTCGACAGATAACCGCATAATATTATATTTGACACCTCGGTAAGCAGGTATATTGGGGATTATAGGCCACCGGTATTCGCGCGGGCTCTGGTCGGTACCGGAGAGATGTCTGTCGCCGGGCTGAAAAAGCAGTTCCATAAGGCAACACAGGTAGGTTCCGGTTAACGGCTGGCTGTGTGTCTGTGTGTCGGTTAGGTTCCGGTTAACGGCTGGTTGTGTGTCGGTGCCCCGGTTAGGTTCCGGTTAACGGCTGGTTGTGTGTCTGTGTGTCGGTTAGATTCCAGTTAACGGCTGGTTGTGTGTCGTTAGTCCAGTTAACGGCTGGTTAGGTTCCGGTTAACGGCTGGTTTTGGTTCGGTTAACGGCTGGCTGTGTGTCTGTGTGTCGGTTAGGTTCCGGTTAACGGCTGGTTGTGTGTCGGTGCCCCTGTTAGGTTCGGTTAACGGCTGGTTGTGTGTCTGTGTGTCGGTTAGATTCCAGTTAACGGCTGGTTATGTGTCGGTGTCCCGGTTAGGTTCCGGTTAACGGCTGGTTTTGGATCGGTGCCCCGGTTAGGTTCCGGTTAACGGCTGGTTGTGTGTCTGTGTGTCGGTTAGATTCCAGTTAACGGCTGGTTATGTGTCGGTGTCCCGGTTAGGTTCCGGTTAACGGCTGGTTGTGTGTCTGTGTGTCGGTTAGGTTCCGGTTAACGGCTGGTTGTGGTCGGTCGGTGTTAACGGCTGGTTGTGTGTCGGTGTCCCGGTTAGGTTCTGGTTATGTGTCGGTGCCCCGGTTAGGTTCCGGTTAACGGCTGGTTGTGTGTCTGTGTGTCGGTTAGATTCCAGTTAACGGCTGGTTATGTGTCGGTGTCCCGGTTAGGTTCCGGTTAACGGCTGGTTTTGGATCGGTGCCCCGGTTAGGTTCCGGTTATCCATGTATCGGTGACTGTAGTAAAGCTGCCATTATCTGGGTCTTCATGAGTCATTATCTGGATCTGTCATCAAAATGGAGATGGAGGAGTTGTGATATCAGGTCAATGTGCCTGTTTGGGATTCCCCATATATGTATTATATATTATTATATATGTATTATATATATGTATATATTCCCATATGTGCAAACACGAAACTATAGAGCTGAGGCTGTAATGCGTCCTGCTGCACGATGGACGATGGCTATAATGTATATTTTGTTAATGTGTTTATTTATTTATGTTAATTTATTTATGTTAATGGGGCTCACAGCAGATCGATGCTGCAGAAGAAGCACAAACATGATCAAATATATCTTTACAAGCACATAGACTATAGTAGGTAGCTTCCCTTTCGCCCCCGTTGCAAATGCCCCCTCTCTTCCCTCTCTCCCCCTTTCTCTCTCTTTCTCTCTCTCTCTCTCTCTCTCTCCCCCTCCATCTATATTTATCTCTTGTTATATAGTAATCGTGTTTCTATGACTGTTCAGACCGTTTGTCACATCCGTGTATAAACAGACCTCCCTGGGAATGACATATCCTCTCAAACCTGAGCTATAACCTTCATCCCATCCTCATCATATTCAGAACCCTAACCAACCCTTAACCCTAATCGTCTCTACATGTGTCACGAGTCCCGCTGTGACAGAAGCAATACGGCAGGATTGCCTTGCGTTCAGCCTGTGGTTGTGTAGATGTCTTGCCCTCATCACTAATGACTGATATTAGGAATTGGTTGTGTGGTAGCTGGGGTACATTAGACATAGCCTCTAGCACCTCTCTGGTGTGGGAATTAAAGGGTTCATCAATGAACGCCCACCTACAGTAAAAGAAAACCATCCACATCGACGAGGAAACGTGGGCAGTATCGGGCCAACGGTGGACTGTAAATAGAAAACACCAATACTGTTAGGGCTGCTGTGTGTTGGGGTAGGGGTGGAAGGGGGTTGTCTATACACACACACACACACACACACACACACTGCTGATGATTACTCTATGATGTGTTGACTACACACACACACACACACACACACTGCTGATGATAACTCTATGATGTGTTGACTACACACACACACACACACACACACACACACTGCTGATGACAGACATTTGCACAGTCATCGTGTCATTCCAAGATGGTGCCAGATCAGGAAACAGGACACCTCCAATGGATTCACCTGAATTAATTATGCATGGTTCCTTATTTTAGACACACACACTCACACAGACACACACACACACATCTCTCCTAGATACGCTCTAATAGGAGCAGTGTTGCCAGATTGGGCGGGTTCCCGCCCAATTGGGCTCCTTTTGGTCACGTCTGACCGGAATAAAGTGCATTGGGCGGGTCTTTAAAATGTGTTTTTTATTGTATAACATAACAGTTTTGTATAGAGTATGTATTTTGGGCTGGTATTTTTTTAAACTAACGGGTTTTAAGCTGAAGTTGGGCTGGAAATCTTTAGTCCAATCTGGCAACACTGAATAGGAGCAGGTGAGTACAAGCTGGAAGCCCACTGCTTCTTAACAATCCATCTGTCATACATCCTTTCCTCCACCCATCAATCCATCCATTTCTTCATCAATATATTCAACCTGTTTGTCTCATCCATCCACTCTCTATCAACCGTCATCATCCCTCTATTCATAAATCATCGTCATCCACCCATCACTTCATCCATATCTCGTCTTCTACATTCTTGTCCTCATCCATCCCTCTATTCTGTCCATCCATCCATCTTTTTATTCATCCAGTTCTTTAGGGAGCCTGTTGACATGGCAACTCTACACATCTGATGCCTGTAACTGTGGCAGAGAGAAAATATCAATTGTACTGCTGCTCAGTGGAGACACAGACACACACACAAACACATAGAGACACACACACACATAGAGACACACACAAACACATAGAGACACACACACATAGAGACACACACAAACACAAATAATACACACACAGTCAGCAAATACCCACCCACAAACAGTCAGACAGACATACACACAAACATAGACATATACAGACTGCACACACACAGACACACACAGACATACACAGACTGCACACACACGGACATACACAAACACAGACTGCACACACACGGACATACACAAACACAGACTGCACACACATGGACATGCACAAACACAGACTGCACACACACGGACATACACAAACACAGACTGCACACACACGGACATACACAAACACAGACTGCACACACACGGACATACACAAACACAGACTGCACACACACGGACATGCACAAACACAGACTGCACACACACGGACATACACAAACACAGACTGCACACACACGGACATACACAAACACAGATTGCACACACACGGACATACACAAACACAGATTGACATACACAAACACAGACTGCACACACGGACATACACAAACACAGACTGCACACACACGGACATACACAAACACAGACTGCACACACACGGACATACACAAACACAGACTGCACACACACGGACACACAAACACAGACTGCACACACACGGACATACACAAACACAGAAACACAGACTGCACACACGGACATACACAAACACAGACTGCACACACACGGACATACACAAACACAGACTGCACACACACGGACATACACAAACACAGACTGCACACACACGGACATACACAAACACAGACTGCACACACACGGACATACACAAACACAGACTGCACACACACGGACATACACAAACACAGACTGCACACACACGGACATACACAAACACAGACTGCACACACACGGACATACACAAACACAGATTGCACACACACGGACATACACAAACACAGACTGCACACACACGGACATACACAAACACAGACTGCACACACACGGACATACACAAACACAGACTGCACACACACGGACATACACAAACACAGACACAGCGCTGAGCTCGCTCTTTTAATAATTGATTTTCCTTACGGACACAACACAGGACTGTGGAGAAGTGGGGGTGTCTCCTTTATTCACACTCAGTATTAGAAAAGCTGTTTGTTGTGATTATTTGTACATTTATCAATTATCAATGCCCTGTGTTATGTGTGTGTATGTGTCTGTGTGTATGTGTCTGTGTGTTACGTGGGCACTGTCTGTCTTTGTGTGTGTGTCTGTGTGTCTATGTGTTACGTGGGCACTGTCTGTGTGTGTCTTTGTGTGTCTATGTGTTACGTGGGCACTGTCTGTGTGTGTGTCTGTGTGTTACGTGGGCACTGTCTGTGTGTCTGTCTGTATGTGTGTGTCTGTTTGGTCATGTGTGTGTTTTTTACTATAATAAGCACATTTAGTTTCTCTGTTCTGTCTCTTTTTATATTCACATGATTATTTTTCAGGCTCCATTGTGTTTCATGTCCTTCCATTCTGTTTGCATTTGTGGAGCTCACCCAGACTTTCCTAGACCTTTTTCTCTCTTTCTGATGTTGTTTGATTTCTTCCTTGGTCTACAATAAAGACTGGACATGGACAGCTATCTTATGTTCATGTGCAAAATATGTGTCAAAGCACACAGACTTGTCAATGTGCAGCACGCCTGTCAATTGTGCTAATACCTGTGGTGCCCTGAAATATGGGGAGCTGTATAATAAAATGCTTACAGGCTGGATTAATACAGAGTGCTCTGTAACCGTAACATTTATTCACACATGTTTGTGATTGCTAATTCTAAATAGAGATTCATACTTGGCACAATGGCCTCTCACACTTTCTGACCAAAGATGGTATTAGCAATGGTATTTGAGTGTTGTATTTACAGTCCTGTAAGAACTATTCTGACCAAGACCTGTTATAAGACATATCCTGACATAGACCTCTCTTTAAACGAAGAATTAAAAGCACATTTTGGGTTTTCTTGATTTACATTTGTTTATATGTGATCATTAATATAATGTTGGGATTGTGAAAGTGCTGTTTTAAGACAGTGGATATAAGTAAAGCAACGCATACAATAAGGACTTATTAAAACTGTAATTGAGTTGTAATAAGTCAAGTCAATGCAGAAGGAACTCACCTCCTCTACAGAAGCTGACAAGTTTCTCCTTGGCCTTCCTGATGCAGTGCTTTGATTGAGTTTTAAGGAACAACAGTTTTGTCTACAACATCCTCGTTCCCGACTAGCAGCGCCACAACAAGCGCCTGTGACCCTGACTAACATACATCAGCTATCATACAGGTTGTTTATAAGCGTGTCCTCTGTCCAGACTGCAATCAGACTCCCTCAGAACAGTCAATACTACCAGTGAATCATTGTTAACAGTTTTATTCATGACCCAGACCCTTTGACGACTGCCTAATGCCAATCTTTACTGATTGAATCTGGAGTGTGTTCAGCGGAAACCATATTGTGACTGAATGAATCTAATGTACATCAGGTGGGAACCAATTAACTCCTTAATCTAATGCACGTATAGTGGAAACCAATTAGCTGATGAATCAAATGTACAATAAGTGCTTATGGATTGTACCTGAATCCATCTAATGGCCATTAATTGCAAGCAAAATAATTTGTTTCTTTGAGGTGGGGATTTTGCTTCATTCGATTGATTCGTTCCTTCATGCCTTCTCGGCTTTGTGTGTTTGTGTGTGTCTGTGTGTGTTTATTTAGCATGGCTGTTGCAATTGTTTTGGGAACATGAGAGAGACTGATGGTCAATGATATCTAATCCTTGTCTCCATAGCAACAAGCCATCTTCTTCCCTCCTGAAGTAATTTGATTACGAGACGGCGTCATCAAGATGGCATATGACACAAACCTGATGCCGTACTTCTGACCTCTTTCTCTCACACATGTTTCACTGTTTGGATGTTGAAACCGTTTGTACATTTTTATGTAGATTATAATGACATTTTTAAGGTAGAAATGTAAAGACGTTAAACTTGAAACGCGCTGCAATTCTTTTTGTATTCTATTTAAACACGTCTAGATTCTGTCATCTAAACACTGTATATCCCTAGAAGCTACTCCCTGCAGTCTCTCTAAAACACAGTGTTTACACTTAGCAAATACTGTGGACCCTGTCAGAACCCTAACTCCCTGTCTCCTTCACTGGCTATCTGTCCACTTGCTTGTCTGTCTGTTTATCCTGTCTGTCTAACTATCTGTCTTTGTATCTGTTTGTCCCACAGAAAGTCAGTGAGAAGGTAGGTGGAGCAGAAGGAACCAAACTTGATGATGACTTTATTCAAATGGAAAAGGTAAACATACCATACACCAAAGTAGTACAAGTACCAAGCAACAATATCTAAATAATAAAGTTGAATAACGTTACTAATGAATTGCTGATCACACATCATTTTACCAGTGTCACTAAATAATTACTGCACACACCTTGTAAGACTGTTATTACTAATGAATTACTAGTCAGACCTTGTTTTTATAGTGCTAATGAATTAATACTCTGTGTCGTTGATGTTATTTTTGAGTAGAAGGTGGACACCACTGGCAGGGCAGTGCTGGACATAATGACCAAAACTACTGAATACCTACAGCCCAATCCAGGTGAGCACACACACACAATTTAACCCAATACAGGTCAACACACACACACCCACACACACACACTAACCCAATACAGGTGAGCATATGAACACACACACACACACTCTAACCCAATACAGGTGAGCATATGAACACACACACACCCTAACACTTTCACTCTGTCACTTCCTTCTTCAGCTTCCAGGGCCAAGCTGACCCTGATAGGGACCATGTCAAAGATCCGGGGTCAGGAGAAGGGTTCGGGGTACCCCCAGGCAGAGACCGTTCTGGCTGAGGCCATGCAGCGCTTTGGGCGGGAGCTGGGAGAGGAGTCCTGCTTTGGTGCGTGTGTTGACACACACACACACACACACACACACACACTGTAACATTTAGTGTTCATGCATCTGTGTGATAAAAGCAAACACTACAAATCTTCATCTGTTTTTCTCCAATCACCCTCCCCCCACACTTTTCCACTTCTTTTCGCCCTCCCTCCCATTTTCCCTCTTTTTCCATCTCCTCTTACATCTCCTCTTCCATCTCATCTTCCCACTTCCTCCTCTTATCATTTCTTCCCAACCTCTTCTGGTTTCCTCTCCCTCTCCCTTTCTCCCTCCTTTCCTCTCACAGGTCTGGCTCTGATAGATGCAGGAGAGGCTATGGGGGAACTGGGAGAGGTGAAGGATGCTCTGGATATGGAAGTCAAACAGAACTTTATTGATCCGCTACAGAACCTACACGAAAAAGACATTAAGGAAATACAGGTAGGGAATGGGAGGATCTAAAATCTCAATTAAAGACATGTCCTATCATTATTAGGAACATTAGAAATGAAACATATACTACATTTAAAAAACAAATATAATGAACACTATTCTTTCATTCAATAAATGGAAATAATCTGCATTTATTTTATTCCAGCACCACCTGAAAAAAATGGAGGGACGCCGTCTGGACTTTGACTATAAAAAGAAACGTCTCGGTTAACAAATATTTTATTTTTGAAGCCTTTAAGTTTATTAGTAAGAATTGACTATTGTCATGGTTATTATCGTCATCATTATTATTCACATTTTTTATTGTTATTTTGTTCATCAATATTACTATAATTATTATTATATTCATTATTATAACTAGTATTATTATTATTATTTTCATAAGTATTGCTGTAGTTATTATTGTTTTTATCTTCATCATTATTACTATATTTATTATTATTATTATCTTCATCATTATTACTATATTTATTATTATTATTATTGTTATTATATTCATCTATATTGTTATTATTATTGTTATTATCTTCATCATCATTACTATATTTATTATTATTGTTGTTATTATCTTCATCATTATTGTAATTATTATTGTTATAAGTTTCATCAGTATTACTATATTTATTATTATTATTGTTATTATCTTTATCATTATTGTAATTATTATTGTTATTATCTTCATCATTATTACTATATTTATTATTATTGTTGTTATTATCTTTATCATTATTGTAATTATTGTTATAAGCTTCATCCTTATTACATTAATTATTATCATCAAATGTATGTTTTATAATTGTAGGTAAAGGAGTTCTGGAGGAGGAGATCAAACAGGCCTTGGAGAAGTTTGATGAGAGCAAGGAAGTCGCTGAGCAGAGCATGTTCAACCTGCTAGAGAGTGATGTAAGGACTGTGTGTGTGCATGTGTGTGTGTTAGTGTGAACTGTTAGTGTTTGACGCTGTGTGTTTTTACAAGTATTTATCTTTTCTATTTCTCTGCTGTCTGTTTGTGTGTGTATCTGTGCATACATACGTGTGTTTGTGTGTATATGTGTATGTGTATGCATGTGTGTTTGTATGTATGTGTGTGTGTGCGTGCAGATTGAACAGGTGAGCCAGCTAGCAGCGCTGGTTCAGGCCCAGGTAGAATACCACAGACAAGCATCAGAAATACTGCAGCAGCTCTCCAGCAAGGTGGACCAGAGGTCAGGCTCTCCTTCCTTTTTACTACTTTCACTTCCTGTCCCACGATTGTGTTTCCTGTATGATGACCCCTGACCTTAGCGTGTCCCTCCAGAATCAGAGAAGCCCAAGATAAACCCAAGAAGGAGTACGTTCCCAAACCCAGAATGGTCCTCGACCTGCTCCCCCCCAGTGACAGCCACAACGGGGGGCTGAATACCCCCAAATCCCCCGGGCCGGCACGCTCCCCAGGACCAGCACGCACCCCAGGACGCGCCCCTGGTGAGACCACACACACACACACAGTCAGAAAACACATTTAACCAGGGTTTATCCTCACCTGTGGGCCTCCTGTCTCCACGCAGCTCCCCTGGACCAGCCATGCTGCCGGGCGCTCTACGACTTCGAGCCGGAGAACGAGGGCGAGTTGGGCTTCAAAGAGGGCGACACGGTCACCCTGACCAATCAGATCGACGACAACTGGTACGAGGGCATGATCAACGGCCAGTCTGGCTTTTTCCCCATGAACTACGTCGAAATCCTGGTTCCACTTCCTCGTTAGGCCACGCCCCCACTCGGTCCACACATTGCTTCTTTGACAGAGCCCCGCCCTCCCCCAGCCTGAGCCGTGCGTCCTCTCTGTGCTTTCGTGCTACTGCTATTCCACAATGAATTACAGCTGGGGAACAGAGGGTTCAAATTGTAGTGGATTCTGCAGGTAGGGAGCGAAGAGGAGAAGAAGAGAGTGAGGAAGGATAAAATCTGTTAACATTACCCAGGTGGATCCATTGGTTTTCAGTGTTGCTTTGCTGATAATGTGGACTGAAGGATTGAAAAGACAGTGTTGTGTGTGTGTGTCTGTGTGTCTGTCTGTGTGTGTGTGTGTCTGTGTGTGAGCATGACTTTGTTTGACTTTGTGTTGTATTTGTTTATTCTGAACCAGCAATTTTACAGAGACAAATTGATTCTCTGCTGTTTTACCTTCTTCTGCAAATTCTCTGCATTTGTCTGTCTTTATCAGTGTGTACGATCTGGGCCTGAACATTTCTGTCTCCCTCAGTGTGTACGATCTTGGTCTGAACATTTCTGTCTCCCTCAGTATGTACGATCTGGGCCTGAACATTTCTGTCTCCCTCAGTGTTTATGACCTCAGAGGCATCAGTCTAACTCAGTAAAGCTGAGGATAATGATGATGTTTACAGGTGTTCAGTCTGTGAGGAGAACCAGAGCAGTGTTTCCTTTGTCCTGCACATGGTCTGTTTCACTTGTCTGAGTCATAAATGGCATCCGCGAACGGACAGGGCTGGAGGAGAGGGGAAAGGGGTGGAGGGGCGAGAGGGTGGAGGGGCGTTATTAAGGTTATTAGTCATGATATGACTCAACTGGCATCCTATTCCCTGTCTAGTTCACTACTCCTGACCAAGGTCTATGATCGAAATACGGGTGCCATTTTGGAACACGTCGTGAGCTGTTGTCTGGTTGGTTCTCCTGGCTCACAGCTGCAGGTGAAGATCCATTGTTGAGGAGGGACGATGTGATTGGAGAGGTGAGGCAGGCAGGCTGGTTGGTAGAAGGGTTTCTTTATATTATAGCATTAGAATGTGCCCCTTTCAATGTAAAAATCCCTTTTCTGCAGAGGTTATGAAGAAACAAAGCAGGCCTGCTTCAGTCTGCACATCCCACTCTATTTTTATGTAGTCCCATATTCCTTACAAAGGTCCTATGTAGTCCCATATTCCTTATGTAGGCTCTTTGTAGTCCCATATTCCTTATGTAGGCTCTTTGTAGTCCCATATTCCTTATGTAGGCTCTTTGTAGTCCAATATTCCTTATGTGGGTTCTATGTAGTCCCATATTCCATGTGTAGGCTATATGTAGTGCCATATTTCTTATAACGGCCCTATGTAGTTCCCTACTCTTTTTGTAGGCTCTATGTAGTCGCCGGTTCCTTATGCATGCTCTATGTAGTCCCCAATTCATTATGTATGCTCTATGTGATTCTCAATTTGTTATGCAGGCTCTATGTAACTTGTAAAAGTTCTTATAAAGTCCCTATTTAGTGCCCTAATGCCTACGCATTCCTTTTTTAGTCCCTTATCTCTTATGTAGTCCTTACGTAGTCCTTACGTAGTCCCGTATTACTCATCTATAGCCCTAAGCCCCTGTGTTTCTCAGGTTCACAGCATGGGAGGTGAATGGGTTTTAGAGCTGGGCTGGGTCAAACATGGCACACTATTCCCTATGTGTGCCACTAGTTTTGACCCACTCTGATGGAACGTAGTGTTGTATATGGGGAATAGGGTGCCACCTACAGGAAGGGTGGATTTTATTTATTATTAATCAGCGTATGTAAATGACTGACGATAATACTATTGCCTGTGTCAACATAAACAGCTGTTAGTTGTTGTATGTATGAACGAGTATTGATTTTTCATATATGGCGTTAATGTGTATCACTGAATGACATATTGTATCCACTTGCCCATTCTTATTCAGAGTAGCCCTATAGATTCATATTTATGCTAATGAGGGGTCACATGATCATATTACCATTCTGGAATCAGTGCAAATGACCAGAATGCTTTTGTTCACTTATTGTGTTGTTGATTCCATGATGTATTTGTTTGTTTGTGTTGTGTATTTTGCATGCCAACTTAAAAAATACAGTGTTTTCTACCTGTATTTGTGTCTTACAGTATTATTCGAATGTTTCTTCCAATATTATATGCCTACTTTTATTTACTCTTACCTTTTACACAACCCTGCTGAGGTTTGCCAATGACTCACTAACACCCAAACCCAGACGAACAGATAACAGACCTATATATGTAAGTATATTGGCCCATATATTAGCCCATATATGTAAGTATATTGGCCCATATATGTAAGTATATTGGCCCATATATTAGCCCATATATGTAACTATATTGGCCCATATATTAGCCCTTATATGTAAGTATATTGGCCCATATATTAGCCCATATATGTAAGTATATTGGCCCATATATTAGCCCATATATGTAAGTATATTGGCCCATATATTAGCCCATATATGTAAGTATATTGGCCCATATATTAGCCCATATATGTAAGTATATTGGCCCATATATTAGCCCATATATGTAAGTATATTGGCCCATATATTAGCCCATATATGTAAGTATATTGGCCCATATATTAGCCCATATATGTAAGTATATTGGCCCATATATGTAAGTATATTGGCCCATATAGGTAAGTAAAATTCTTCCCACTATCACCAACATATCATAAACAGAGTTTACCTTCTATGTGTCTGGCTGGCTCTACATGTCCAAATAGTTCCACAATATATAAGCGTAACTACAGAGTCTCAACCAGACCAGTTACACTCCAGTAAAACACCAGTTACACTCCAGTAAAACACCAGTTACACTCCAGTAAAATTCCAGTTCAACTCCAGTTCAACTCCAGTTACACTCCAGTTATACTCCAGTTACACTCCTGTTAAACCCTTTACACCAGTTACACTCTAGTTACATTCCTGTAACACCAGTTACACTCTAGTTACACTCCTGTTAAACCCTTTACACCAGTTACACTCTAGTTACATTCCTGTTACACTCCAGTTACACTCCAGTTACACTCCTGTTAAACCCTTTACACCAGTTACACTCTAGTTACATTCCTGTAACACCAGTTACACTCCAGTTCAACTCCAGTTACAGTCCAGTACCTTTGGTCCACAGAGAATGTGCTTTAAGTTGGTGTCTCTTTTAGTTGCTTTACTTTTATCTTTCTTTTGTTGATGCTTCCCACCGACCGTATCAAGGTTGTTTCCACATTATTTCAACTGAAATGGATTCATGTTAAATAAAACACAATAACGTTGGATTGGCAGTCAACATATTTATGGGGGGTTTTTTTCCACCAAATTCTTTACTTGAATCCAACAACATGGTCAGTTAGTTTCTTGATTTCAAGTTGAATTCATGTCCGTTCACACTGAAACACATTTCGTGGGAAGGAGTTGACAGTACAAACAAAACCAATGATGAACTATCTATAAACTAGGAACAGGCTAGTAAATAGGAACAGACTAGGAACTAGGAACAGACTAGGAACTAGGAACAGACTAGGAACTAGGAACAGACTAGGAACTAGGAACAGACTAGGAACTAGGAACAGACTAGGAACTAGGAACAGGCTAGGAACTAGGAACAGGCTAGGAACTAGGAACAGGCTAGGAACTAGGAACAGGCTAGGAACTAGGAACAGGCTAGGAACTAGGAACAGGCTAGGAACTAGGAACAGGCTAGGAACTAGGAACAGGCTAGGAACTAGGAACAGGCTAGGAACTAGGAACAGGCTAGGAACTAGGAACAGACTAAGAACTAGGAACAGACTAAGAACTAGGAACAGACTAAGAACTAGGAACAAACAAGGAACTAGGAACAGACTAGGAACAGTTTAGGAACTAGGAACAGTTTAGGAACTAGGAACAGGCTAGGAACAGGCTAGGAACTAGGAACAGGCTAGGAACAGGCTAGGAACTAGGAACAGGCTAGGAACTAGGAACAGGCTAGGAACTAGGAACAGGCTAGGAACTAGGAACAGGCTAGGAACTAGGAACAGGCTAGGAACTAGGAACAGGCTAGGAACTAGGAACAGACTAGGAACTAGGAACAGACTAAGAACTAGGAACAGACTAAGAACTAGGAACAAACAAGGAACTAGGAACAGACTAGGAACAGTTTAGGAACTAGGAACAGTTTAGGAACTAGGAACAGGCTAGGAACAGGCTAGGAACTAGGAACAGGCTAGGAACTAGGAACAGGCTAGGAACTAGGAACAGGCTAGGAACTAGGAACAGGCTAGGAACAGGCTTGGAACTAGGAACAGGCTAGGAACTAGGAACAGACTAGGAACTAGGAACAGACTAGGAACTTGGAACAGACTAGGAACTTGGAACAGACTAGGAACTTGGAACAGACTAGGAACTTGGAACAGACTAAGAACTAGGAACAAACAAGGAACTAGGAACAGACTAGGAACAGTTCAGGAACTAGGAACAGGCTAGGAACAGGCTAGGAACTAGGAACAGACTAGGAACTAGGAACAGGCTAGGAACTAGGAACTAGGAACAGGCTAGGAACTAGGAACAGACTAAGAACTAGGAACAAACAAGGAACTAGGAACAGACTAGGAACAGTTTAGGAACTAGGAACAGACTAGGAACTAGGAACAGGCTAGGAACAGACTATGAACTAGGAACAGACTAGGAACAGTTTAGGAACTAGGAACAGACTAGGAACTAGGAACAGACTAGGAACTAGGAACAGGCTAGGAACTAGGAACAGACTAGGAACTAGGAACAGACTAGGAACTAGGAACAGACTAGGAACTAGGAACAGACTAGGAACTAGGAACAGGCTAGGAACTAGGAACAGACTAAGAACTAGGAACAAACTAGGAACAGACTAGGAACAGTTTAGGAACTAGGAACAGTTTAGGAACTAGGAACAGACTAAGAACTAGGAACAAACTAGGAACTAGGAACAGACAAAGAACTAGGAACAGGCTAGGAACTAGGAACAGTTTAGGAACTAGGAACAGACTAGGAACTAGGAACAGGCTAGGAACTAGGAACAGGCTAGGAACTAGGAACAGACTAGGAACTTGGAACAGACTAGGAACTTGGAACAGACTAAGAACTAGGAACAAACAAGGAACTAGGAACAGACTAGGAACAGTTCAGGAACTAGGAACAGGCTAGGAACTAGGAACAGACTAGGAACTAGGAACAGGCTAGGAACTAGGAACAGACTAGGAACTAGGAACAGGCTAGGAACTAGGAACAGGCTAGGAACTAGGAACAGACTAAGAACTAGGAACAAACAAGGAACTAGGAACAGACTAGGAACAGTTTAGGAACTAGGAACAGACTAGGAACTAGGAACAGGCTAGGAACAGACTATGAACTAGGAACAGACTAGGAACAGTTTAGGAACTAGGAACAGACTAGGAACTAGGAACAGACTAGGAACTAGGAACAGGCTAGGAACAGACTAGGAACTAGGAACAGGCTAGGAACTAGGAACAGACTAAGAACTAGGAACAAACAAGGAACTAGGAACAGACTAGGAACAGTTTAGGAACTAGGAACAGACTAGGAACTAGGAACAGGCTAGGAACAGACTATGAACTAGGAACAGACTAGGAACAGTTTAGGAACTAGGAACAGACTAGGAACTAGGAACAGACTAGGAACTAGGAACAGACTAGGAACTAGGAACAGGCTAGGAACTAGGAACAGACTAGGAACTAGGAACAGACTAGGAACTAGGAAAAGACTAGGAACTAGGAACAGGCTAGGAACAGACTAAGAACTAGGAACTAGGAACAGACAAAGAACTAGGAACAGGCTAGGAACTAGGAACAGTTTAGGAACTAGGAACAGACAAAGAACTAGGAACAGGCTAGGAACAGGCTAGGAACTAGGAACAGGCTAGGAACTAGGAACAGGCTAGGAACTAGGAACAGACTAGGAACTAGGAACAGACTAGGAACTAGGAACAGACTAAGAACTAGGAATAGGAACTAGGAACAGACTAGGAACGGTCAACATTCTGCTGTTTGAATTGGAGCGTTGGTTACCAGGCTGTTTCTGCTGTCGTGCAAACTGATTTCCATGGGGTTGGAAAGATACAGATCTGAAAACCAGGCTATTTTGGGGTATTTGTAAAAGATTCGCTGGTGCGGCAAAATTCAAGTTCCAGGCTGTTAGATATTCAGGTGGGTAATGTGAATGTGGCCCTGTATAGTCTGTTAGATATTCAGTAATGTGAATGTGTTAGCCCAGAATGTCTGGTCCCAAATGACATCCTAAAATATCGCCCTTGTGGTGCCATATAAAAGGCAGGTGTTCCACTCAGGAAGACAGGCATTTGTTTTGTGAGTTTATCGGTTTTGGAGACCAGATGCTATCCCCATTCTGACTGCACAAGCCAGCAAAGCGAACAATCAGTTGTTTTGTCCTCGAGCAAGAACATGAACTCCAGTTGCTCCGGTAGAAGAATGTCTGCTACATGACTGAGCTGTAAATGTCAGGTCACGCTAAGGCACCGTTTAAACCGGATCTACAGGAGGGTCAAACCAACACAAAGTCAGAAGTCAGGTGACTCATTTTAAAATGGGGTTCTTCAGTGGCAATGTCCATTCTAACAGCCTTCTTACCACTACAACATTCTCCACTGACCACTCTAGTTGTGTCTGTTTCTGAAATGGCACCCTCATTCTTATGTCTGTAGGGCCCCAGACAAAAGTTAGGCAGTAAATAGGGACTAACATCCCTAAAACAGTCAAATGCTTGGTGGGGAATAAAGCTGTATTTTAGCAGCACACAATGACATTTCCATGCGGGCCATGTCCCATCAGAAATGTCTACTCACTTTAGTGTTGGCAACAGGCTGCCATTCTGGACCTAA
Source organism: Dallia pectoralis (assembly GCA_029465975.1). Taxonomy (NCBI): domain Eukaryota; kingdom Metazoa; phylum Chordata; class Actinopteri; order Esociformes; family Umbridae; genus Dallia; species Dallia pectoralis. The sequence goes on from CM055735.1 coordinate 21,706,248, forward strand.
CCCAGAATGCCTTGCTATACTACCAGGCTGTGTTCTGAATCAGTTTGTTTTAACCATAGACTGTATAAAGATAGGTTTTAACGTGATGACTACATAATAAGTATAATTTGTGATCTATTAAAATAAACACTACAACACAACAGGGTGGGGGTTTAATGAATTTCTCAAGCTCACACAGATTTGGCTTGAATTTCATAAATATGTAAAGTGCTTAAACATCCTAGATAGATGAAAGTCACGATAATTTTGGACTGAATCACAAATTAGTCGGGAATTGTAGGCATCAATATGATTGCAGCTTAAAAAACTTAAGTCCCGTCAAACGCCGGCATATCATGCAAATGAAGAAGCAATACTGCCACCTAGTGGAGAACCTAACATTGCGTAAACCCTGCCAACAAAGCTTAAAATAAGTCAGCTGTGTTAAAAATGTTTGTTCTATTTAGTATTTATAATTTAAATATATGAACCTATGAACAATCATCCAGGGTAAGTTAATTACCACAATAATAAAGCTCAGACATGGGTCTAAGTTTCACCTATACATTCAACATCAAAATCCACCGAGAACATGCTTTGCAACGCAAACGATAGAATATACTGATTTTACGCCGTTAATACAATAGCTCCGGTTGCTCCGGTAAACTTTTCCTTTTGGCCACGTTCAGCTTCCGCCGTTCAACCGTAAACATCTTGAGTGGCACAAAGACCACAACTCATGTTGTCGGTTTGGCTGCGGTGTGGGAACGCGGCCACAGGGGGCGCTGTTGAGTATGTAGTTTCCCTCCGCATTTGAGCCACATGGGGCGCTGTTGAGTATTTAGTTTCCCTCCGTTTCAGCGCAAACAGACCATCCGCATTTGACCCACTTTCCAACTCGCATGCAGGCGGCTCTCCTTCTGTTCTCTTCGGGAAGCCAACGGTAGCTAGCAGGCGGTAGAGAAAAAAACACTTTCCCCACGAGATTCGCGAGAAAGAAGAGGGGAACATGGACATGAAAAAGAGAATTCACCTAGAGTTGAGGAACAGGACGCCGTCAGATGTAAGTATCATTTACACAGACATCATGCGACATTAAAGTTTACTGTCTGGAAGTCATGGCGAGCACATGGGGTCCTCACAAACCCTAGCTAGTAATCAACTACTTATTAGGATAAGTACCACGTAGCTATAGTTAATTTAACGTACCACTTGGATTAGATAAGTACCGTTGCGCATATGGTGATTAAATATATTACGGAAATGTGTGATTTGTTGTTTTAAAGTACTTACTGCTGCTGAAATGGGCAATGCACTTTACAACCGGTCTTGCAAGGTAGGTAAACAGAAAAAAAGTAGTTGCGTAAACAAGAAATATTTCGCACTCAACCTCGAATACGTATTATTTAAAGTTGGGACTTGCTCTTTTTAATGGTACATGTATTTACTCTGCTCCGACCAGGTTTTGCATCATAAGGCCGTTGCTAACACGTTAGCCATCGAACGCACCGAACTGAACCACGAATGCTAACTAGCATCACGTTGCTTTTACGTTAGCCACCTAACGCGCTGAACTGAACCGAAAATGCTAACTAGCATCACGTTAGCCACGTCAGTTGGCACTGGGGGAGCCACTTCAGTTAGCATTACGTTAGCCACTTCAGTTAGCAAAGCGGTAGCCACTTCGGTTAGCATCACGTTAGCCACTTCAGTTAGCGAAGCGGGAGCCATTTTTTAACGACAAGTGTAGTAACGTTTAGGGCGCGCAGCTAGCATGTTGAATAAGATGGCCCCATTTCACCAGTTCCAATTTGGAAAAACGTCCTTTTTGCCGGCTAGGGAGGTTGTACATTAAACGTTTGCACGTATTGTTGAGTGTGTTTTAGCCGACCCTAGACCGGTGTCTAAAACCCAACTTTACTTGCTATGTTGGCTAGCTAGTAAGTTGCCGTTAGCCAGCTACATCACGTGTCCTCAGTTAAAAAAAAACACGTCCCTTTGCTTGAACATATCACTTGTAACACGCATGCTTTCGTTTTCTCTCCGGACTATTTTTGGTGTGTTACAAATATGTGTAAGAAACGCCCTTAATAAAAGTGACACGTGCCCACAATCACTTGATTGTTGCCACTAATATCCTTTGGTCTCCTTCACCTCCTCTTCAGGTACAGGAGCTTGTACTGGATAACTGCCGGTCGAACGAGGGGAAGATGGAGGGAATCACGGAGGAGTTTGAGAATTTAGAGCTGTTGAGTCTGATCAACGTCGGCCTCATCTCAGTCTCAAATATACCCAAACTGCTGAAATTAAAAAAGGTACTTATTGTCTCTGTCGTTAGGCAATAGACACACACACACACACAGACAGAATATTGCATGTTGGGAAGATGCCTGGGATGTGTCAGGATAGGATATGCTATGTTGTTAAATGTATGCAGTCTAAATACATATGCAATATGTTTTGTGTTAACAATGTTTGTTGGTGTACCCTGTACATTATGTGCTGAATATGACTGTGGATAAATGTATTTTAGTAACACTGTGTTACGTTAGCAAGTATGATTATTGCATGGCAATCCGACACATTTTGTAATGTTCAAGCGCTGCGTCTAACTGAAGGCTCCTCTGCGTTTGAAATGGCAGCCTACACTGCTTTTGTAAGGAGGTCATGCTTGTGTTAGGCCACGTCTGGTTTTGGCTTCAGACCATCCTAGCGTCTCACTGCAGCGTAGTTTTGTTGGTAATTCAATGCCTACTTTAGAGAGAAGGGTGCTGTCAGTCGCATTTATTCTATTCTACCTTATTTTTACCATAAACTAGCTAACAACTTGAATGCTATAAGTCAGGGTGCTGTGACATCATACTGTCTTCCCCCCTTAGCTGGAGCTAAGCGACAACAGGATATCGGGCGGTCTGGAGGTATTGGCTGAGAGGCTTGTCAACCTCACTCACCTCAACCTGTCTGGGAACAAGTTCAAGGACATCAGCACACTGGAGCCCCTGGTGGGTGTTATTACTGTTCGTACAGGGCTTATAACTGGGAAATACCAACTGGAATTGGCCCTTCAGTGGTATTAACCTCTGTCTCACTCCAATAGAAAAAGCTCCCCCAGCTGAAGTCTCTGGACCTGTTCAACTGTGAGGTCACCAACCTGGCCGACTACAGGGAGAGCATCTTTAAGCTCCTCCCCCAGCTGACCTATCTGGACGGGTACGACATCGAGGACTGCGAGGCGTCTGATTCGGACGGCGAGGGAGACGGTGTTGACGATGGTGAGTTGGGCTGATATGAGCTTAGACCGTGCTGGGTTGTACGTGGAGGGTGGGTGGCTCAGATGGGGGAGCTGGGCCAGTTGGGTTGCTGTTGGACTGCTCAGATTTTTCATGTTTGCATTGTCCCATGGAACAGATGGTGAGGAGGGGGAGACCGAGGAAGAAGACTTTGATGAAGAGGAGGATGACGATGAAGAGGTTGTTGCGGAAGAAGACGATGATGACAGCGGGGAGAGTGGAGAGGTAATGCGAAAAAAAGAGCTGTGCCGTGGCGCATGTATTCCCCGCCTGTGCCGTGGCGAATGTATTCCCCGCCTGTGCCGCCTATTGTATATTGGCTGCTAATCATGACACTACGTTGTGGTTTTTCCCCAACAGGAAGGAGAGGTGAACGGTGATGTGGATGATGACGATGAAGATGATGATGACGAGGATGACGATGATGAAGGTTGGTGTTAGTGGGCACAAGTTATTTAATGTCCTGTCAGTTTCAGGCTGTGTGTGTGTCAGTTGTTTTTTCTCCCCACGGCTCTTGTATCTCATGCCATTCTTTGTCCCCACCAGACGAGGATGACTCGCCGGTAAAAGGAGAGAAGAGGAAGAGAGAACCTGAAGACGAGGAAGAAGATGACGACGAGGATGATGATTAACTTTGTTCCTGCCGTGCCCACCAATACACCGAATATCTCAAATACCCCTTTTTGGCCCGCCTTCTGCTCCCCCCGTACACAAGTCCCTCCAGCCAATCAGGTGGCTCCGTTTTACATGCAGCACACAGTTATGAATTGGGTTCTGTAGGTACATCGTACCCCAACAGTCCCTGGGCTATAGCAGTGTACTCCATGTGAAACGGGCAGTCATTTGGCCCCGCCCCTACCTGAGTTGTCACCTGTGTGGGGGCGGGGTCCGTCCGTAGACGTCGTCCCAAAACAACTGTCAGGAGTTTCTCCACTGCCGCATTCCGTGACATCACCTGGTGGGGTGGCTCGGCCTTCGACGTCGTCCTGATGTCACCGCCGGTGTTCCGGATCAGAACTATATCCACTTCCTGTGGGAGGGGCTTCTCTGATTTCGATACTGACTGACTTCAGAGATCCTGTAGACAATCTTATCACCCAGGCAACCAACATCACCACCGGGCGACAACTCGCCAACCCTGTCTGTATCTGATGGTGCTCTAATCTCTCCTTAGGACACTACTTACCTCCCTGGTCAGGGTCCCAAGTAGCTGGGCTATTTAGGGGTTGGAGTAGCCATGCAAGGCGAAGCCACAGCTTTTTAAACTTTTTTTCCCGTTTTTCTCAGAGGACTTTGTTGCTTATTGTTTTGTATTTTGTCAGCGCCATCGCCAGCCTCCTCCCATGTGTTGGGGCGGGGCAGAGCTAGCATCGCTCTCAGGCTGTCCCAAATGACTTCCTACCGCCTCTCTGGTGCACTTCCCTCTTCCCCCAGAGCCCTATGGGAGTGCCCTACTGGGGAATAGGGGTTTATTTGGAACAGGTTTATTCTGGGTACACTGACTTGTTGTGTTTTTTTTACTTTCTGTAAGTTAAAAACAAAAAAAGACAAAACGTACAAAAATTGACTTTGTAAATAAAATCTTAACATTTTGCTTGTTGCCCGCGTGTGCGTTTCTCTGATGCCTAGGAAGTGAAATCTCTTAAAACCCACGTGGTGAGATCGTTTCAAGGGGCGGGGCTAATTCGCTATCATCCAATGGGTTTTGTGGTGACAGGACAGTAGGGCCTCTGATCATGGCTGATTACTTTACAGTTTAGACCGTAAGTTCCCAAACTAATTGGATTTTAGTAAATGTACATTTGTTATGAGTACAAAAATACCATGCAAGGAATTCAACATTTCGACGTTCACATTTGGTAAGGATAAAATCACCTGCGATAGTACCTGTTCATATAAGGTTGTTTTAAAATAACCATAATGAAGTGCTGTCTTGATGCAGTTGGTTGGCCGGTGTTATTGCCTGACGTCTGAATTGAATTTACCAGTGCCATCTGGCATAAACAAATATGTTGACAAGCATGAGTAGTTTAAAGGTCTGGGCTGTTTATAAGTGCAGTGAAGTCTCATTAGAGAGCCAGGTTGCGTTTCCTTACTCAGAGTCATGGTCGAATAATGATCTTATGGGAGCACAACTGTTATCCATCAAATAACCGTTTTTTAGCTCAACAATTAGCTATGTTTTGAGATTATTATTAAAAAGGAATGAAAATGGTGTACGTTGTTGTATGCGTAGTAAATTGTAGATGAGACAAGCACGTATTTTATTTGGTTATAACCTTGACTTCAGCGCAATTTTTAGTTTGGAAAGGTTGGGTCTGACTTTCTATAGAAATCATGAGGACGTCTAACCCATCTTCCCTTTCTAAATATTCATCGGCTAGTCTTATCCGGTGGGGCTTGAGATGCCATTAGTATAAGGTAAGGTCATTGCTCACGGGTACAATTACAGATTATAGCATCCATGCCATGTCAGTTTATGATCCGCGAATCCTCCTGACGACCCCTGTTCGTCGGTAATGGGACTAGGTATTCTATATAAACTATCTGATGTTCAAATCAAGGCGGAAATACAAATATCCTTAAGGTCGAATGCTGATTTTTTTAAACGGTGGTCATCGATAACACTTTCGTTGTCAAAATCAGCATTTTTTTAACTTATTTTTTATACAAACATGATCAAATATTAAACGCATTTACATGTATTACAGTAAGAAAATCCCAACACAATATCTTAAAATCATTATAACGTTTAGACCATAGACTGGTTTAGACAAGTTAACAGCAGTATAAAATATACGTTGTTTTACGTGTTGGGGTTTTTTGTGTTCCGGGGAATAATAATGTTTTTAACTTAAAATTAAATGCGTGTTTGTCGATCTTAATTTATTGTTAACGTTGTCAATAATCCATACATAATTTATCCTCATGAGTTTTCAAAGTGGACAGGTTTATTGTATTTTGATTTAAAGGTCGGCATTGAAACGTCACATCTGGAAAACACGGATAGAAAACATACAGACGCTGGAGGCGGAGCTCCAAAATGAAAAAAGAATGTTATTGGTTGACTAAATGATTAAGGCGGTGCTTCTGTCCCGACGTGACATAACATAAAGTATAACATTAAATATACAGTGTTACGATTTACTGACCATTCACACAATTTATGCGGTTAAATTTGACAAATAAATGTTACGATTCAACATGATGATGACAATCAGTTATTTAGCTCGGTTGGTTCTTTTTAATGTGATTGGTGAGATCGGAAGGTTGCTCCTCTGTGATTGGTTGAATCAGAATGCATCTCCTCTGTGATTGGTTAAATCAGAATGCTTCTCTCATGTTGTTTCTTGTGTTCTTTATATCACGTTCCAGCTGTGTGATCCGGACCTACAGACAACACAGTCAAACGGAAATATATTGGGCAAATAACTCAACATAACTTTTTTCATTAAATGTAATTCCTAATCTAAAAAATAATCCTTACCCAAACTGAAACACACACACACACACACACACACACACACACACACACACACACACACACACACACACACTAACCTCACTGTGGTGAAGCTGTTCCCTCAACTCGCTGATCTCCTCCTGCTGCCTGTAGAACACCTGCAGTAGCTGCAACACACAAAATCAGGTTACGGAAATTAATTGTGTGCCTCATAGAGAGACCGCTAGAGAGACTACTAGAGAGGCCGCTAGAGAGACCACTAGAGAGATTATAGAGAGATTACTAGAGTGACCACTAGAGACATTACTAGAGAGACCACTAGAGAGACCACTAGAGAGACCACTAGAGAGATTGCTAGAGAGACCACTAGAGAGACCGCTAGAGAGATTGCTAGAGAGACCACTAGAGAGACCACTAGAGAGACCACTTGAGAGATAACTATAAAGAACACTAAAGAGAGACTACTAGAGAGACTACTAGAGAGATCAATGGAAGCTCACCTCGCTCTCTGCCTTGGAAGGAGGGCACTCTGAGGGCTCACAGCAGTGGGGTATGTAGGCCCACCCTGGGGCCTGGGTCTCGTCTTCTTGCCAGCACGACAGATCGGCCAACTCCTTGGGGTACTTGGCGTTCTGGTAAGCCAGCTCCTCCTGGAGGAATGCCTGCTCCGTGGGCCCTGCGGTCAGACACTGGATGTCCACGCTGGTCAGCCCACTCCGGGGGGGCATCGCTGGGTAGGGGTTGGCTACTCTAGTCCCAGGCTTCAGAGACGTCAACACTGGACCTGGTGAATGGGAGACATGATTCTCACTTGTTTCAGGCGAAATGTGGTGAATGGACGGAGGCTTCCTCATAATACAGGCCTTCATATGTGGTTGAGTGCTAGGATCAGCCATTTTGTTTCCCTGTCACACTCACCTCTGTTAAACCCAGAGAGCCACTGATGAGCCGTCATGGCCGCCTCATTGCCTGCTGTCATGGGGAAGATGTCCTCCTGGAAGATCTCTGGGCACTGGAGGGGAAAAAAGTTGTACATAAAAGATGTGGAACACCCTATTATAATGAGCGATACTCATATGTGTCCTTCTACCTCCTACCCTGGATAAGTGGGTGTAATAAGTGGGTCCTAGAGTGTGATAATGATGTTATCACATAGTCTGGGATAATGGGCGTGTCCTAGGCTGATAATGGGTGTGTCCTAGGCTTATAATGGGCATGTACTAGGCTGATAATGGGTGTGTCCTAGGCTGATAATGGGTGTGTCCTAGGCTGATAATGGGTGTGTCCTAGGCTTATAATGGGCGTGTCCTAGGCTGATAATGGGTGTGTCCTAAGCTAATAATGGGTGTGTCCATGGCTGATAATAGGTGTGTCCTAGGCTGATCATGGGTGTGTCCTAGGCTGATAATGGGTGTGTCCAAGGCTGATAATGGGTGTGTCCAAGGCTGATAATGGGTGTGTCCTAGGCTGATAATGGGTGTGTCCTAGGCTGATAATGGGTGTGTCCTAGGCTGATAATGGGTGTGTCCAAGTCTGATAATGGATGCCTTACCCTGCGAGGAACGATAATTGACAATGGTTCGACCAGGTCCTTAATGGTCACTAGACGGTAGAACCGGAAAATCTCACATGAACTCACATCCAGGCCCCGCTTTGGCATTACTCCTGGAGAGAGGTCAGAGGTCACAGAGCCCTTTTTTCTAAAACTGAGATATTATACTGTATATTGTGGATTGCATACAACACGACTTAAAGACAACCCGGTCCAATTGATTTGTTTACCAGCACTAGCAGCTCCTGTGTTGTGTTTGTGTGTCAGAGTGTGTGTGTCTGAGTGTGTGGGTTGTGTTTTGTTGTCAGAGCGTGTGGGTTGTGTGTGTGTGTGTGTGTGTGTGTGTGGTTGTTCTTACCCAGTCCTTTTTGAGGGTGGACGGAGCGGTATTCATCCAGAAACTGAACATATGGTTTTACACAGCTGATGTCATAGTATCTAATGTTACCGTCTCCCTGGAATACAGAGACCAGAGAGCTAAGGGTTAATGACACCTGGTTAGTCTGAGAGCTAAGGGTTAATGACACCTGGTTAGTCTGAGAGCTATGGGTTAATGACACCTGGTTAGTCTGAGAGCTATGGGTTAATGACACCTGGTTAGTCAGAGAGCTATGGGTTAATGACACCTGGTTAGTCTGAGAGCTATGGGTTAATGACACCTGGTTAGTCTGAGAGCTATGGGTTAATGACACCTGGTTAGTCTGAGAGCTATGGGTTAATGACACCTGGTTAGTCTGAGAGCTATGGGTTAATGACACCTGGTTAGTCAACGATTGATTGATATTAGTGATTCTTGATTGGTCTGTATTATTATTGATTAGTTAGTTGTATTAGTAATTAGTGATTGGTCTGTATTATTAGTGATTGGTCAGTATTATTCGTGATTAGTCAGTATTATTAGCGATTAGTCTGTATTATTAGGGATTGGTCTGTATTATTAGTGATTGGTCAGTATTATTAGTGATTGGTCAGTATTATTAGTGATTGGTCAGTATTATTAGTGATTGGTCTGTATTATTAGTGATTGGTCAGTATTATTAGTGATTGGTCAGTATTATTAGTGATTGGTCTGTATTATTTGTGATCACCTTGCCGGCCAGGTAAATCAGGTGGGTGTCCGGGTCGTAGAACGGGAACAGAACTCCTGCAGCACCATCCAGCTCCTCCTCCAACAGCGGCTCAGACAGGTCTTCCTGCACGCACGCACGCACGCACCACACACACACACACACACACACACACACACACACACACACACACACACACACACACACACACACACACACACACACACACACACACACACACACACACACACACACACACTAGTGAGTCATAGTACAGAGAGTGCATGTGTGGGCCTTGCATTTGTGTGTGTGTGTATGTATGTATGTATGTATGTATGTATGTGTGTGTGTGTGTGTGTGTGTGTGTATGTGTGTGTGTGTGTGTGTGTGTGTGTGTGTGTGTATGTACTGTGTGTGTGTGTGTGTGTGTATGTACTGTGTGTGTGTGTGTGTATGTACTGTGTGTGTGTGTGTGTATGTACTGTGTGTGTGTGTGTGTGTGTGTGTGTGTGTGTGTGTGTGTGTGTGTGTGTGTGTGTGTGCTCCTACCGTGTCCCACAGCACCATCTGTCTCTGGTTCCAGGGGGAGATCCCAGTGGACAACAGCATGTTGTCTCCTACATACACAACCTTATTGGCTTTGTGCTGCTTAATGCTGGACACCTACTACACACACACACGAACACACGCACACACACACACACACACACACACACACACACGCACACGCACACGCACACGCACACATACATACATACACACACACATAGATCACTGAATTGGCCCAATCCTACTTTGCTCTATTAATCTTTCTCAGGGAGATATACATCTAGACAGAAAGACAGTCAGACAGTCAGACAGACAGGCAGATAGACAGGCAGGCAGGCAGGCAGGCAGACAGACCGATATGCAGACAGACAGGCAGGCAGACAGACAGACAAGCAGACAGATATACAGGCAGACAGATATACAGGCAGACAGACAGACAGATATACAGGCAGATAGACAGACAGGCAGACATACAGGCAGATATACAGGCAGACAGACAGGCAGACAGACAGGCAGACAGACAGGCAGATATACAGTCAGACAGATATACAGGCAGGCAGATATACAGGCAGACAGACAGACAGATATACAGGCAGATAGACAGACAGACAGATATACAGGCAGACAGATATACAGGCAGACAGACAGACAGATATACAGGCAGATAGACAGACAGACAGACAGGCAGATATACAGTCAGACAGATATACAGGCAGATATACAGTCAGACAGATATACAGGCAGGCAGATATACAGTCAGACAGATATACAGGCAGATAGACAGACAGGCAGACAGACAGGCAGATATACAGTCAGACAGATATACAGGCAGGCAGGCAGACAGACAGGCAGATATACAGTCAGACAGATATACAGATATACAGGCAGATATACAGTCAGACAGATATACAGGCAGGCAGGCAGACAGACAGGCAGATATACAGTCAGACAGATATACAGGCAGGCAGGCAGACAGACAGGCAGATATACAGTCAGACAGATATACAGGCAGATAGACAGACAGACAGGCAGACAGACAGGCAGATATACAGGCAGGCAGACAGACAGACAGGCAGACAGACAGGCAGATATACAGGCAGGCAGATATACAGGCAGGCAGATATACAGGCAGACAGACATACAGTCAGACAGATATACAGGCAGACAGATATACAGTCAGACAGATATACAGGCAGACAGACAGGCAGATATACAGTCAGTCAGACAGATATACAGTCAGACAGATATACAGTCAGACAGATATACAGGCAGACAGACAGGCAGATATACAGTCAGTCAGACAGATATACAGTCAGACAGATATACAGGCAGACAGTCAGGCAGATATACAGGCAGATATACAGTCAGGCAGACAGACAGACAGACAGACAGACAGATATACAGGCAGGCAGATATACAGGCAGATATACAGGCAGACAGATATACAGGCAGACAGGCAGACAGATATACAGGCAGGCAGATATACAGGCAGATATACAGGCAGACAGTCAGGCAGACAGGCAGATATACAGGCAGACAGGCAGATATACAGGCAGATATACAGGCAGGCAGGCAGACAGATATACAGGCAGCCAGGCAGACAGACAGACAGATATACAGACAGACAGGCAGATATACAGACAGACAGACAGACAGATATACAGACAGACAGGCAGATATACAGACAGACAGACAGGCAGATATACAGTCAGACAGATATACAGGCAGACAGACAGACAGATATACAGTCAGTCAGACAGATATACAGTCAGACAGATATACAGGCAGACAGTCAGGCAGATATACAGGCAGATATACAGTCAGGCAGACAGACAGACAGACAGACAGATATACAGGCAGGCAGATATACAGGCAGATATACAGGCAGACAGATATACAGGCAGACAGACAGACAGATATACAGGCAGGCAGATATACAGGCAGATATACAGGCAGACAGACAGACAGGCAGATATACAGGCAGGCAGGCAGACAGATATACAGGCAGCCAGGCAGCCAGGCAGACAGACAGACAGATATACAGACAGACAGGCAGATATACAGACAGACAGGCAGATATACAGACAGACAGACAGGCAGATATACAGGCAGACAGACAGGCAGATATACAGTCAGACAGATATACAGACAGATATACAGGCAGACAGACAGACAGATATACAGACAGATATACAGACAGATATACAGACAGATATACAGGCAGACAGATATACAGTCAGGCAGATATACAGGCAGACAGACAGACAGATATACAGTCAGGCAGATATACAGGCAGGCAGACAGACAGGCAGATATACAGGCAGACAGATATACAGACAGATATACAGACAGACAGATATACAGGCAGACAGTCAGACAGACAGGCAGACAGACAGACAGATATACAGTCAGGCAGATATACAGGCAGACAGATATACAGACAGATATACAGTCAGACAGATATACAGTCAGACAGATATACAGGCAGACAGACAGACAGATATACAGACAGGCAGATATACAGACAGATATACAGACAGATATACAGACAGATATACAGGCAGACAGATATACAGTCAGACAGACAGACAGATATACAGGCAGACAGATATACAGACAGATATACAGACAGATATACAGGCAGACAGATATACAGGCAGACAGATATACAGACAGATATACAGTCAGACAGATATACAGGCAGACAGATATACAGTCAGACAGACAGACAGATATACAGGCAGACAGATATACAGACAGATATACAGACAGATATACAGGCAGACAGATATACAGGCAGACAGATATACAGACAGATATACAGTCAGACAGATATACAGGCAGACAGACAGACAGATATACAGGCAGACAGATATACAGACAGATATACAGTCAGACAGATATACAGGCAGACAGACAGACAGATATACAGGCAGACAGATATACAGACAGATATACAGGCAGACAGATATACAGTCAGACAGATATACAGACAGATATACAGGCAGACAGACAGACAGATATACAGTCAGTCAGACAGATATACAGTCAGACAGATATACAGGCAGACAGTCAGGCAGATATACAGGCAGATATACAGTCAGGCAGACAGACAGACAGATATACAGGCAGGCAGATATACAGGCAGATATACAGGCAGACAGATATACAGGCAGACAGGCAGACAGACAGACAGATATACAGGCAGGCAGATATACAGGCAGGCAGATATACAGGCAGACAGACAGACAGACAGGCAGATATACAGGCAGATATACAGGCAGGCAGGCAGACAGATATACAGGCAGCCAGGCAGACAGACAGACAGATATACAGACAGACAGGCAGATATACAGACAGACAGGCAGATATACAGACAGACAGACAGGCAGATATACAGGCAGACAGACAGGCAGATATACAGTCAGACAGATATACAGACAGATATACAGGCAGACAGACAGACAGATATACAGACAGGCAGATATACAGACAGATATACAGACAGATATACAGACAGATATACAGGCAGACAGACAGACAGATATACAGTCAGGCAGATATACAGGCAGACAGACAGACAGATATACAGTCAGGCAGATATACAGGCAGGCAGACAGACAGGCAGATATACAGGCAGACAGATATACAGACAGATATACAGACAGACAGATATACAGGCAGACAGTCAGACAGACAGGCAGACAGACAGACAGATATACAGTCAGGCAGATATACAGGCAGACAGATATACAGACAGATATACAGTCAGACAGATATACAGTCAGACAGATATACAGGCAGACAGACAGACAGATATACAGACAGGCAGATATACAGACAGATATACAGACAGATATACAGACAGATATACAGGCAGACAGATATACAGTCAGACAGACAGACAGATATACAGGCAGACAGAAATACAGACAGATATACAGACAGATATACAGGCAGACAGATATACAGGCAGACAGATATACAGACAGATATACAGTCAGACAGATATACAGGCAGACAGATATACAGTCAGACAGACAGACAGATATACAGGCAGACAGATATACAGACAGATATACAGACAGATATACAGGCAGACAGATATACAGGCAGACAGATATACAGACAGATATACAGTCAGACAGATATACAGGCAGACAGACAGACAGATATACAGGCAGACAGATATACAGACAGATATACAGTCAGACAGATATACAGGCAGACAGACAGACAGATATACAGGCAGACAGATATACAGACAGATATACAGGCAGACAGATATACAGTCAGACAGATATACAGACAGATATACAGGCAGACAGACAGACAGATATACAGTCAGTCAGACAGATATACAGTCAGACAGATATACAGGCAGACAGTCAGATATACAGTCAGGCAGACAGACAGACAGACAGACAGATATACAGGCAGGCAGATATACAGGCAGATATACAGGCAGACAGATATACAGGCAGACAGACAGACAGATATACAGGCAGGCATATATACAGGCAGATATACAGGCAGACAGTCAGGCAGACAGGCAGATATACAGGCAGATATACAGGCAGACAGACAGACAGACAGGCAGATATACAGGCAGATATACAGGCAGGCAGGCAGACAGATATACAGGCAGCCAGGCAGACAGACAGACAGATATACAGACAGACAGGCAGATATACAGACAGACAGACAGACAGATATACAGACAGACAGGCAGATATACAGACAGACAGCCAGGCAGATATACAGGCAGACAGACAGGCAGATATACAGTCAGACAGATATACAGACAGATATACAGGCAGACAGACAGACAGATATACAGACAGGCAGATATACAGACAGATATACAGACAGATATACAGACAGATATACAGGCAGACAGACAGACAGATATACAGTCAGGCAGATATACAGGCAGACAGACAGACAGATATACAGTCAGGCAGATATACAGGCAGGCAGACAGACAGGCAGGCAGATATACAGGCAGATATACAGGCAGACAGATATACAGGCAGACAGATATACAGACAGATATACAGACAGACAGATATACAGGCAGACAGTCAGACAGACAGGCAGACAGACAGATATACAGTCAGGCAGATATACAGGCAGACAGATATACAGACAGATATACAGTCAGACAGATATACAGTCAGACAGATATACAGGCAGACAGACAGACAGATATACAGACAGGCAGATATACAGACAGATATACAGACAGATATACAGACAGATATACAGGCAGACAGATATACAGGCAGACAGATATACAGACAGATATACAGTCAGAAAGATATACAGTCAGACAGACAGACAGATATACAGGCAGACAGATATACAGACAGATATACAGACAGATATACAGGCAGACAGATATACAGGCAGACAGATATACAGACAGATATACAGTCAGACAGATATACAGGCAGACAGACAGACAGATATACAGGCAGACAGATATACAGACAGATATACAGGCAGACAGACAGACAGATATACAGGCAGACAGATATACAGACAGATATACAGGCAGACAGATATACAGTCAGACAGATATACAGGCAGACAGACAGACAGATATACAGACAGGCAGACAGACAGACAGATATACAGGCAGACAGATATACAGTCAGACAGATATACAGGCAGACAGACAGACAGATATACAGACAGGCAGACAGACAGACAGATATACAGGCAGACAGATATACAGTCAGACAGATATACAGGCAGACAGACAGACAGATATACAGACAGGCAGACAGACAGACAGATATACAGGCAGACAGATATACAGTCAGACAGATATACAGGCAGACAGACAGACAGATATACAGGCAGACAGATATACAGACAGACAGATATACAGACAGGCAGATATACAGTCAGACAGATATACAGACAGATATACAGGCAGACAGATATACAGTCAGACAGATATACAGGCAGACAGATATACAGACAGATATACAGTCAGACAGATATACAGGCAGACAGACAGACAGATATACAGGCAGACAGATATACAGACAGACAGATATACAGACAGGCAGATATACAGTCAGACAGATATACAGACAGATATACAGGCAGACAGATATACAGGCAGACAGATATACAGACAGATATACAGGCAGACAGATATACAGTCAGACAGATATACAGACAGATATACAGTCAGACAGATATACAGGCAGACAGATATACAGTCAGATATACAGTCAGACAGATATACAGACAGACAGATATACAGACAGATATACAGTCAGACAGATATACAGTCAGACAGATATACAGACAGATATACAGACAGATATACAGGCAGACAGATATACAGTCAGATATACAGGCAGACAGATATACAGTCAGACAGATATACAGACAGATATACAGGCAGACAGACATACAGTCAGACAGATATACAGGCAGACAGACAGACAGATATACAGGCAGACAGATATACAGGCAGACAGACAGACAGATATACAGACAGACAGATATACAGACAGACAGACAGATATACAGACAGATATACAGACAGACAGATATACAGACAGACAGATATACAGGCAGACAGATATACAGACAGACAGATATACAGACAGGCAGACCTGTAGCAGGTGTCCAGTCCGGGGGTTGATGATTCTGACCCTCTTGTCCAGACAGGTGGTGGCGAGGGCAGAGCCGTCCGTGTTGAAAGACATAGAGAGAACGAGCTCAGGATGGAGAGATATCACAGCTACTGGAGTCCTCAATACTGAATCAGACAATGACACGTCCCACACCATGACCTGAGAGAGGGGGGAGAGAGGGGGGAGAGGGGGAGGAGATACGGGGGAGAGAGGGAGTCAAACAGCGTGACCGTGTGTGTGTGTGTGTGTGTGTGTGTGTGTGTGTGTGTGAGTTGTTACTTTGTAGTCGTATGCAGAGCTAAGCAGAATGTCCCTGGCTGTAGGGTGCCATTCCAGCAGACTGACTCTGCGAGTGTGACACTGCAGAACCTTTCTGGGGACCGTTATGTTCTGGTGTACTCCGTTGGCTGGGATGTCCCATAGCTTCACCTGCAACACACACACACACACACAGACACATACACACAGACACACACACAGACACACACACACAGACACACACACACACATAAATTATTTATTTAAATACACAAATCAGATTAAAATTGGAATCCCACATTCATTACAGTGCCTTGATACAAGATGAGAGAGGCATGTATGTTTACACACAGCCAGACTGCCACTGACCCCTGACCCCTGAGATGAAAGGGGCATGTATGTTTACACACAGCCAGACTGCCACTGACCCCTGACCCCTGAGATGAAAGGGGCATGTATGTTTACACACAGCCAGACTGCCACTGACCCCTGAGGTGAAAGGGGCATGTATGTTTACACACAGCCAGACTGCCACTGACCCCTGACCCCTGAGATGAAAGGGGCATGTATGTTTACACACAGCCAGACTGCCTCTGACCCCTGAGATGAAAGGGGCATGTATGTTTACACACAGCCAGACTGCCACTGACCCCTGACCCCTGAGATGAAAGGGGCATGTATGTTTACACACAGCCAGACTGCCTCTGACCCCTGACCCCTGAGATGAAAGGGGCATGTATGTTTACACACAGCCAGACTGCCTCTGACCCCTGAGATGAAAGGGGCATGTATATTTACACGCAGATAGACTGCCTCTGACCCCTGAGATGAAAGGGGCATGTATATTTACACGCAGACAGACTGCCCCTGACCCCTGAGGTGAAAGGATGTTCTCATCTTTTTTTTAGAAACAGGCTCAACATTCGATTAGCTTCAACTTAATGATATAGATACAGATACAGTGTAATGATGATCAGTTGACATGGTTGATGATATAGCACCTGGTCAACTGACCGTGCAGTCTTCAGAACAGGACGCGATACAGTGGTCATCAAACGGGTTCCACTTGACGTCCAAAACCGTAGCACTGTGTCCACATACCCTGGGATGTTGAGGATCCACTCTACCCGTCTGAAGAGGAGAGGAAGAAGGAGGAAGACGACGGAAGAAGGAGGTGATAGGGTATAAACGGTGTAAATAATTCCTATCTAATTTAAATACTCCATCCCAGTAAGTTCATGCCAGGACGACACGGTGACATAAACTATTTGGTCGTCGAGTAACGTACGTGATGGACAGAAAGCACAAGGAAGGCCCCGCCCCCGGAGCATTCTGTTACTACGGCGATGAAGCACGGGTTGACAGAGCAGTGGTGGTTGTCATGGACGCTGGTCGTTATGGGGACTCCGCAGTAGCCATGGTGTTTGGTGGCGGCTTTACCATAGATGTGACGGAACTTAGAACTCCGGAATGCTGGGCGCCATGACATCTAGGAGAAGAAGAATAAATCAATCAAATGTTGCTTAATCAATCAATAGATCAATGACACAGGATTTCATGAAGCAAGGTGAGGAGAGTGATATTTGACAGGAACATGAACAGGTTCAAGAACAGTGTGTTACTCATGAGCTCTTCTGCAGGATGGTCACATTTGGACTATTGTAGGAGTTGGTATCTCATTGGTAGAGTGCATGTTCTGTATGTATGATGTCCTGGGTTCCTATTGGAGGAGATGGTATCTCATTGGTAGAGTGCATGTTCTGTATCTATGATGTCCTGGGTTCCTATTGGAGGAGTTGGTATCTCAGTGGTAGAGTGCATGTTCTGTATCTATGATGTCCTGGGTTCCTATTGGAGGAGTTGGTATCTCATTGGTAGAGTGCATGTTCTGTATGTATGATGTCCTGGGTTCCTATTGGAGGAGTTGGTATCTCAGTGGTAGAGTACATGCTCTGTATGTATGATGTCCTGGGTTCCTATTGGAGGAGTTGGTATCTCAGTGGTAGAGTGCATGCTCTGTATGTATGATGTCCTGGGTTCCTATTGGAGGAGTTGGTATCTCAGTGGTAGAGTGCATGTTCTGTATATATGATGTCCTGGGTTCCTATTGGAGGAGTTGGTATCTCAGTGGTAGAGTGCATGTTCTGTATGTATGATGTCCTGGGTTCCTATTGTAGGAGTTGGTATCTCAGTGGTAGAGTGCATGCTCTGTATGTGTGATGTCCTGGGTTCAATCCCCAGTTTCTCCCCAGGTCGCCGTTGCAAAGGAGAAATTGTTCTCAATCTGCCTTACCTGGGGTGTGTGTGAGAGAGAGAGAGAGAGAGGTTGGAGACCTTCTCCTTGCTCATTCTTGCTCATCTAAACCATATCAGATAACTATAACAGCTCATCTACTGTCATATTGTCTTATTTCATCCATAATGAATAGCATCTCCTGGAAACTCCTGTGTGTATTATTAGGGACGCTTCAGTCCGTATCCTGTTGCCTTTCAGTGAGAGCAAACACTGGAACATCAACCTTTGACATTTGACCTTTTGGCCGGACAATGGGTTCATAAGTACTGGACGACAAAACCCACTGTACCCTGTCAACAGCTAGTATTACTTAAATGACATATCAGAGGACTTCATCTGGTCCGACTTTCTAGGAAACACAAACCCATGGAACCTTTATACAGCTTTATAACTTCTTAAGCACAAAACATTTGTTAAAACTAATTCACAGCCATAGTTGTTCATAAAAGTCTTTCCACCAAACGTTTTATTCTTGGCTATTTCTTTTGGTTTAATTCATGGCTTTCCATTTTCCAAGTTCTTCTCCCAGACATGTGCTTTATACACAGTAACCCAGGGAACCAGACTACCAGGCATCCAACCTACCTGAAATCTCCAGTAAACCACCTCCCCAGCATTTATCATGCATTGGTTTATGTCCTTAGCCACAACTGTCATTGGTTAAATACTAATGAACAGTGCATGAACACAGTCCAGTGGCAACAATCACAGCTCCGCTCTGGAGACCAGAGTCCAATACTTGTCCCCAAAACACCTAATCAATGCAAATAAAAGTCTCGCAAAGACAAATATTCACAGATGAGTCAAAACATGAAGTCTTATATGCTAATATGCTTTTGGTCCTCCTATCAACTGCACATGATCTCTCATGCAGACAGTCTGCTTCAAAAACATGCAAATGGAGTTGAAGCTGAAATCATGTAGTTCCAACACGCCTTACCTTTGAGACGATCACAAACACCACCTGGTCAATATCTCCAACAGCATATTAAAGACGGGCAGTACGTTTCTTCCCAGCCAGTGTGTGTGAGGGTGTGTGTGAGTGTGTGTGTGGGCGTCTCAGAGGGTATCCAGTGTAAATGTTTTGTGTCGTGGCAGTCATGCATATATAACACTAGTTATCTGGGCGGGTCAGCCTGAGACGGATCACTAGGTGTGTGTGTGTGTGTGTGTGGGCTGCAGTAAAAGTACATCCCTTCACAACCAGGTGGTTAGTGGAAAATCGTTTAATTTCTGTACATCCTTTGTTGTCACTGTCACAATAAAACAACTCGTATAAACCGTATTTTATATATATATATCTAAATACAAAAACAGAGTATATATTTCCCCAAATAATTCTTATTGCAAAACTCACAACGTATTTAGGAGAGTTGAAGATCGCTGCATGCCTTCCTTATAGACATCCTGGTTATCTTAGACAGCTACACATATGTGTATGGGCACTAATCTGAATACCGAAATAATACCTCTAGCTATCAGGTAATGTGTCAGTCTAGATTCCTACTCAATGAACCCTAGAAATGTAATAAATAGAACAGTTGTACTGGAGTTAAATGTGGGATCATGTGTAGACGGGCAGGCATTGAAAGTTTACCTGTTGGTTCACTACTCCAGTTGAATGACTTTGAGGTTCCAAGCCTGTTCTATTTAGTATATTTCTATGTGCAGGACTACCTTAAGTTTGGGAAGCTGCAGAACACAGTGACTGTTGACTGGGAAACACGTTTGACCAGCGATTGCCTGTACAGGATCCAGATTCCTGGCAACATTTCAAGCTGTGCTGAGGTGTTAAAGCAACTGTACTGCATATGCAAAGTGGAGAAAATAAAAAAACAAATAAACTCACTACAATGCTAACAAGAGAATATCAACTAACATAGCGCTACGCTAACAGCAGATGGGTGAGCATACTACAATGGTAACTTGACAAGCTTTGTGGTAGAAATGCAAAGCCTTAAAATGTATTCAACTTAATCAGAAGCCTGTCAGTCAGGTGGTCTGTCAGCCAATCAGAAGCTGGTCAGCCAGTCAGGTGGTCTGTCAGCCAATCAGAAGCCGGTCAGCCAGTCAGGTGGTCTGCAGGGAGGCAGGTCAGCAGGGAAGAAACTTGGCACTTCTGCAGAATCCCCAGGATTGGCTGTCCTTAATTCATCTTAAAACATTCACAAAGTTCCAAAAGTCCCATTCCAGAAATATCTTGCTTAGTTCTCCAGGAATTGTCTAACCAGGATTTCAAGAAAAGCGGCACCAGGCGTTTTCATGTAATGTCTGGAGCAAGTCCTCATCTGAATGGATAGTACCAGTTTGGTTCTGGGCGGATCTGAGGATCCTATAGGTCAGTTTAGGTGGAGGAGGAGCCATCTGCCTCCAGAGCATCTGAGATCAACATGGAAATCTCAGAGAAAGGTGGCCTCTCATCTGGTCTCTGGATAGCAGGAAAGAAGAGAGAGAGTGAGAGTTTTCCTTACAGGAAACAGTCAGTAACGCAGTACCTTACAGGAAACAGTCAGTAACGCAGTACCTTACAGGAAACAGTCAGTAACGCAGTACCTTACAGGAAACAGTCAGTAACGCAGTACCTTACAGGAACCAGTCAGTAACGCAGTACCTTACAGGAAACAGTCAGTAACGCAGTACCTTACAGGAAACAGTCAGTAACGCAGTACCTTACAGGAACCAGTCAGTAACGCAGTACCTTACAGGAAACAGTCAGTAACGCAGTACCTCACAGGAAACAGTCAGTAACGCAGTACCTCACAGGAAACAGTCAGTAACGTCTGTACCCTACAGGAAACAGTCAGTAACGTCCGTACCCTACAGGAAACAGTCAGTAACGTCCGTACCTCATGCCAGCAAAGCTTCATGACGTCATAGATGTTGGATGTGGCCTTTTTTGGCTTGTAGAGGCGATGGCCCTGAGAGACCATCATGACCACCTGGTGGTTGGGGTTGTGTTCAAATGGCATCTGCCCCTCTGTGAATACCTCCCACATCAGCACACCTGACACACACACACACACACACACACACACATGTCAATATAAATGCATCTCCCCCTCTGTGAATACCTCCCACATCAGCACACCTGACACACACACACACACACACACACACACGTCAATATAAATGAATCTGCCCCTCTGTGAATACCTCCCACATCAGCACACCTGACACACACACACACACACACACACCCACACACACACACACACACGTCAATATAAATGAATCTGCCCCTCTGTGAATACCTCCCACATCAGCACACCTGACACACACACACACACACAAACAGAGATGACCACCCACCAAAAGACCAGACGTCAGACTTGCTGCTGAACTTGCAGAAGTTGAACACTTCAGGAGGGGACCATTTGACAGGAAACTTACTTCCTGATGAACTGGTATACTGGTCATCTAGTAACAGCCTAACACACACACACACACACACACACACACACACACACACACACACACACACACACGTCAGGAAATAAAGAGGTGAGAGAGAGAGATATCGAGATAAACCACCCCATCATCTACAACAGCCCCCACACCAGCCCCCACACCAGCCCCACACCAGCACCACACCAGCCCCACACCAGCACCACACCAGCCCCACACCAGCCCGACTCCAGCCCCCACACCAGCACCACACCAGCCTCACACCAGCACCACACCAGCCCCCACACTAGCAGCACACCAGCCCCCACACCAAAGTTCCATACCTGGCCATGCCAAAATCAGACACCTTTACAACCAAAGCTTCATTCACCAGACAGTTCCTCGCTGCCTAGAGAGACAGAGAGCGAGATTGGTTGTTACTCCAACCAGGTCTGTCCTGATTGGCTGTCGACATAGCAAACCTCTTGCTATCCATTCTCATTGGCTGATACACTCACCAGGTCTCTATGAATGAAGCCGTTTGCCTCCAGGTGTTCCATGCCCTCCGATACGTCCTGACACATACTCAGTAAGGACCCCAGGCTGAAGCTGCCCCGACGCTGCCTGGTGTAAATGCACAACCAAACATTTAATGTTACTACAAGAGTGGCACCACTATATAGTTCCCTTTTTGTTGTCTGCAATCACACAGGAAGTGTCACTGAAGCGTCGTACATGATGGCTCCTGAGGGCTCCATTTAATGTGTCTCCTACCAGGTCAACCTTAATTAGATGACCTACGAGGTCCATGTAAATTAACTACCTACAATGAACTATAAAAAAAATGTTTACAATGAAAAATATACAGATCAGCTTAGTCAACATAACAGCAGAACAGAGGAATGAAACAAACTGAACGTTTGAAAACATCCCAATAAAAGCAGTTGAATAATAACTGCGGTGTGTTTATTCATATTCAACTCACCGGATGTGATTGAGCAAACATCCCAATAAAGGCAGTTGAATAATAACTGCAGTGTGTTTATTCATATTCAACTCACCGGATGTGATTGAGCAAACATCCCAATAAAGGCAGTTGAATAATAACTGCAGTGTGTTTATTCATATTCAACTCACCGGATGTGATTGAGCAAACATCCCAATAAAGGCAGTTGAATAATAACTGCAGTGTGTTTATTCATATTCAACTCACCGGATGTGATTGAGCAAACATCCCAATAAAGGCAGTTGAATAATAACTGCAGTGTGTTTATTCATATTCAACTCACCGGATGTGATTGAGCAAACATCCCAATAAAAGCAGTTGAATAATAACTGCAGTGTGTTTATTCATATTCAACTCACCGGATGTGATTGAGCAAACATCCCAATAAAGGCAGTTGAATAATAACTGCAGTGTGTTTATTCATATTCAACTCACCGGATGTGATTGAGCAAACATCCCAGTTCCATGAACTCCGTCACGATGTAGATGGGCTTCTGTTGAGTACACACTCCATACAACTGTACCAGCTTACTGTGTGAAAGACGCCTGTCTCACACACACACACACACACACACACACACACACACACACACACACACACACACACACACACACACACACACACACACACACACACACACACACACACACACACACACACACACACACACACACACACACACACACACACACACACACACACACACACCAGGTAAGCTAGTGTTGAGTACACACTCCATACAACTGTACCAGCTTACTGTGTGAAAGATGCCTGTCACACACACACACACACACCAGGTGAGCTAGTGTTGAGTACACACCACATATAACTGTACCAGCTTACTGTGTGAAAGACGCCAGTTGCACACACACACACACACACACACACACCCTACATTCCACTCACATCATGACCTTGGCCTCCTCTATAAAGTCTTCTTCCAGCATGGCCCCTTCCTTGATAGCCTTGATGGCCACTTTGTGTTGGGCTCTCCACTTCCCCAGACGGACCACACCGTACTGACCGCTGCCCAGTTCCTTCATGAAGGTCAGTTCACTGGGGTTGATCTCCCATTTATCTGAAGGACAACCTCCATGTCATAGAGAGTCACACTCACAGTACATCCTATCACTGCATACAGTCAGATCCGGAGTGGTTCCTGTATGGTTCCTGGCCTGAATGCTGATTGGCTGGAAGCTCACTAGTCAAAATGCGTTAGAAACTGGTGTTAAATATCAATAGAGGCATCATATACGACCAGTTCACCACAGCACATAATATATGACCAGTTTACCACAGCACATATAATATAAGACCAGTTCACCACAGCACATATAATATATGTCCAGTTCACCACAACACATATAATATATGTCCAGTTCACCACAGCACATATAATATATGACCAGTTCACCACAGCACATATAATATATGACCAGTTTACCACAGCACATATAATATAAGACCAGTTCACCACAGCACATATAATATATGTCCAGTTCACCACAGCACATATAATATATGTCCAGTTCACCACAGCACATATAATATATGACCAGTTCACCACAGCACATATAATATATGACCAGTTCACCACAGCACATATAATATATGACCAGTTCACCGCAGCACATATAATATATGACCAGCTCACCACAGCACATATAATATATGACCAGTTTACCACAGCACATATAATATACGACCAGTTCACCACAGCACATATAATATATGACCAGTTCACCACAGCACATAATATATGACCAGTTTACCACAGCACATATAATATAAGACCAGTTCACCACAGCACATATAATATATGACCAGTTCACCACAGCAAATATAATATAAGACCAGTTCACCACAGCACATATAATATATGACCAGTTTACCACAGCACATATAATATATGTCCAGTTCACCACAGCAAATATAATATAAGACCAGTTCACCACAGCAAATATAATGTAAGACCAGTTCACCACAGCACATATAATATATGACCAGTTCACCACAGCACATATAATATATGACCAGTTCACCACAGCACATATAATATAAGACCAGTTCACCACAGCACATATAATATATGACCAGTTCACCACAGCACATATAATATATGACCAGTTCACCACAGCACATATAATATATGACCAGTTCACCACAGCACATATAATATATGACCAGACCAGTATGACCACCACAGCACATATAATATATGACCAGTTCACACAGCAGCACATATAATATATGACCAGTTCACCACAGCACATATAATATATGACCAGTTCACCACAGCACATATAATATATGACCAGTTTACCACAGCACATATAATATATGACCAGTTCACCACAGCACATATAATATATGACCAGTTCACCACAGCACATATAATATATGACCAGTTCACCACAGCACATATAATATATGACCAGTTCACCACAGCACATATAATATAAGACCAGTTCACCACAGCACATATAATATATGACCAGTTCACCACAGCACATATAATATATGACCAGTTTACCACAGCACATATAATATATGACCAGTTTACCACAGCACATATAATATATGACCAGTTCACCACAGCACATATAATATATGACCAGTTCACCACAGCACATATAATATATGACCAGTTTACCACAGCACATATAATATATGACCAGTTCACCACAGCACATATAATATATGACCAGTTCAGCACAGCACATATAATATATGACCAGTTCAGCACAGCACATATAATATATGACCAGTTCAGCACAGCACATATAATATATGACCAGCTCACCACAGCACATATAATATATGACCAGTTTACCACAGCACATATAATATAAGACCAGTTCACCACAGCACATATAATATATGACCAGTTCACCACAGCACATAATATATGACCAGTTTACCACAGCACATATAATATAAGACCAGTTCACCACAGCACATATATGTCCAGTTCACCACAGCACATATATGTCCAGTTCACCACAGCACATATAATATATGACCAGTTCACCACAGCACATATAATATATGACCAGTTCACCACAGCACATATAATATAAGACCAGTTCACCACAGCACATATAATATATGACCAGTTCACCACAGCACATATAATATATGACCAGTTCACCACAGCACATATAATATAACACCAGTTTACCACAGCACATATAATATAAGACCAGTTCACCACAGCACATATAATATATGACCAGTTCACCACAGCACATATAATATATGACCAGTTTACCACAGCACATATAATATAAGACCAGTTCACCACAGCACATATAATATATGACCAGTTCACCACAGCACATATAATATATGACCAGTTCACCACAGCACATATAATATATGACCAGTTCACCACAGCACATATCATATATGACCAGTTCACCACAGCACATATCATATATGACCAATTCACCACAGCACATATAATATATGACCAGTTCACCACAGCACATATAATATATGACCAGTTCACCACAGCACATATAATATATGACCAGCTCACCACAGCACATATAATATATGACCAGTTTACCACAGCACATATAATATATGACCAGTTCACCACAGCACATATAATATATGACCAGTTCACCACAGCAAATATAATATAAGACCAGTTCACCACAGCACATATAATATATGACCAGTTCACCACAGCACATATAATATATGACCAGTTCAGCACAGCACATATAATATATGACCAGTTCACCACAGCACATATAATATATGACCAGTTCACCTCAGCACATATAATATATGACCAGTTCACCACAGCACATATAATATATGACCAGCTCACCACAGCACATATAATATATGACCAGCTCACCACAGCACATATAATATATGACCAGTTCACCACAGCACATATAATATATGACCAGTTCACCACAGCAAATATAATATAAGACCAGTTCACCACAGCACATATAATATATGACCAGTTCACCACAGCACATATAATATATGACCAGTTCACCACAGCACATATAATATATGACCAGCTCACCACAGCACATATAATATATGACCAGTTCACCACAGCACATATAATATATGACCAGTTCACCACAGCACATATAATATATGACCAGTTCACCACAGCACATATAATATATGACCAGCTCACCACAGCACATATAATATATGACCAGCACATATAATACCTCCTGCTGTGTTGTATTTTCTCACCATAACTGAAGCCAGCTGTGGTCGGTGCTGATCCCCTCCTTCCAACAGGATATCTTAGCCTGCTGACCAGACCTGAGAAACCCACAATGTAAATTAGAGAAACCTACGTTAATGCCTGTTAGCTCATGTGTGTGTGTGTGTGCCTGTGTGTGCCTGTGTGTGTGTGTGTGTGTCTGTGTGTGTGCCTGTGTGTGTGTGTGTGTGTGTCTGTCTGTCTGTGTGTGTGTGTATGTCTGTGTGTGTGTGTGTGTGTGTGTGTGTATGTGTCTGTGTGTATGTGTCTGTGTGTATGTGTCTGTGTGTGTGTGTGTGTGTGTGTCTGTGTGTATGTGTCTGTGTGTGTGTATGCCTGTGTGTGCCTGTGTGTGTGTGCCTGTGTGTGTGAGTGTGTGTGTGTGTCTGTGTGTATGTGTCTGTGTGTGTGTGTGTGTTCTACCTGCAGCATTGTGGCTGTGGTACTCTATGAGATCTGGTATGGAGCTGAACAGGTGTTTCTCTGCCAGGTAGAAGTACCTAGCCCCCTCTGCTTGGGTCTCCTTGACGTGGTAGTGCCTTATAGCTGCAGTATTCCCCTCACTAAAACAGCAAAACAACGTAAACATAACATTCACATACAACGCTCATACAATGTTCAAACGATGCTCATACAACGTTCAAACAATGTTCATACAACACTCAAACAACGTTCTGCCAACGCTCAGCCAACATTCATACAACGCTCAAACAACGTTCAGCCAATGCTCATACAGGCTCAAAAAACGCTCATACAACGTTCTCGCAACGTACATACAGCGTTCACACAACGTACATACAACGCATACACACAGTGAACATGCAACATTTAGAGAAAACATTCACACAACACCAGACATATTTAATCAGACTCAAAACACACACACACACACACACACACACACACACACACACACACACACACACACACACGTTCGTACCCAGCAGTTTTGGTGTAGAGAGAAACAGTGTAGGCACCATGGCTGCTGGAATCTCTTAGCATGAACCCCCCCTCTTTATCCTGTAGGGGGAGACAGAGTCACCACAAGGATTACCTGAATGTGTTTAGTTACCTCATTAAATACTGAGTTTAAATAAACACCTCACATTATGTTACCTCATTAAATACTGAGTTTAAATAAACACCTTACATTATGTTACCTCATTAAATACTGAGTTTAAATAAACACCTCACATTATGTTACCTCATTAAATACTGAGTTTAAATAAACACCTCACATTATGTTACCTCATTAAATACTGAGTTTAAATAAACACCTCACATTATGTTACCTCATTAAATACTGAGTTTAAATAAACACCTCACATTATGTTACCTCATTAAATACTGAGTTTAAATAAACACCTTACATTATGTTACCTCATTAAATACTGAGTTTAAATAAACACCTCACATGATGTTACCTCATTAAATACTGAGTTTAAATAAACACCTCACATTATGTTACCTCATTAAATACTGAGTTTAAATAAACACCTCACATTATGTTACCTCATTAAATACTGAGTTTAAATAAACACCTTACATTATGTTACCTCATTAAATACTGAGTTTAAATAAACACCTCACATTATGTTACCTCATTAAATACTGAGTTTAAATAAACACCTCACATTATGTTACCTCATTAAATACTGAGTTTAAATAAACACCTCACATTATGTTACCTCATTAAATACTGAGTTTAAATAAACACCTCACATTATGTTACCTCATTAAATACTGAGTTTAAATAAACTACTCACATTATGTTACCTCAATGAATACTGAGTTTAAATGAACACCTCACATTATGTTACCTCATTAAATACTGAGTTTAAATAAACACCTTACATTATGTTACCTCATTAAATACTGAGTTTAAATAAACTCCTCACATTATGTTACCTCATTAAATACTGAGTTTAAATAAACACCTCACATTATGTTACCTCATTAAATACTGAGTTTAAATAAACACCGCACATTATGTTACCTCATTAAATACTGAGTTTAAATAAACACCTCACATTATGTTACCTCATTTCTTAGTAGCTCGTCAGCTTTGTTCCTATTGATGTTTTTATTGTACCACCTGAAGTACAAAATATAAATCAATAAACAAACAATACAGACAAACAAGGCAAATAAACATTTATAAAATAATCCCTCTGGAATGACACTGACGCTGTGTATCGAGCTAATGCAACATCATTTCCTTATGAGCCAATTAGAAATTCATGTCCTTCACAAATTTCTCAGCCCATAACATTTCAACACTCATTCAAATGTTATTAAAAAGCGACATCTAATAAATTCATCAAATTAAATAATTAAATTATTCAAACCAAGTTTGTTGTGTACTTTTAAGTCCTCATGGGGAAAAAAGTATTAATTATACAGAAGTATAAAACACATTTTAAAAACTTTGATCATGTGTTCATAAATGTGATTCTTTCTAAAGTTATTGGGTGTCTGAGTTCACTACAAAACAAACTGTCACATCTCAGTAACCACATGGACACTAGTAAAGTTTAGTTGTTGGTTTCACTGGTCATACACATAAGGAGGACAGGATTCACTCCTCTCCTTAGGGTTTGTGCTGGAAATAAACTAGTCTTTCTGCTACAGTAAAAAATATATTCATTATATTACATATATTATCTAATCCCAAAATGTACTTGTACTGCTCCAGGTTGAATATACTACATCATTATACTCACATGTACTGCTCCAGGTTGAATATACTACATTATTATACTCACATGTACTGCTCCAGGTTGAATATACTACATCATTATACTCACATGTACTGCTCCAGGTTGAATATACTACATCATTATACTCGCATGTACTGCTCCAGGTTGAATATACTACATCATTATACTCACATGTACTGCTCCAGGTTGAATATACTACATCATTATACTCACATGTACTGCTCCAGGTTGAATATACTACATTATTATACTCACATGTACTGCTCCAGGTGGAATATACTACATCATTATACTCACATGTACTGCTCCAGGTTGCTTGGCAGCTTCTCTGTTACATAGTTACTGGGGATGTATCCCTCTTCTCTGTAACCCACAAACAAGCATTTCTGTTTTTTACTTCTGGATCGACAAAACCAAGCTAGCCATAGAGATAGTTACAGCATGAATCACTTTAAAGTTTGGCGTAAAACACAGCAGGTGTAAAGCAGCAGGTGTAAAGCAACAGGTGTAAAGCAGCAGGTGTAAAGTAGCAGGTGTAAAGCAGCAGGTGTAGAGCAGCAGGTGTAAAGCAGCAGGTGTAAAGCAGCAGGTGTAGAGCAGCAGGTGTAAAGCAGCAGGTGTAAAGCAACAGGTGTAAAGTAGCAGGTGTAAAGTAGCAGGTGTAAAGTAGCAGGTGTAGAGCAGCAAGTGTAAAGCAGCAGGTGTAAAGCAGCAGGTGTAAAGCAGCAGGTGTAAAGCAGCAGGTGTAGAGCAGCAGGTGTAAAGCAACAGGTGTAAAGCAGCATGCACAGTCTTCCTTAACACCTCCCAGAGGTGAATATATAATCAATCCAGACTAATTCATATTAACAACCTGAGTGTGAGTACCAGTACCAGTGAGTACCAGTACCAGTGAGTACCAGTGAGTACCAGTACCAGTACCAGTGAGTACCAGTACCAGTGAGTACCAGTATCAGTGAGTACCAGTACCAGTGAGTACCAGTACCAGTGCGTACCAGTACCAGTGAGTACCAGTACCATTGAGTACCAGTACCAGTGAGTACCAGTACCATTGAGTACCAGTGAGTACCAGTACCAGTGAGTACCAGTACCAGTGAGTACCAGTACCAGTGAGTACCAGTACCAGTGAGTACCAGTGAGTACCAGTACCAGTGAGTACCAGTGAGTACCAGTACCAGTGAGTACCAGTGAGTACCAGTACCAGTGAGTACCAGTACCAGTGAGTACCAGTGAGTACCAGTACCATTGAGTACCAGTACCAGTGAGTACCAGTACCAGTGAGTACCAGTACCAGTGAGTACCAGTGAGTACCAGTACCAGTGAGTACCAGTGAGTACCAGTACCAGTGAGTACCAGTACCATTGAGTACCAGTGTATTTATAAAAGCCATTTCCCTGAATACTCACCCGTGTTTGTTTTTGGCCTTGTACCAGTTGACGTCCACCTTCTCCACTATGGTGTACTCCTCCCCCTTCACCAGCCTCAGATCATGTGACTCTGGACCATTGAAGTCATACAGAGCAATCACTACCTCTTCCTCCTGTTGGACAGCGGGGTCTACGGGGGGAGGGGGTGGGGGAGGTGGGGGCGTCGGGACTGAGAGGAGGGGGCCATGGTCACATCTGTCTGGTCTCTACTCAGTTTGTCTTGTTGCTATATTCACGTTACAGAAACGGATTACACATCAGGCACAATGTGGGTGTGTGTGTGTGATGGTGTGTGTGTGTGTGTGTGTGTGTGTGAGGGTGTGTGTGTGTGTGTGTGTGTGTGTGTGTGTGTGTGTGAAAACTGAGGGGTTCTCACTTACATTAGGAATGGGAGGAAGAGGTTTTCTAGATACTGAGGAGAAGAAAAAATAATTAAAAATTAATATTTGTTTCAGTTTACATACATAGAACATGTATTTTAGTGTGTGTGTGTGTGTGTGTGTGTGTGTGTGTGTGTGTGTGTGTGTGTGTGTGTGTGTGTGTGTGTGTGCCCTTACTGTCTCCATACAAGTTGTACTGTTCACAGCCGAGGGCCAGTTTCTCAGCCTGACGACAACACACCCAGATCCCGTCCATCCAGAACTGAGGATGGAATTTAGGAACAATTCCAGAGTTCTGCTTGATCTCTACAACACATTATTTACATCATAAACCACAACAGCACATAGGTAACCAGGCTAATTAATGACATAATAAACCACAACAGCACATAGGTAACCAGGCTAATTAATGACATAATAAACCACAACAGCACATAGGTAACCAGGCTAATTAATGACATAATAAACCACAACAGCACATAGGTAACCAGGCTAATTAATGACATAATAAACCACAACAGCACATAGGTAACCAGGCTAATTAATGACATAATAAACCACAACAGCACATAGCACATAGGTAACCAGGCTAATTAATGACATAATAAACCACAACAGCACATAGGTAACCAGGCTAATTAATGACATAATAAACCACAACAGCACATAGCACATAGGTAACCAGGCTAATTAATGACATAATAAACCACAACAGCACATAGGTAACCAGGCTAATTAATGACATAATAAACCACAACAGCACATAGCACATAGGTAACCAGGCTAATTAATGACATAATAAACCACAACAGCACATAGGTAACCAGGCTAATTAATGACATAATAAACCACAACAGCACATAGGTAACCAGGCTAATTAATGACATAATAAACCACAACAGCACATAGCACATAGGTAACCAGGCTAATTAATGACATAATAAACCACAACAGCACATAGCACATAGGTAACCAGGCTAATTAATGACATAATAAACCACAACAGCACATAGGTAACCAGGCTAATTAATGACATAATAAACCACAACAGCACATAGGTAACCAGGCTAATTAATGACATAATAAACCACAACAGCACATAGGTAACCAGGCTAATTAATGACATAATAAACCACAACAGCACATAGCACATAGGTAACCAGGCTAATTATTGTTCTGAATGGAAACCTCTGAGACCGGCCTGTGTCCTAGGGCTCCCTCACCTCACTACCCCACTGCCCACTACCCACACCCACTGCCCACTACCGCACTACCCACTGCCCACTACCCACACCCACTACCCACTCCATAGAGGGTCGTTTTGGGCCCTGGGGATCACTGACCTTCCTTCATGTTCTGAACCCACATGCTTCTGCTTTCCTGGCTGGGCGCAAACACATAAAGCGTACTGGAGTCATACACCACCTGGTGGACACAAGGTGCAACTGCATCACAATATATCATGCTCAACAACAAACAAACAAACAACACTTTAACTACGGTGTTCCTGGTCAAAAGTAATTCCCTACTAAAGACACCTTCATTATTTACAGGTCAAGCCCCTGTGTGAGATGAGGATGAGGTCAGTCAGGGGTCAGTCTTACCTGGAACGGGTATTTATTCTCACACGGTATGACCCATCCAGAATTCTTCACAATCTCCACACAACGGATCCTCTGGAGGTCAATTGAACCCTTCTTGACTTTCTTCTGTTAAAACGACAACGTCAACAAGTGTTGTCCGAAACACCAAAGGATCATATTAAAGTCCCAGCTCAAGTGTTCCTATTGAGGTGTCAGATGCTGTCTGAAATATGTCTGAAATGTGTCTGACGCTGTCTGAAATATGTCTGAAATGAAATGTGTCTGAAATGTGTCTGAAATATGTCTGAAATGTGTCTAATGCTGTCTGAAATATGTCTGAAATGTGTTTAAAATGTGTCTGATGCAGTCTGAAATGTGTATGAAATGTGTCTGAAATGTGTCGGACGCTGTCTGAAATGTGTCTGAAATGTGTCTGACGCTGTCTGAAATGTGTCTGAAATGTGTCAGAAATGTGTCTGAAATGTGTGTGAAATGTGTCTGAAAGGTGTCGGAAATGTGTTTGAAATGTGTCTGAAATGTGTCAGAAATGTGTCTGAAATGTGACAGAAATGTGTCTGAAATGTGTCTGACGCTGTCTGAAATGTGTCTGACGCTGTCTGAAATGTGTCAGAAATGTGTCTGACGCTGTCTGAAATGTGTCAGAAATAAGTCTGAAATGTGTCTGAAATGTGTCTGACGCTGTCAGAAATGTGTCTGATGCCATATGAAATGTGTTTAAGCATATGTGTGCATGTCTGGGTGTGTATGTTTGTGTGAGTGTGCACTGCTCAAACCTCTGCTTTGCCCTCATAGTATGTGAGTTTAGTCTTGGTGAGGACAAAAAGCTGTCTGAAATATGTCTGAAATGAAATGTGTCTGAAATATGTCTGAAATGTGTCTAATGCTGTCTGAAATATGTCTGAAATGTGTTTAAAATGTGTCTGATGCAGTCTGAAATGTGTATGAAATGTGTATGAAATGTGTCTGAAATGTGTCGGACGCTGTCTGAAATGTGTCTGACGCTGTCTGAAATGTGTCTGAAATGTGTCAGAAATGTGTCTGAAATGTGTGTGAAATGTGTCTGAAAGGTGTCGGAAATGTGTTTGAAATGTGTCTGAAATGTGTCAGAAATGTGTCTGAAATGTGACAGAAATGTGTCTGAAATGTGTCTGACGCTGTCTGAAATGTGTCAGAAATAAGTCTGAAATGTGTCTGAAATGTGTCTGACGCTGTCAGAAATGTGTCTGATGCCATATGAAATGTGTCTAAGCATATGTGTGCATGTCTGGGTGTGTATGTTTGTGTGAGTGTGCACTGCTCAAACCTCTGCTTTGCCCTCATAGTATGTGAGTTTAGTCTTGGTGAGGACAAAAAGCCTTTCTTTGTAGTTGAGCGGTGATGTTCTCTTCTTCTGCTGGGAACGTTTGATCAAGATCTCCTCCAGGACTGCTTCCCCATTCATCTTAGCCCAGCACATTCTCTCCACCCGGCCATTGAATACTGACTGAAGAGAAGAGAACATGCTATTATGATAAAACACCAGAAAATGCTGGGTCATTTGAATAAACCCATGGTGTGCATTGGGTCAATAGATCATATTGAACATTTATGTGTATGTATTAATTTATTACTACAACTTCATCGCAGCACAGCAGTTATTTCCGCTGCCCCTTGCTATTAAGCCTACAACGTGCTAATATCAAGCCTACAACGTGCTAATATCAAGCCTACAACGTGCTAATATCAAGCCTACAACGTGCTAATATCAAGCCTACAACGTGCTAATATCAAGCCTACAACGTGCTAATATCAAGCCTACAACGTGCTAATATCAACCCTACAACGTGCTAATATCAAGCCTACAACGTGCTAATATCAAGCCTACAACGTGCTAATATCAACCCTACAACGTGCTAATATCAAGCCTACAACGTGCTAATATCAAGCCTACAACGTGCTAATATCAAGCCTACAACGTGCTAATATCAACCCTACAACGTGCTAATATCAAGCCTACAACGTGCTAATATCAAGCCTACAACGTGCTAATATCAACCCTACAACGTGCTAATATCAAGCCTACAACGTGCTAATATCAAGCCTACAACGTGCTAATATCAAGCCTACAACGTGCTAATATCAAGCCTACAACGTGCTAATATCAACCCTACAACGTGCTAATATCAAGCCTACAACGTGCTAATATCAAGCCTACAACGTGCTAATATCAACCCTACAACGTGCTAATATCAAGCCTACAACGTGCTAATATCAAGCCTACAACGTGCTAATATCAACCCTACAACGTGCTAATATCAAGCCTACAACGTGCTAATATCAAGCCTACAACGTGCTAATATCAAGCCTACAACGTGCTAATATCAAGCCTACAACGTGCCTAATATCAAGCCTACAACGTGCTAATATCAAGCCTACAACGTGCTAATATCAAGCCTACAACGTGCTAATATCAAGCCTACAACGTGCTAATATCAAGCCTACAACGTGCTAATATCAAGCCTACAACGTGCTAATATCAAGCCTACAACGTGCTAATATCAAGCCTACAACGTGCTAATATCAAGCCTACAACGTGCTAATATCAAGCCTACAACGTGCTAATATCAAGCCTACAACGTGCTAATATCAAGCCTACAACGTGCTAATATCAAGCCTACAACGTGCTAATATCAAGCCTACAACGTGCTAATATCAAGCCTACAACGTGCTAATATCAAGCCTACAACGTGCTAATATCAAGCCTACAACGTGCTAATATCAAGCCTACAACGTGCTAATATCAAGCCTACAACGTGCTAATATCAAGCCTACAACGTGCTAATATCAAGCCTACAACGTGCTAATATCAAGCCTACAACGTGCTAATATCAAGCCTACAACGTGCTAATATCAAGCCTACAACGTGCTAATATCAAGCCTACAACGTGCTAATATCAAGCCTACAACGTGCTAATATCAAGCCTACAACGTGCTAATATCAAGCCTACAACGTGCTAATATCAAGCCTACAACGTGCTAATATCAAGCCTACAACGTGCTAATATCAACGTACTAATATCAAGCCTACAACGTGCTAATATCGCCTGCTAATATCAAGCCTACAACGTGCTAATATCAAGCCTACAACGTGCTAATATCAAGCCTACAACGTGCTAATATCAAGCCTACAACGTGCTAATATCAAGCCTACAACGTGCTAATATCAAGCCTACAACGTGCTAATATCAAGCCTACAACGTGCTAATATCAAGCCTACAACGTGCTAATATCAAGCCTACAACGTGCTAATATCAAGCCTACAACGTGCTAATATCAAGCCTACAACGTGCTAATATCAAGCCTACAACGTGCTAATATCAAGCCTACAACGTGCTAATATCAAGCCTACAACGTGCTAATATCAAGCCTACAACGTGCTAATATCTACAACGTGCTAATATCAAGCCTACAACGTGCTAATATCAAGCCTACAACGTGCTAAATATCAAGCCTACAACGTGCTAATATCAAGCCTACAACGTGCTAATATCGTGCTAATATCAAGCCTACAACGTGCTAATATCAAGCCTACAACGTGCTAATATCAAGCCTACAACGTGCTAATATCAAGCCTACAACGCTAATATGCTAATATCAAGCCTACAACGTGCTAATATCAAGCCTACAACGTGCTAATATGCCTACAACGTGCTAATATCAAGCCTACTAATATCGTGCTAATATCAAGCCTACAACGTGCTAATATCAAGCCTACAACGTGCTAATATCAAGCCTACAACGTGCTAATATCAAGCCTACAACGTGCTAATATCAAGCCTACAACGTGCTAATATCAAGCCTACAACGTGCTAATATCAAGCCTACAACGTGCTAATATCAAGCCTACAACGTGCTAATATCAAGCCTACAACGTGCTACGTGCTAATATCAAGCCTACAACGTGCTAATATCAAGCCTACAACGTGCTAATATCAAGCCTACAACGTGCTAATATCAAGCCTACAACGTGCTAATATCAAGCCTACAAGTGCTAATATCCTACAACGTGCTAATATCAAGCCTACAACGTGCTAATATCAAGCCTACAACGTGCTAATATCAAGCCTACAACTAATATCAAGTGCTAATATCAAGCCTACAACGTGCTAATATCAAGCCTACAACGTGCTAATATCAAGCCTACAACGTGCTAATATCAAGCCTACAACGTGCTAATATCAAGCCTACAACGTGCTAATATCAAGCCTACAACGTGCTAATATCAAGCCTACAACGTGCTAATATCAAGCCTACAACGTGCTAATATCAAGCCTACAACGTGCTAATATCAAGCCTACAACGTGCTAATATCAAGCCTACAACGTGCTAATATCAAGCCTACAACGTGCTAATATCAAGCCTACAACGTGCTAATATCAAGCCTACAACGTGCTAATATCAAGCCTACAACGTGCTAATATCAAGCCTACAACGTGCTAATATCAACCCTACAACGTGCTAATATCAACCCTACAACGTGCTAATATCAAGCCTACAACGTGCTAATATCAAGCCTACAACGTGCTAATATCAACCCTACAACGTGCTAATATCAAGCCTACAACGTGCTAATATCAAGCCTACAACGTGCTAATATCAAGCCTACAACGTGCTAATGTTTCAGTCATGTTCAAAGGCATGTTTCAGTCATGTTTAAATACTGGTATATTTTACCAACTGATACAACTAGAAATTGCACTTTGTATACATACTAACAACCAGCTCAAGAGTGTCTTTTGAGGACCAGTCCAGATGACAGAAGGGCTTTAGAACGACATCTGGTCGCCAAGTAACCGAATCCATGAATCAGACGGTGACGATGAGAAGTGCAACGAGACACTCTAGACTTGGTGAGTAAAAGTGTCTTACAAATAGTATGCATATAAAGTTATACCCGGTAATAAATGGACACAACACAAGTTCAGAAATTCCAGTTGTTTACAAAATAATAATAATGAGTGCGTATCAAAGGTCTGTTTCAGATGTAGTCGCACTCTGACCTGACTACTTATTCTGTGTTGAGATGGGCATCATTTCTGTAGGCTGTGTATTTGAAATACATAAGGAAAGAACGTTTAAACGTGACTTTGGATTCCGTTGGCTTCCTCATGCAATTTACTACTAATACGCTAAAATGAACTGTAATAATACTGTTCAGTTACGCAAGTGTAATTTCTACTTTTAAATTTGCATATTGTTCATTCCGTACCCAGTCAGTGCAATCAACTGAAGCACACAGCTTGCGCAACGA
The DNA here is from genome assembly GCA_029465975.1 of Dallia pectoralis. Classification (NCBI taxonomy): domain Eukaryota; kingdom Metazoa; phylum Chordata; class Actinopteri; order Esociformes; family Umbridae; genus Dallia; species Dallia pectoralis. The sequence goes on from CM055735.1 coordinate 21,745,419, forward strand.
TTAAGAAGCAATCGGTATCTGTTGCGGAATAACTGTGGACACACAGTTTTAGTATTTTGTCAATTAAAATAGCCTACCGTGTGTGTGTGTGTGTGTGTGTGTGTGTGTGTGTGTGTGTGAGAGAGAGAGAGAGAGAGAGACAGGGAAAGGAGGTGGTTTCTTTTAGCTGAATACAGCCTAGAACTTTTGCTTACCTCAACTTACTCAGCTTATAGACCGTTTTACGGTCTGTTATACTGTGTGGAGTGTAATGTGTGTAGTAGACTGACCAAACACACACATGCCATATGTGCAGACTACCTTATATATCTGTTATACTGTGTGGATGTGTGTATTAGACTGACCAAACACACACATACCATATGTGCAGACTACCTTATATATCTGTTATACTGTGTGGATGTGTCTATTAGACTGACCAAACACACACATGCCATATGTGCAGACTAAGTCACACCTGTATAGCAAGGCAGTGGTTATTTATTATTCTTATTTATTATTTTGAGTGGAGATCTCTATATTGGCTGGATCGACTGTTTTTTCCCAGACAGACGTGTAGCCTGTATACTGACGTAAACTTCAAAGCTTTTGTTACATATCGCCAGCAGTCAGCCCCGATGAGAAGACATTCTTCTTTGTACACATTTCTTGTATAATAAGGTATATATTCCTTACCTTAGTCTCCCGATAGAGTGAGCGTGTGTGTTGGGCTGTCTCCTCACTGCCTGCCTGTCACATTGTGGCCAGACCGACCAGGAAGAGCTGTGACTCGACTGAGACGTTGGCTGAGCGCTCATGAGGAAGTGGCTTAAAGGACACTTGAACGAGTGAGGGTGTTGGTGATTATCACACTCCACTGCATAGGAGTGATTTGCCAGTCAAATGATTCTCGCAACCAAATCACAAACAGTATGTCAATATCACGTTTACCAGGCTGGTCTCCTTAACACACGCGCATGCGCGCACGCGCACACACACACACACACACACACACACACACATCTGACTGACGAGAAAATTAAGGGGATTCTATTTTGTTTCGGTTTCCCCTATATCTGTCTGTCTTCCCTATTTGTCTGTCTGTCTCCCCTGTCTCTCTGTCTGTCTTCTCCATCTGTCCTCTCCATCTGTCTTCTCCATCTGTCCTCTCCATCTGTCTTCTCCATCTGTCCTCTCCATCTGTCTCTCCATCTGTCTTCTCCATCTGTCCTCTCCATCTGTCTTCTCCATCTGTCCTCTCCATCTGTCTTCTCCATCTGTCCTCTCCATCTGTCTTCTCCATCTGTCCTCTCCATCTGTCTCTCCATCTGTCTTCTCCATCTGTCCTCTCCATCTGTCCTCTCCATCTGTCTCTCTGTCTGTCCTCTCCATCTGTCTGTCTGTCCTCTCCATCTGTCCTCTCCATCTGTCCTCTCCATCTGTCTCTCTGTCTGTCCTCTCCACCTGTCTGTCTGTCTGTCTGTCCTCTCCATCTGTCCTCTCCATCTGTCTCTCTGCCTGTCTTCGTGTGTTTGTCATTGTAACAGCAGATCTGTGGTTTAACCTACGTCATATGGCTTCCTTTCCTCTTCATCTGTCTATTCTTACCTAGAACCCCCCCACACACTCTCTTGATAAAAGAGTGACGGAACGGCAGAAAAAGACAGAAGAGAGCAGAGAACAACACACATTGGTAGAGGATTAGAAAGGAGAAAAGTGAGACAGGTCGATAGAAGAACAAGGTCCGAGCAATGATCTCCTCCAGTAAGTCATATCACATAAATTATGTTAATTATGTAAATGTACTATACATGACGTGAGGTAACATGACTTGAGGTAACACATTTCCCTGTCAGCACCCAAAAGTTAATTGTTCAGGGTTTTGCAAAACATACTTTTAGATACTTTTCTTTAACCGTCGTCTAATGAAACCAAAGTTCTAGGTCATTTAGCAAGAAAGACTACCTAGTTTAGCACAAAGACGACAACTACTCTTTAAGATTTACAGTCAATGTTCTAATTCTGGTTACGGATTTCATGACTGCTAGGTGGCAGATTCTTCGGACTGTGTGCAGAGGTTATTCTCGGGAACTAGACGTGCTGCCTTAACCCCGAAATTCTGAACTTTGGTTTCATGCGTTTTCTGTGGTTCCGGTTACGTGTGTTTCAGTGTTCTAGTAGTTTCTTGCTTTGAAGAGACAGGGTGCCATGTCGACATGTACATGTTCGATGGGTGGTCCACGTGAACCCCGTCAGAAGTAGCCCGACTAGCCAGAAGACTAGCCATTAGCAGAAGACTAGCCATAAGCAGAAGACTAGCCATAAACAGAAGACTAGCCATAAGCAGAAGACTAGCCATAAACAGAAGACTAGCCATAAGCAGAAGACTAGCCATAAGCAGAAGACTAGCCATTAGCAGAAGACTAGCCATAAGCAGAAGACTAGCCATAAACAGAAGACTAGCCATTAGCAGAAGACTAGCCATAAGCAGAAGACTAGCCATAAACAGAAGACTAGCCATAAGCAGAAGACTAGCCATAAGCAGAAGACTAGCCATAAACAGAAGACTAGCCATAAGCAGAAGACTAGCCATTAGCAGAAGACTAGCCATAAGCAGAAGACTAGCCATTAGCAGAAGACTAGCCATAAACAGAAGACTAGCCATTAGCAGAAGACTAGCCATTAGCAGAAGACTAGCCATAAGCAGAAGACTAGCCATAAGCAGAAGACTAGCCATAAGCAGAAGACTAGCCATAAACAGAAGACTAGCCATAAGCAGAAGACTAGCCATTAGCAGAAGACTAGCCATAAACAGAAGACTAGCCATTAGCAGAAGACTAGCCATTAGCAGAAGACTAGCCATAAACAGAAGACTAGCCATAAACAGAAGACTAGCCATTAGCAGAAGACTAGCCATAAGCAGAAACCTGTGGAACTGTGGAATCGGCCTGTGGCTTGATATCCTGGGTCTCCAGATAAGATATAGCTGGGGCCTCCTTTCTTAGAGACGACATTGACATTGTTCCGGTCACGGGGCCAGAGCCCCCATGAATCATTTCCCTCGTTAGCCGCGGCCCTGGGGCAGTGCTAGACGTGTCGCAGACTCAGTCTCTTTATAGAGTTTGTAGCGCCAGGAAGTTGGTTTCTTTTTTTAGGGAAATGTTTGTGTACTAAAAAAATTATCTTCTTTTCAGATCACTGTAAATTTTCATTATTCTGCTGCTGCTGTTCTGTAGAGTCCAGGTAAGCACAAACAAATAAGCACAAACAAATAAGCACAAACAAATAAGCACAAACAAATAAGCACAAACAAATAAGCACAAACAAATAAGGACACACACAAATAAGCACAAACAAATAAGCACAAACAAATAAGCACAAACAAATAAGCACAAACAAATAAGCACAAACAAATAAGCACAAACAAATAAGGACACACACACATAAGCACAAACAAATAAGCACAAACAAATAAGGACACACACAAATAAGCACAAACAAATAAGCACAAACAAATAAGCACAAACAAATAAGCACAAACAAATAAGGACACACACAAATAAGCACAAACAAATAAGGACACACACAAATAAGCACAAACAAATAAGGACACACACAAATAAGCACAAACAAATAAGGACACACACAAATAAGCACAAACAAATAAGGACACACAAAAATAAGCACAAACAAATAGGCACAAACAAATAAGGACACACACAAATAAGCACACACAAATAAGGACACACACAAATAAGCACAAACAAATAAGGACACACACAAATAAGCACAAACAAATAAGCACAAACAAATAAGGACACACACAAATAAGCACACACACAAATAAGGACACACACAAATAAGCACAAACAAATAAGGACACACACAAATAAGCACAAACAAATAAGGACACACACAAATAAGCACAAACAAATAAGCACAAACAAATAAGGACACACACAAATAAGCACAAACAAATAAGGACACACACAAATAAGCACAAACAAATAAGGACACACACAAATAAGCACAAACAAATAAGGACACACACAAATAAGCACAAACAAATAAGCACACACACAAATAAATTAAAACACGCACAAAAAAATGAAGACACACATAATTACATCCATTACATCTTATATGTAGGACAGAGAGACATACTAACCTGTGTTATCTGTAAGACAGAGAGACATACTAACCTGTGTTATCTGTAAGACAGAGAGACATACTAACCTGTGTTATCTGTAAGACAGAGAGACATACTAACCTGTGTTATCTGTAAGACAGAGAGACATACTAACCTGTGTTATCTGTAAGACAGAGAGACATACTAACCTGTGTTATCTGTAAGACAGAGAGACATACTAACCTGTGTTATCTGTAAGACAGAGAGACATACTAACCTGTGTTATCTGTAAGACAGAGAGACATACTAACCTGTGTCATCTGTAAGGCAGAGAGACATACTAACCTGTGTTATCTGTAAGACAGAGAGACATACTAACCTGTGTTATCTGTAAGACAGAGAGACATACTAACCTGTGTTATCTGTAAGACAGAGAGACATACTAACCTGTGTTATCTGTAAGACAGAGAGACATACTAACCTGTGTCATCTGTAAGGCAGAGAGACATACTAACCTGTGTTATCTGTAATACAGAGAGACATACTAACCTGTGTCATCTGTAAGGCAGAGAGACATACTAACCTGTGTTATCTGTATGGCAGAGAGACATACTAACCTGTGTTATCTGTAAGACAGAGAGACATACTAACCTGTGTCATCTGTAAGACAGAGAGACATACTAACCTGTGTTATCTGTAAGACAGAGAGACATACTAACCTGTGTTATCTGTAAGACAGAGAGACATACTAACCTGTGTTATCTGTAAGACAGAGAGACATACTAACCTGTGTCATCTGTATGACAGAGAGATCAGCACACATGTGAACCTGGAGAGATCACCACCTCTGTGCTTCAACAGCAGGCGACGTTCTGGACATGCACACAGGGTGAGTGTGTGTGTGTGTTTGTGTTACACACCTCACAGTGCTATAATTAACATCCATTCAATTAGTGCAAACGGCAAAACAACACAAACACACTACATTTCACTACCATATGATTAAGAATCATCAATTATGTGTTATTTACTTAGTGGCTGGATAGCCCAACTGCTGTGTCTACAACTAATGACAGCTCATAACCTACTGTAAGTCAACACATAGCCCGTACTCTCAAACCCAGTGTAACGTTAACTAAATAAAACGGTAACAGAGCAAACAAACGCTCATTCATCTTTTCATAATATCTAGCAAACGATAGTTAATCTCTTTAAAGCAGTGAGCAAGCTAACGTTAGATGACCACTGCTGAGCTGAACACGTCTGCAAACCAGTCAGACTGCGTCTTCAGATGCCTGATAAAACCACATGCGGTTAAATCGTTTATCTTGATAGCACATGTTTTGCATTCGGCGCTTCTTTAGTTTGTGCCTTGTTGTATGACGTTTATAAAGCGATATCTAATGACGAATGGCACCTGCAGGTGTGGCGGACATATTTGTTATCCTCTCTCACAAGAGGCCGTGCGTAGCAGACGCGCTCTCTCCGTGTTTTTCGGCGGTTGGCATAGTAGGGTGTCTGTAGGGTGTCTGTAGAGAATCTCTGTATGGTATCAGAGAGTGGGATCTGACCTACAGATTCAGACATTATTTCCAATGACGCCAAAACAGTTACAACTAGATTAAACTGAGAGCCTTTTAGGTATTTTGCAGATAATCACGACATGTGGGATATATGACAAAACATTTCGGCTACTGAACCAGCTTTTTAAAAATACATTTTTACTGGGGTTTCCTTGATGTAGTTTAATGAAAATATATCATAATTCACAAACATACAATGTATCGGTATCAGGCTGTATACATTTGTCATAGTTAGCTGGTCTATTTACGGAGGTCGCTAACTATTTATCATCAGCTTTACTACAGTAGGTCTAGATAGCAATATAGTGGCCTACGTTGTTCTCCTACCATAGGATTTGGTGGCTAAATGCACCAGACAATATTCCTGTATGCACATGCCAGGTGACAGAAATGTAAACCCTTTTACCAGCTCCTGAATTTAACTAGCGTTCAGTAAATTGAGATGTCTCATTTGCATATTGCCCATCGGTGCCTCTAATTGAATAGGGGTTGACGGGGATGTGTACAGTTTTTATTAATATGTGTTCTTTATTTGCCCAAACGCACGTTTAATTCCTCACTCTCTAGAATTCCCACAGGTTCTTAACGTCATTCTGTTTAAGTAAAGAAAAGTGCAAATGTGTGTGTTCAGATGGACCGCTCCAGAAGGAAGCTACCTCCCGCCCCACCGGAGAATGATGAAGGAGGAGTCCTACAGGTTGGTGGTTGTAGAGTCACTACAGGAAATGAACTGTTGTAGAGTCACTACAGGAAATGAACTGTTGTAGAGTCACTACAGGAAATGAACTGTTGTAGAGTCACTACAGGAAATGAACTGTTGTAGAGAAATGAACTGTTGTAGAGTCACTACAGGAAATGAACTGTTGTAGAGTCACTACAGGAAATGAACTGTTGTAGAGTCACTACAGGAAATGAACTGTTGTAGAGTCACAGGAAATGAACTGTTGTAGAGTCACTACAGGAAGTGAACTGTTGTAGAGTCACTACAGGAAATGAACTGTTGTAGAGTCACTACAGGAAATGAACTGTTGTAGAGTCACTACAGGAAATGAACTGTTGTAGAGTCACTACAGGAAATGAACTGTTATAGAGTCACTACAGGAAATGAACTGTTGTAGAGTCACTACAGGAAATGAACTGTTGTAGAGTCACTACAGGAAATGAACTGTTGTAGAGTCACTACAAGAAATGAACTGTTGTAGAGTCACTACAGGAAATGAACTGTTATAGAGTCACTACAGGAAATGAACTGTTGTAGAGTCACTACAGGAAATGAACTAGAGTCACTACAGGAAATGAAGAGTCACTACAGGAAATGAACTGTTGTAGAGTCACTACAGGAAATGAACTGTTGTAGAGTCACTACAGGAAATGAACTGTTATAGAGTCACTACAGGAAATGAACTGTTGTAGAGTCACTACAGGAAATGAACTGTTGTGAAGAGTCACTACAGGAAATGAACTGTTGTAGAGTCACTACAGGAAATGAACTTTTGTAGAGTCACTACAGGAAATGAACTGTTGTAGAGTCACTACAGGAAATGAACTGTTAAAGAGTCACTACAGGAAATGAACTGTTGTAGAGTCACTACAGGAAATGAACTGTTGTAGAGTCACTACAGGAAATGAACTGTTGTAGAGTCACTACAGGAAATGAACTGTTGTAGAGTCACTACAGGAAATGAACTGTTGTAGAGTCACTACAGGAAATGAACTGTTGTAGAGTCACTACAGGAAATGAACTGTTGTAGAGTCACTACAGGAAATGAACTGTTGTAGAGTCACTACAGGAAATGAACTGTTGTAGAGTCACTACAGGAAATGAACTGTTGTAGAGTCACTACAGGAAATGAACTGTTGTAGAGTCACTACAGGAAATGAACTGTTGTAGAGTCACTACAGGAAATGAACTGTTGTGAAGAGTCACTACAGGAAATGAACTGTTGTAGAGTCACTACAGGAAATGAACTGTTGTAGAGTCACTACAGGAAATGAACTGTTGTAGAGTCACTACAGGAAATGAACTGTTGTAGAGTCACTACAGGAAATGAACTGTTGTAGAGTCACTACAGGAAATGAACTGTCGTAGAGTCACTACAGGAAATGAACTGTCGTAGAGTCACTGCAGGAAATGAACTGTCGTAGAGTCACTACAGGAAATGAACTGTTGTAGAGTCACTACAGGAAATGAACTGTTGTAGAGTCACTACAGGAAATGAACTGTTGTAGAGTCACTACAGGAAATGAACTGTTGTAGAGTCACTACAGGAAATGAACTGTTGTAGAGTCACTACAGGAAATGAACTGTTGTAGAGTCACTACAGGAAATGAACTGTTGTAGAGTCACTACAGGAAATGAACTGTTGTAGAGTCACTACAGGAAATGAACTGTTGTAGAGTCACTACAGGAAATGAACTGTTGTAGAGTCACTACAGGAAATGAACTGTTGTAGAGTCACTACAGGAAATGAACTGTTATAGAGTCACTACAGGAAATGAACTGTTGTAGAGTCACTACAGGAAATGAACTGTTGTAGAGTCACTACAGGAAATGAACTGTTGTAGAGTCACTACAGGAAATGAACTGTCGTAGAGTCACTGCAGGAAATGAACTGTCGTAGAGTCACTACAGGAAATGAACTGTCGTAGAGTCACTACAGGAAATGAACTGTTGTAGAGTCACTACAGGAAATGAACTGTTGTAGAGTCACTACAGGAAATGAACTGTTGTAGAGTCACTACAGGAAATGAACTGTTGTAGAGTCACTACAGGAAATGAACTGTTGTAGAGTCACTACAGGAAATGAACTGTTGTAGAGTCACTACAGGAAATGAACTGTTGTAGAGTCACTACAGGAAATGTCTCCAGGTAGTAGCCATATCTGTCTGTCTGTCTCCAGGTAGTAGCCATATCTGTCTGTCTGTCTCCAGGTAGTAGCCATATCTGTCTGTCTGTCTCCAGGTAGTAGCCATATCTGTCTGTCTGTCTCCAGGTAGTAGCCATGTCTGTCTGTCTGTCTCCAGGTAGTAGCCATATCTGTCTGTCTGTCTCCAGGTAGTAGCCATGTACGACTTCACTCCTCAGGAGGACACAGACCTGTCTCTGGTCCAGGGGGAGTACTACACCATCCTCCACAAACAGGACCAGTTATGGTGGAGAGTTCAGGACAAACATGGGTAGGAGGATGGGTGTCTGTGCATGTGTGTGTATTTACCTGTCTGTGTGTGTGTATTTACCTGTCTGTGTGTGTGTATTTACCTGTCTGTGTGTGTGTATTTACCTGTCTGTGTGTGTGTATTTACATGTCTGTGTGTGTGTATTTACCTGTCTGTGTGTGTGTATTTACCTGTCTGTGTGTGTGTATTTACCTGTCTGTGTGTGTGTATTTACCTGTCTGTGTGTGTGTATTTACCTGTCTGTGTGTGTGTATTTACCTGTCTGTGTGTGTGTATTTACCTGTCTGTGTGTGTGTATTTACATGTCTGTGTGTGTGTATTTACCTGTCTGTGTGTGTGTATTTACCTGTCTGTGTGTGTGTATTTACCTGTCTGTGTGTGTGTATTTACCTGTCTGTGTGTGTGTATTTACCTGTCTGTGTGTGTGTATTTACCTGTCTGTGTGTGTGTATTTACCTGTCTGTGTCAGTGTATTTACCTGTCTGTGTGTGTGTATTTACCTGTCTGTGTGTGTGTATTTACCTGTCTGTGTGTGTGTATTTACCTGTCTGTGTGTGTGTATTTACCTGTCTGTGTGTGTGTATTTACATGTCTGTGTGTGTGTATTTACCTGTCTGTGTGTGTGTATTTACCTGTCTGTGTGTGTGTATTTACATGTCTGTGTGTGTGTATTTACCTGTCTGTGTGTGTGTATTTACCTGTCTGTGTGTGTGTATTTACCTGTCTGTGTGTGTGTATTTACCTGTCTGTGCGTGTGTGTGCGTGCGTTTACATGCGTGTGCCTGTGTGTGCGTTTTTGTGTGAAATTCA
>CM055735.1:21760096-21770096 GCA_029465975.1 Dallia pectoralis
TAGTACACCCCCCTGTTACTACTGGCTTCAGTTCAGGTTAGTACACCCCCCTGTTACTCCAGGTTTCAGCTCAGGTTAGTACACCCCCCTGTTACTCCAGGCTTCAGTTCAGGTTAGTACACCCCCCTGTTACTCCAGGCTTCAGTTCAGGTTAGTACACCCCCCTGTTACTCCAGGCTTCAGTTCAGGTTAGTACACCCCCCTGTTACTCCAGGCTTCAGTTCAGGTTAGTACATATTGTTTCTCACACTTTCTTCACCTCCCCACCATGTTTATAGAAAAGTGGGAGATCAACCCCAGTGAGCTGACGCTGATGAAGGAGGTGGGCAGCGGTCAGTACGGTGTGGTTTGTCTGGGGAAGTGGAGAGCCCAACACAAAGTGGCCATCAAGACCATCAATGAGGGAGCCATGCTGGAAGAAGACTTTATAGAGGAGGCCAAGATCATGATGTGAGTGGACACACACACACACACACACATATACACACACACACATATACACACACACACACACACACATATACATACACACACATATACACACACACACACATACACACACACACATATACACACACACATACACATATACATACACACACATACACACACACACACACACACACACACACACACACACATATACACACACACACACACACACATATACATACACACACATATACACACACACACCCACACACACACACACACACACATATACACACACACACACACATATACATACACACACATATACACACACACACCACACACACACACACACACACACACACACACACACACACACACACACACATATACATACACACACACACACACACCCTGCCACACAATCATACATTACACACACACACACACACACACTCTCACACACACACACACACACCCTGCCACACAATCATACATTAACACACACGTACACGCACACACACACACACGCACATACACACACACACCTACACACAGCCACACAATCATACATTAACACACACCTACACACAGACACACACACACACACACCCTGCCACACAATCATACATTAACACACACCTACACACAGACACACACACACACACACCCTGCCACACAATCATACATTAACACACACCTACACACAGACACACACACACACACACCCTGCCACACAATCATACATTAACACACACCTACACACACTCAGGTGAACACGGTCTTATTAGAATTTGATTTGTAACAAAAATGTTACAAAAGTATGTTGGAATCAGAAAGTGTTCAGCAGGGAAGTGCACTTGAGGTTAGGGTTCGAAATAAAGCTAGAATTGGGCGTTGTTGGTTTAAGTGATTTCCATTACGGCTAAGTTTAGGCAGATATATCTGTGTGAGAGAGAAGGTCCTGCTGTTTGTGTGTGTGTGACTGTGAGACTGATTGAGCAGTAGAAAAAATAAGAAATACAAACTTTGTGTGTGTGTGTGTGTGTGTGTGTGTGTGTGTGTGTGTGTGTGTGTGTGTGTGTGTGTGTGTGTGTGTGTGTGTGTGTGTGTGTGTGTGTGTGTGTGTGTGTGTGTGTGTGTGTGTGTGTGTGTGTGTGTGTGTTATTCACCTATGTTGCCCACTCAACTTCTCTAACCACATTTTCCATCAACTGAACTGACTGTTACAGTCCCAATGTCTGTTATCTATCTGGAATTACAATTGAGTTTAAGTTTAAATGACTAACATATCTGTGTGTTCACTTACCCTACTGGGCCAATGATTCACCTCTATAATGCAAATAGTACGGGCAGAGATTAAAAAAACTGATTTCAGCAAACAACTTAACGGCTACTGCGTATTTAAGATCAGAGAAACACACACACACGCACACACACACATGGGAAAGGGTCTCAGTGTCATAGCTGGTAAAAGACCCGTGTGTGTGTGTGTGTGTGTGTGTGTGTGTGTGTGTGTCTGTGTGTGTGTGTGTGTGTGTGTGACATCCTGTGTGTGACATCCTGTCTTTCTCACCTTCACGGCCCACTCAACCTCTCTAACCACACTTTCCATGAACTCAACTGACTGCCTTTAGAGAAGCAGCTAAACATCATGACATCATCACAGCTCTCATGACAACTTTCTCTTCTAGATTCTCATCTCTATTAACTTTCCTCTTTCCCTCCTTGTCCCACACACGTTCCCTCTTTCTCTCACTTTCTCTGTCTCCCATTCTTCTTTCTTTTTATTCCACTCACTTTCTCCTCCTCTCTTCAGTTCCTCAGTGTGTGTAGATGCCGGGGTCCCAGTGTGCATCGTGACGTGTGTGTGACTGTGTGTGTGTGTGTTTCCGTGCCAGGAGACTGTGCCATCCTAAGCTGGTCCAGCTCTACGGTGTGTGTACTCAGCAGAGACCCATGTGCATCATGACGTTGTGTGTGTGTGTGTGTGTGTGTGTGTTTCCGTGCCAGGAGGCTGTGCCATCCTAAGCTGGTCCAGCTCTACGGTGTGTGTACTCAGCAGAGACCCATGTGCATCATGACGTTGTGTGTGTGTGTTTCCGTGCCAGGAGGCTGTGCCATCCTAAGCTGGTCCAGCTCTACGGTGTGTGTACTCAGCAGAGACCCATGTGTATCGTCACAGAGTTCTTAGACAACGGCTGCCTCCTCAACTACCTGAGACAGGGTGGATCCACCTCCAGAACGTGGCTGCTCTCTGCCTGCCAGGATGCCTGTGAGGGCATGGAGTACCTGGAAACACACAGCTTCATACATAGAGACCTGGTGAGTCTGCCAGCCAATAGGGAAATGCCTGGTGAGTCTGTCAGCCAATAGGGAAATGCCTGGTGAGTCTGTCAGCCAATAGGGAAATGCCTGGTGAGTCGGTCAACCAATAGGGAAATGCCTGGTGAGTCTGCCAGCCAATAGGGAAATGCCTGGTGAGTCTGTCAGCCAATAGGGAAATGCCTGGTGAGTCTGCCAGCCAATAGGAAGATACCTGATGAGTCTGCCAGCCAATAGGGAAATGCCTGGTGAGTCTGCCAGCCAATAGGAAAATACCTGGTGAGTCTGCCAGCCAATAGGAAAATACCTGGTGAGTTAGTCAGCCAATAGGACGAATTGTAAGATAATTTGCATATCTGTTGTAGTGTATGCAGACCATTTAGGTCAGTTGTTTCCTACAAACATAACTACGTAATTATACAGCAGGTACATTGAATATAGTGTCTTCCTTTCTCCAGGCTGCCAGGAACTGTCTGGTCAGTGACAAGAATGTGGTGAAGGTCTGTGACTTTGGAATGACCAGGTGAGTTACTGACATGTCGTCTCTCTCTGTCTCTCGTTAATGTTGAAGTCTTTTAGCAGAGTCTCCTATCTGGAGGTAGTCACCAGAACAATTGAACAATCTGTTTGTCTATCACTGTCTATCTGTTGTAACTCTAGGATGTGTTGTTTATGTATCTATCTGTCGTTGCTCTTGGATGTGTTGTTTCAGTATCTAACTGTTGTAACTCTAGGATGTGTTGTTTTAGTATCTATCTGTTGTAACTCTAGGATGTGTTGTTTTAGTATATATCTGTTGTAACTCTAGGGTGTGTTGTTTCAGTATCTATCTGTTGTAGCTCTAGGATGTGTTGTTTTAGTATATATCTTTTGTAGCTCTAGGATGTGTTGGATATGTATATATCTGTTGTTACTCTAGGATGTGTTGTTTCAGTATCTATCTGTCGTAACTCTAGGGTGTGTTGTTTCAGTATCTATCTGTTGTAACTCTAGGGTGTGTTGTTTCAGTATCTATCGGTTGTAATTCTAGGGTGTGTTGTTTTAGTATCTATCTGTTGTAACTCTAGTGTGTGTTGTTTCAGTATCTATCTGTTGTAACTCTAGGGTGTGTTGTTTCAGTATCTATCGGTTGTAACTCTAGGGTGTGTTGTTTCAGTATCTATCTGTTGTAACTCTAGGATGTGTTGGATATGTATCTATCTGTTGTTACTCTAGGATGTGTTGTTTCAGTATCTATCTGTCGTAACTCTAGGGTTTGTTGTTTCAGTATCTATCTGTCGTAACTCTAGGGTGTGTTGTTTCAGTATCTATCTGTCGTAACTCTAGGTTGTGTTGTTTCAGTATCTATCTGTCGTAACTCTAGGTTGTGTTGTTTCAGTATTTATCTGTTGTAACTCTAGGTTGTGTTGTTTTAGTATATATCTGTTGTAACTCTAGGTTGTGTTGTTTCAGTATCTATCTGTTGTAACTCTAGGGTGTGTTGTTTCAGTATCTATCTGTTGTAACTCTAGGTTGTGTTGTTTCATTATCTATCGGTTGTAACTCTAGGTTGTGTTGTTTCAGTATCTATCTTTTGTAACTCTAGGGTGTGTTGTTTCAGTATCTATCTGTTGTAACTCTAGGTTGTGTTGTTTCAGTATCTATCGGTTGTAACTCTAGGGTGTGTAATTTCAGTATCTATCTGTTGTAACTCTAGGGTGTGTTGTTTCAGTATCTATCGGTTGTAATTCTAGGTTTATGGTAGAGAAAATGAGTGAAATACACGAGTCGAACGGATTACCTTTTCAGATGGTTTATTTGCATTAATATTGCTTCACAACCCCACAGCAATATGCCCTCTCGCATTGGACCAGCGCTAGTCGAAGCCAGGAAGAGACAGTTCCATGGCCTCAACCGCTTTAATACCCCAACTTTAGACCAGTCAGAAACATCGACCCATCCCCGAGTTCACTCCCAATGACCAATCGATATATTCCTAGTCATTCCTTTATCAGTTAACCCCACCCAGGCAGGATCCAATATCACACCTCTGTGGAACATTTTGTCTCCCCAAGACACATTGGAATGTATGGGGGAGGGGTGTCACTGGAGTTGTCTGTTCTTCTCCTAAGTTTACCAAAATACTTTGTGTGTTTATAACTAATTATACTAAAATGATATGAAGTTTAACAGATATATACCCAAATGTAAACAAATACTGTAACAACCGAATTATGTAAGCAAACTACTTTTCTAAACATGTATATGAACTGAAAATCCACCACAGGTTGTGTTGTTTCAGTATCTATCGGTTGTAACTCTAGGTTGTGTTGTTTCAGTATCTATCTCTCGTAACTCTAGGTTGTGTTGTTTCAGTATCTATCGGTTGTAATTCTAGGTTGTGTTGTTTCAGTATCTATCGGTTGTAACTCTAGGTTGTGTTGTTTCAGTATCTATCGGTTGTAACTCTAGGTTGTGTTATTTCAGTATCTATCGGTTGTAACTCTAGGTTGTGTTGTTTCAGTATCTATCTGTTGTTACCCTAGGGTGTGTTGTTTCAGTATCTATCGGTTGTAACTCTAGGTTGTGTTGTTTCAGTATCTATCTGTTGTTACTCTAGGGTGTGTTGTTTCAGTATCTATCTGTTGTTACTCTAGGGTGTGTTGTTTCAGTATCTATCTTTTGTAACTCTAGGGTGTCTTGTTTCAGTATCTATCGGTTGTAACTCTAGGTTGTGTTGTGGTAGGTATGTTCTGGACAACCAGTACACCAGCTCTACGGGTTCTAAGTTCCCGGTCAAGTGGTCTCCCCCGGAGGTGTTGCACTACAACAAGTACAGCAGCAAGTCTGACATCTGGTCCTTTGGTGAGCGACTGTGTTCTGACGTTCCAACTGTATGTGTTCTGACGTTCCAAACTGTGTTTTGACGTTCCAAACTGTGTTCTGACGTTCCAAACTGTGTTCTGATGTTCCAACAGTATGTGTTCCGACGGTCCAAATTGTGTTCTGACGTTCCAAACTGTGTTCTGACGTTCCAACTGTATGTGTTCTGACGTTCCAACTGTATGTGTATCGACGTTCCAAACTGTGTTCTGACGTTCCAACTGTATGTGTTCTGACGTTCCAACTGTATGTGTTCTGACATTCCAAACTGTGTGTGTTCCGACGTTCCAAATTCTGAACTGACTTTCCAACTGTATGTGTTCCGACATTCCAAACAATGTGTTCTGGTGTTCAATATGGTGTGTTCTAATCTGTGTGTGTGTGTTTAGGTGTGCTGATGTGGGAGGTGTTTAGTGAGGGGAAAACCCCATATGATGGACGTTCTAATATTGATGTTGTGGAGGACATCACCTCAGGTCACCGGCTGTACAGACCACAGAAAGCCTCCAGTGATGTCTACCAACTGATGTATAAATGCTGGCATGAGGTGACACACACACTACACACACACACACTATAAACACCACACACTCTAAACACCACACGCACACAGACAATCTAAACACCACACACACACACTAAGCACACACACACGCACCAGAAAGACACCCCTGACATATGTTTTTTTTCTTCTTTTTTTCAGAAACCTCAGGGACGTCCTTCCTTCTCTGAGCTGTTGAAGAGCATCAGAGAGCTGGCAGAACTAGAGTAGGCAGAACTAGAGCTGGCAGAACTAGAGCTGGCAGAACTAGAGCTGGCAGAACTAGAGCAGGCAGAACTAGAGCTGGCAGAACTAGAGCTGGCAGAACTAGAGCTGGCAGAACTAGAGCAGGCAGAACTAGAGCTGGCAGAACTAGAGCTGGCAGAACTACAGTAAACAGAACTAGAGCTGGCAGAACTAGAGCTGGCAGAACTAGAGCTGGCAGAACTAGAGCTGGCAGAACTAGAGCTGACAGAACTAGAGCTGGCAGAACTAGAGCAGGCAGAGCTAGAGCTGGCAGAACTAGAGCTGGCAGAACTAGAGTAAACAGAACTAGAGCTGGCAGAACCAGAGCTGGCAGAACTAGAGTAAACAGAACTAGAGCTGGCAGAACTAGAGTAGGCAGAACTAGAGCTGGCAGAACTAGAGTAGGCAGAACTAGAGCAGGCAGAACTAGAGCTGGCAGAACTAGAGTAAACAGAACTAGAGCTGGCAGAACTAGAGCTGGCAGAACTAGAGCTGGCAGAACTAGAGCTGGCAGAACTAGAGCTGGCAGAACTAGAGCTGGCAGAACTAGAGCTGGCAGAACTAGAGTAAACAGAACTAGAGCTGGCAGAACTAGAGCTGGCAGAACTAGAGCTGGCAGAACTAGAGCTGGCAGAACTAGAGCAGGCAGAACTAGAGCAGGCAGAACTAGAGTAGGCAGAACTAGAGTAAACAGAACTAGAGCTGGCAGAACTAGAGCTGGCAGAACTAGAGCAGGCAGAACTAGAGCTGGCAGAACTAGAGCTGTCAGAACTAGAGCTGGCAGAACTAGAGCTGGCAGAACTAGAGTAAACAGAACTAGAGCTGGCAGAACTAGAGCTGGCAGAACTAGAGCTGGCAGAACTAGAGCAGGCATAACTAGAGCAGGCAGAACTAGAGCTGGCAGAACTAGAGTAAACAGAACTAGAGCTGGCAGAACTAGAGCTGGCAGAACTAGAGCTGGCAGAACTAGAGCTGGCAGAACTAGAGCAGGCAGAACTAGAGCAGGCAGAACTAGAGCAGGCAGAACTAGAGTAGGCAGAACTAGAGTAAACAGAACTAGAGCTGGCAGAACTAGAGCTGGCAGAACTAGAGCTGGCAGAACTAGAGCAGGCAGAACTAGAGCTGGCAGAACTAGAGCTGGCAGAACTAGAGCTGGCAGAACTAGAGCTGGCAGAACTAGAGTAAACAGAACTAGAGCTGGCAGAACTAGAGCTGGCAGAACTAGAGCTGGCAGAACTAGAGCAGGCATAACTAGAGCAGGCAGAACTAGAGCAGGCAGAACTAGAGCAGGCAGAACTAGAGTAGGCAGAACTAGAGTAAACAGAACTAGAGCTGGCAGAACTAGAGCTGGCAGAACTAGAGCAGGCAGAACTAGAGCAGGCAGAACTAGAGCTGGCAGAACTAGAGCAGGCAGAACTAGAGCAGGCATGTCTCCTCTTAAACTGAATATAATGGTTCACCATGGACAACAGAAGTTCTGGATCTATATATAGAAATAGCTCTTGAAGATTATAAATATTTTTGTCCATTGTATAAAACTTGTGAAAATTGAAATTATTTGTTGTATATTGTATTTTACTTTTGAAAATGTAAATTATTTGTTGTATATTGTGTATTTCTTTTGAAAATGTAAATTATTTGTTGTATATTGTGTATTACTTTTGAAAATGTAAATTATTTGTTGTATATTGTGTATTACTTTTGAAAATGTAAATTATTTGTCGTTTGTTGTATTTATTTGTTGTAAATTGTACAATACTTACATATAAATAGATATTTTTTCATTTTGTTTTTCAATAAACATATACTGTGAGACTTTTTTTCGATTATATTAAATGGGAAAATCCAAAATTGACAGTCTCTTGTAATATATAAATATATATATATATATATATTGTAGTGTGGCTTTTTCTGTGTTAATCTCGCAGAAGCGGGGTCTGTAAACGGGGTCTGTAGGCTAAACAAGGTCTGTAAACTGGGTCTGTAAACGAGGTCTGTAAACGGGGTTTGTAAACGGGGTCTCCAGATATAATAAGCCTTCCTCCGTTATACTGCCTCACTGCACTGACTCATATGTTTTTTTAGAAGGACCTGTGGGAATTTGAATCTTCTTAAATGCAAAGATCCTTCTGACTCCATATGAGTACTGTTTATAGATGTGTATTTAGGGTCAGGTAGAAGCGTACGCACTATGTCACAGTTAGAAACAGAGGTGTTTTAATTTAATAAAAAATGTCGATGAAGGAATGGTGTTACATTTTCTACCCATAAATAAAAAGCATAGCCTACCTGTTTTTTTTTTGTTTTTTTTTTTACATCATATAGCCTTTAGACATGGGATTTTTATTTAGGATTGTAACCCTGTGTGAGTTATATTATGCCACACTTTTGCTATACATCTACCAACACATAAATTTGTAACTGTGTGTGCTGTTATGGGAGTTAATGAGTGAATCTCCTGGTCCTGTGCCGGATAAAGGTTATGCGCACTGGACGGGGGAATCGGTGAAGGAGGGACCGTGCTTCTGTGTACAGGAGGGGGGCCGGTTGCCCCGGGATACGGCTGGGTGACAGGAGCAATTGTTTCAAAGTGGGGCTCCACAAAAGGAGCAGTGGACCGTGAATACTATCAGATGTCAGGGCAGTTATAAACAAGAGTGACATGGATCTGATGAGAGCATTTGTAGTGTTACAATAATCCGCTAATCGGTCGTGTTGTTGATTGGCTGCGTACCGGGACGTTGTTATTCCGGTCGTGTTGTTGATTGGCTGCGTACCGGGACGTTGTTATTCCGGTCGTGTTGTTGATTGGCTGCGTACCGGGACGTTGTTATTCCGGTCGTGTTGTTGATTGGCTGCGTACCGGGACGTTGTTATACCGGTCGTGTTGTTGATTGGCTGCGTACCGGGACATTATTATTCCGGTCGTGTTGTTGATTGGCTGCGTACCGGGACGTTATTTTTCCGGTCGTGTTTTTGATTGGCTGCGTACCGGGACGTTATTACCGGTCGTGTTGTTGATTGGCTGCGTACCGGGACGTTATTATTCCGGTCCCTTGTAGAAACACCCGCACAAGGTAAGTCCTAATATACGCAGTATGTATTTATTGAAGAGTATAATCTAACTCACAATTATGTGCCAGCAAGAGCTTAACACGCCATATTTAAAAGATGCGATTGGTTTATAACTTACCTGTAGTCACTGTGAACTCATTCACCCATTGGTTTATAACTTACCTGTAGTCACTGTGAACTCATTCATCTATTGGTTTATAACTTACTGTAGTCACTGTGAACTCATTCACCTATTGGTTTATAACTTACCTGTAGTCACTGTGAACTCATTCACCTATTGGTTTATAACTTACCTGTAGTCACTGTGAACTCATTCACCTATTGGTTTATAACTTACCTGTAGTCACTGTGAACTCATTCACCTATTGGTTTATAACTTACCTGTAGTCACTGTGAACTCATTCACCTATTGGTTTATAACTTACCTGTAGTCACTGTGAACTCATTCACCTATTGGTTTATAACTTACCTGTAGTCACTGTGAACTCATTCCCCCATTGGTTTATAACTTACCTGTAG
>CM055735.1:21775096-21857596 GCA_029465975.1 Dallia pectoralis
AGGTTCATCCAGGAGTTGAATGATAAGATCCAATCTGTTGATTCAGGTTCATCCAGGAGTTGAATGATAAGATCCAATCTGTTGATTCAGGTTCATCCAGGAGTTGAAATATGATAAGATCCAATCTGTTGATTCAGGTTCATCCAGGAGTTGAATGATAAGATCCAATCTGTTGATTCAGGTTCATCCAGGAGTTGAATGATAAGATCCAATCTGTTGATTCAGGTTCATCCAGGAGTTGAATAATAAGATCCAATCTGTTGATTCAGGTTCATCCAGGAGTTGAATGATAAGATCCAATCTGTTGATTCAGGTTCATCCAGGAGTTGAATGATAAGATCCAATCTGTTGATTCAGGTTCATCCAGGAGTTGAATGATAATAAGATTCCAATCTGTTGATTCAGGTTCATCCAGGAGTTGTTCATCCAATGAATGATAAGATCCAATCTGTTGATTCAGGTTCATCCAGGAGTTGAATAATAAGATCCAATCTGTTGATTCAGGTTCCATCCATCTGTTGATTCAGGTTCCAGGAGTTGAATGATAAGATCCAATCTGTTGATTCAGGTTCATCCAGGAGTTGAATGATAAGATCCAATCTGTTGATTCAGGTTCATCCAGGAGTTGAATGATAAGATCCAATCTGTTGATTCAGGTTCATCCAGGAGTTGAATGATAAGATCCAATCTGTTGATTCAGGTTCATCCAGGAGTTGAATGATAAGATCCAATCTGTTGATTCAGGTTCATCCAGGAGTTGAATGATAAGATCCAATCTGTTGATTCAGGTTCATCCAGGAGTTGAATGATAAGATTCATTTTATATTATTTCAGGTTTGTCCAGGAGTTGAATGATAAGATCCAATCTGTTGATTCAGATTCATCCAGGAGTTGAATCCAGGAGTTGAATGATAAGATTCATTTTATATTATTTCAGGTTTGTCCAGGAGTTGAATCCAGGAGTTGAATGATAAGATTCATTTTATATTATTTCAGGTTTGTCCAGGAGTTGAATGATAAGATCCAATCTGTTGATTCAGGTTCATCCAGGAGTTGACTGAGAAGATCCAAAGGGATCAGAAGGAATCCTACTGTCTTCCCAAAATGATCAAGAACTCCAAGATGGAGAAAGACGAGAAGCGACCTGGGAACAACAAGGTCAGACAGTCTTTTAAGAAACCCCCCAGCTATAAAATGCCATTCAGGTCTTTATGTGTAAACGTTCACACGTACAGAAACCATCTATTCCACTCTACAGGATTCCGGCAGAACTCCAGTCAAAACATCAGAGTATTCCTCAATCGCCAAACATACCAAATCTGACGCCACCACACCGTCTAAACCCAGAGAGTTGTTCAAGACCCCATCAGACTCTAAACCCAGAGAGTTGTTCAAGACCCCATCAGACTCTAAACCCAGAAACACAACCCTGACTATTTCTAAACCCCAAAACACAACCGTGACAGACTCTAAACCCAGAAACACAACCCTAACAATTTCTAAACCCAGAAACACAACCCTGACAGACTCTGAACCCAGAGACCTGGACAAGACCCCAGTTGAGACGACCACTGTGAACCCAACCATGACCACCACTATAGTGGTTAAAACCAGACGTGAGGAGGTGGAGAAGTTCTTGGAGAGCCAAGCGGTCGCTGTTAAACACAGTCAAATTACAAACATGTATGTCTGTTTTATGGTCATTCAGTATAATAGGATCTTGCAAATTACCTTTTTATAACACATTATTGATACGCAGAGTCGTCACAAGGTAGATCCAATCTGAGGTAGATCCTATCTGAGGTAGATCCAATCTGAGGTAGATCCAATCTGAGGTAGATCCTATCTGAGGTAGATCCTATCTGAGGTAGACTCATATCTGAGGTAGACTCATCTGAGGTAGATCCTATCTGAGGTAGACTCATATCTGAGGTAGACTCATATCTGAGGTAGATCCTATCTGAGGTAGATCCTATCTGAGGTAGATCCTATCTGAGGTAGACTCATATCTGAGGTAGATCCTATCTGAGGTAGACTCATATCTGAGGTAGATCCTATCTGAGGTAGACTCATATCTGAGGTAGATCCTATCTGAGGTAGATCCTATCTGAGGTAGATCCTATCTGAGGTAGATCCTATCTGAGGTAGACTCATATCTGAGGTAGACTCATATCTGAGGTAGATCCTATCTGAGGTAGACTCATATCTGAGGTAGACTCATATCTGAGGTAGAACCTATCTGAGGTAGATCCTATCTGAGGTAGATCCTATCTGAGGTAGACTCATATCTGAGGTAGATCCTATCTGAGGTAGACTCATATCTGAGGTAGACTCATATCTGAGGTAGATCATATCTGATGTAGACTCATATCTGAGGTAGACTCCTATCTGAGGTAGACTCCTATCTGAGGTAGACTCCTATCTGAGGTAGACTCATATCTGAGGTAGATACTATCTGAGGTAGATACTATCTGAGGTAGATACTATCTGAGGTAGATCTTTATCTTCGGGACATATACCTTATACTTGTCTTGCGTTAGCAGCCTAACCTCTGCCATGGCGATGGGACCGGATAGAACTGAAGAGAACCAGCCAGTCATGGTCAACCCCGGTCCAACCGTAGGACCAAACCAGGACCAGCCTCCCATCATTCCTCCCCTCTTACACACCTTCACACACACTCCTTCAAACAACACCTTCACACACACACCTTCATTAAACACCCTTGCCACCATCACCCATGGCAACGGACTGATCAGCATTGGGAACCTGGGTGAAGTAGGCCCTTACCCTGGAACAATCAGTCTGAGGTGCAGTACTACATCCCCCACAATGCATCACTTCAGAGAACCTGTACGACTGTTTGAAGTTTTGAACAACTAGTGGTATTTTTTCTAAACATTGCTGTGGTAGTAGTTGTAGGTTTATATACAGTACCTATTTGTTTATTTGCTTATTGACTTAGTTTAGACTCGTCATTTGTTTATTTGTTCATTTGTTTATTGACATAGTTTAGACTCTTTATTTGTTTATTTGTTCATTTGTTTATTGACATAGTTTAGACTCGTCATCTGTTTATTTGCTTATTGTCATAGTTAAGACTCGTAATTTTTTTCCGTTATTTTGTTTTATTGTCAGAGTTTAGACTAATTGATCTGATGTTCTCAGGTCCCTAGACAAGGCTAAGAAACACATGAACCTCTTCAGTAGAATCTCACAGCAGTCTCTCTCCAGTCCATTGACATGCAATCTGACGCCTCAGGTTAGAATGAGACTGTAAAAGTGTGTGTGTGTGTTTTCACTATTCTGTCTGTCAGTCAGCTGAGACTGTACAGACAGACTTATTAAACAGATAATCAGACAGACTCCACAGGTCTTAAACTCCATGGAGGACTGAGTGTCTGCAGGTTCCTGCTTTCTACGTTGTACTGAACAAATAGGTTCACTAGCTGGTTAGGAACTCCCCTCATCTGGTGGTTTAAGTCTTAAATAAACACATACTGAATTAAACACCAGCCGTGACTCAGCCCTCTATGGTAACGTGTTCAATCTGTTGACTCTGTCTGTGCACTAAGTCTTTTACTCTGTCACTGTCTGTTGGTCTGTTGGTCTGCCTGCCTGCCTGTTTTTCTGTCTAAATGCCTGCTTGTCTCTCTGCCTGTCTGTCTGCCTGTCTGTCTGCCTGACTGCCTGTCTGTCTCTCTGCCGGTCTGTCTCTCTGCCTGTCTGTCTCTCTGCCTGTCTGTCTGCCTGTCTGTCTGTTTGCCTGTCTGCCTGTCTGTCTCTCTGTGTGCCTGCCTGTCTGTCTATCTGTCTGTCTGTCTGCCCTCACCTATTGCCCTCATCTCTTCTTCCTCACTAGATGATTTCAGAGAAGAGTGTGATCCACGAGCGTTCCTTCCTGTCTGACCGTGTGGTTGGGGTTGGTCAGAGGAAACCGGATGTAATGCGCTCAGAGTTTCACTTCCCTGAACTCAAACCCCCCCTGTTGCCAGAGCTACGAGGGGCTGAGGGTATGCTTTAAAGACACACACACACGTACGTACACACACATAAACGCAGACTCACACACACACGTACGTACACACACATAAACGCAGACTCACACAGCTTGTGATTTAGACTCTTGTGTTTTCCAGGGAAGCAGATTAAAGCCTGCAACAAGGAGCAGACGAATGACAGGCACATTCCTTCTATTACAGACACGCACACACACAACAACACACACCAACGCACACACACACCACCTCTGAATCACACAACAACACACACCAACGCACACACACACCACCTCTGAATCACACACCAACGCACACACACACCAACGCACACACACACCACCTCTGAATCACACACCAACGCACACACACAACAACACACACCAACGCACACACACAACAACACACACCAACGCACACACACCAGCTCTGAACCACACAGCAACACACACGTTAACATGGAAACACATCACAATCGATTTGAACTGCAAGGCTGTGGACTTCTGGACAGAACCAGTCAGTCCAGATATGCCTTCTGCTTGTGTTTTCTTGAGCTGTTCAATCTAAATCTGGTTGGACTGCTGTGGAAACGGTTTATCACATTAATAATAATCGACACCAGCACCAACCTCACTCATATTGGATTGATGTACGTCTGTTTAATTGGCTGATAAAAATATGTATCAATCATTTTCAGTTGAGTGTCATTTTTTCTTGTAAGGTTGCTTGTCCGAGGCTGGACGCAAGCGCAGCGAGAACAGAGGACACGTAGAACATAACTGAGATATGACGAAACTGAATCAAAAACACGAAAACAAAAGGAACGTTACAAAGGAACATCGACCAAACAAGAGGGATGGAGGAAGTGAGAAAGTGAACGTGATGAAGAACACAATAACAACGAAGGGTGTTGAATTTCACTGCTGTGGCAAGAAGTAGCAAAGTATGTCAGAACCCTGTTAGAGTTCATTATAGATAAATCACTCCAGTAAGTTTACAAACACTGTCATCAGGTCTCCCAGTAATCCGTGTTGTGAAACATCTTGACAGGAATGGTACCAGGACATTTTGTGGAATGTTCTCTAGTCTTCCTCAGATGACGAGGAGGATAACAAAGCGTTCTGTCTTTTTGCTGGCCATTCTAAGCGTCCGTTGTTTCTGTTCACTACAGACGTCGAGTCTCTGTTCTTCACGTAGTTGGTCCATAACCCAGAAGACGGCACTCTATTTATTGTGCTGTGTTGGTGAGGGAGCCTCCTGATTCGTTCAGAGAGACCTCTGTGTTCAGGCACCAGCCAATAACCAGGAAGTTTGATCAAATGGTCTCTGTACAGGGGGAGGCGGGTCAACTTGTGGGAGGGGCGGGTCAACTTGTGGGAGGGGCGGGTCAACTTGTGGGAGGGGCGGGTCAACTTGTGGGAGGGGCGGGTGAGGGCCGGGTTAGCGAGTGGTCGTCTGATGTTGGCTGTCCTTGTCTTTATCAGGGCTGGGGTTGTCTTTATCAGGGCTGGGGTTGTCTTTATCAGGGCTGGGGTTGTCTTTATCAGGGCTGGGGTTGTCTTTATCAGGGCTGGGGTTGTCTTTATCAGGGCTGGCGTTGTCTTTATCAGGGCTGGGGTTGTCTTTATCAGGGCTGGGGTTGTCTTTATCAGGGCTGGGGTTGTCTTTATCAGGGCTGGGGTTGTCTTTATCAGGGCTGGGGTTGTCTTTATCAGGGCTGGGGTTGTCTTTATCAGGGCTGGCGTTGTCTTTATCAGGGCTGGGGTTGTCTTTATCAGGGCTGGGGTTGTCTTTATCAGGGCTGGCGTTGTCTTTATCAGGGCTGGCGTTGTCTTTATCAGGGCTGGGGTTGTCTTTATCAGGGCTGGGGTTGTCTTTATCAGGGCTGGCGTTGTCTTTATCAGGGCTGGGGTTGTCTTTATCAGGGCTGGGGTTGTCTTTATCAGGGCTGGGGTTGTCTTTATCAGGGCTGGGGTTGTCTTTATCAAGGCTGTGGTTGTCTTTATCAAGGCTGTGGGTGCACCAGTTTGGTCTGAGTGTAGTTTGACCCAGCAGGGGGTGCTGTGGTTCACAGGTGACCCGTCAATGTCAACTGCTCCGTACAGAGTGGTGGAGGGTGTTTTGTCCGTGGGTGGGGTTTTGTCCGTGGGTGGGGTTCTAGTTGGGGTTGCAGGTATGATTCCTCCACAGGGAGAGTACACTGGTGACCCATCTAGCTCTACGACTGGAAACCCTGACAACCAGGGGTCAAACCCCGGGTCAGGAAGGTGCTGTCCTGGATGAGAAAAGGAGAATTAGAAGCACATGGATATGAGGACAGACACACACATAAGGACAGACAAACAGACCGATAAAGAGACAGACACACACATAAGGACAGACACACACATAAAGAGACAGACACACACATAAGGACAGACACACACATAAAGAGACAGACACACACATAAGGACAGACACACACATAAAGACAGACACACACATAAAGAGACAGACACACACATAAGGACAGACACACACATAAAGAGACAGACACACACATAAAGAGACAGACACACACATGAAGACAGACAGACACACACATAAAGACAGACAGACACACACATAAAGAGACAGACACACACATGAAGACAGACAGACACACACACTAAACAAACAGTTCTATGAAGCAATCTGATCTCCTGGGTGCATAAAGCACACTAACAGAACAGACACACATACTTGGCAACCGCAGCTGCTGTCATCAGAAACTGCTATCCGATCGTGGACGTACATATTTCATAAAGACAGCTACACCCGGCGTGTTTAAGCAAGCGTCATGTTAAAGCTTCATTCATTATTGACACTGTCTGATTAGCTGAGGCTGTGTTCACCGTAAATGTGTCGGCCCGTTTGGTGATCACATTTAGATGAGACTGTGTTCACCGTAAATGTGTCGGCTCGTTTGGTGATCACATTTAGATGAGACTGTGTTCACCGTAAATGTGTCGGCTCGTTTGGGGATCACATTTAGATGAGACTGTGTTCACCGTAAATGTGTCGGCTCGTTTGGTGATCACATTTAGATGAGACTGTGTTCACCGTAAATGTGTCGGCTCGTTTGGGGATCACATTTAGATAGCCCTCAAACACCTGATTCAAATGAAAGACATGATGATCCGTTGATTAAGTGAATAATGAGTAGTTAGACCACAGATCATTCAGGTATGTGAGGGCAAAAAAACACGCACTCTTGGGGTCCCCGGGACCAGGGTTGGGAAACACTGTCAGGGAATTTTTTACCTGAGATTTGCTTCTAGATTGAGTTGATCTAATAACAAGGTTCCTGGTTAAACATTAGATCCCGGCTAAAGCATTTGTAAACACAATGGATTTCCAGTTTCCAGCTAACGCCTAAACCAATCAGACAGGTCTGCTTGCAGACACAGATTAAACCCAGTTCTGGAATAAAAACTTGAATAATCTCCAGTGTCCACTCATCTTGATTTCTTAGTCCAGGACTAGGTTTAATCAGTTTCTGTGAAACCAGAACTTTGATAAGCAATGTACTTGTACTGACCTGTTCCGGTAACGCAGAGGAGCCTGTAGAAGAACATCAGGTAGACCACTGTTATGTTGGAGAACATGGTTCTGGAGTCAGAGAAGGGAGAGATAGGTTCTGTATGTGAGCGTTGTGTGCCCCGAGTTCCAGAGCCAAACTCAGACAGTGTTTATGTGTCTTACATGGATCAGTTTTATGGGGTGACTCAGGTGGGTCGAATCTCCCTCAGGTGTGGCAGACAAGCACAGGGTTTCCCAACTGTTTCCAAACCACTGTGGTATCTCCACCTATGCCTGGTTCTTCATACAGC
Source organism: Dallia pectoralis (assembly GCA_029465975.1). Classification (NCBI taxonomy): domain Eukaryota; kingdom Metazoa; phylum Chordata; class Actinopteri; order Esociformes; family Umbridae; genus Dallia; species Dallia pectoralis. The sequence goes on from CM055735.1 coordinate 21,782,946, forward strand.
TGCCCTGATTGGTCCAAAGACATTTTTGTCATCACACACACACACTTACAGACAGACACACAGGCACATGTGTGTGTGTGTGTGTGTGTGTGTGTGTGTGTGTGTGTGTGTGTGTGTGTGTGCATACACAGATGAGCAACTACAGTGTCCACAAGAGCCTATTAAGATTTATTGTTAAAAAATATTAGTATAGACATAATTCGTAACTAGAATTAATCAAAAGGTTTAATAAGACGTACAACTTGATATTAGGCACCTGGGCATCATTCAATCAGTTTACATGAGGTTATTTATGTACAATATTTGTCCCCAAGACTGTCCAATAAAAAGAGATTCTCACAGAATTATCCAATTAGAATGTGGTTCATTTGGGACGTGTCCACATAGTTCCCATAGTTACATAACTGTAGTTACATTATTATAGATACAGATACATTACTGTAGTTACATTACTGTAGATACATAACTGTAGTTACATCACTGTAGTTACATTACTGTAGATACATAACTGTAGATACAATACTGTAGATACAATACTGTAGTTACATTACTGTAGATACATTACTGTAGTTACATTACTGTAGTTACATTACTGTAGATACATCACTGTAGTTACATTATTATAGATACAGATACATTACTGTAGTTACATTACTGTAGATACATAACTGTAGTTACATTACTGTAGATACATTACTGTAGTTACATTACTGTAGATACATAACTGTAGTTACATCACTGTAGTTACATCACTGTAGATACATAACTGTAGATACATAACTGTAGATACAATACTGTAGATACAATACTGTAGTTACATTACTGTAGATACATTACTGTAGTTACATTACTGTAGTTACATCACTGTAGTTACATCACTGTAGTTACATTACTGTAGATACATTACTGTAGATACATCACTGTAGTTACATTATTATAGATACAGATACATTACTGTAGTTGCATTACTGTAGATACATAACTGTAGTTACATTACTGTAGATACATAACTGTAGTTACATTACTGTAGTTACATCACTGTAGATACATTACTGTAGTTACATTATTATAAATACAGTTACATTACTGTAGTTACATTACTGTAGATACATAACTGTAGTTACATTACTGTAGTTACATTACTGTAGTTACATTATTATAGATACAGTTACATTACTGTAGTTACATTACTGTAGATACAATACTGTAGATACAATACTGTAGTTACATTACTGTAGTTACATTACTGTAGATACATTACTGTAGATACAATACTGTAGTTACATTACTGTAGATACATTACTGTAGTTACATTACTGTAGTTACATCACTGTAGTTACATTACTGTAGATACATTACTGTAGATACATTACTGTAGGTACATCACTGTAGTTACATTACTGTAGATACATTACTGTAGTTACATTACTGTAGATACATTACTCTAGATACATTACTCTAGATACATTACTCTAGATACATTGCTGTAGTTACCAAAATGTGCTAGAGAAATGTGCTAGAGAAATGTGCTAGAGAAATGTGCTAGAGAAATGAGCTGGAGAAATGTACTAGATAAATGTGCTAGAGAAATGTACTAGAAAAATGTGCTAGAGAAATGGGCTGGAGAAATGTACTAGAGAAATGTGCTAGAGAAATGTGCAAGATAAATGTGCTAGAGAAATGTGCAATATAAATGTACTAGAGAAATGTACTAGAGAAATGTGCAATATAAATGTACTAGAGAAATGTGCAATATAAATGTACTAGAGAAATGTGCTGGAAAAGGTTAATGATGATGATGATGGTAGATGATGATGATGATGATGATGGTAGATGATGATGATGATGGTAGATGATGATGATGATGGTAGATGATGATGATGATGGTAGATGATGATGATGATGGTAGATGATGATGATGATGGTAGATGATGATGATGATGGTAGATGATGATGATGATGATGGTGATGATGATGATGATGATGATGATGGCAGATGATGATTATTTTGATGATGATGATCTTGATGATGATCTGATGAGTGAACTTCTTGATGAAATGATGATGGTAGATGATGATGATGATGGTAGATGATGATGATGATGATAGATGATGATGATGATGGTAGATGATGATGATGATGGTAGATGATGATGATGATGGTAGATGATGATGATGATGATGGCAGATGATGATTATTTTGCTGATCTTGAAGCTCTAAGTGAACTTCTTGATGAAACGCAGTTTGAGGTACGCGATAACCAGGAGGATGAAGGTCATGACGCCAAGGGCGAGGTGATTCTGCCAGAGCCCCCATGTGGAGTACTCTACCCCCTGGTTCGTCAGAAGGTCCTCCCCAGTGCACCTAGACTCAACAAAAAGGTTCCTACTGTTAGAAACAAACGCATCAATCTCACAGGGTAAAGAACCGACAGAACCATTCAGTAGTGATTGTACCAAAAAGTGATTGAACCAAAGAGTGGTTATCTTAATGATCGAACCAGGAAGTGATTCCCTTAGTGTTTGAACCAGGAAGTGATTCCCTTAGTGTTTGAACCAGGAAGTGATTCCCTTTTTGTTTGAACCAGGAAGTGATTCCCTTAGTGTTTGAACCAGGAAGTGATTCCCTTAGTGTTTGAACCAGTAAGTGATTCCATTAGTGTTTGAACCACGAAGTGATTCCATTAGTGTTTGAACCAGGAAGTGATTCACTTACATCAGCCCAGAAGGCAATGTGCTGTTCAGTAGCTTGTCTTCACAGAACTTGAGGCCCACAAACTCATTAATCTCCAGAGCTGTCAGCCCATAACGAGGTATGCTGAGATACTTTAACCAAGCCAGCCAACTGGGGATACTGGGCAGATTCACCAACAAACCAGAGAAGATCTGGAGGGAGTGGAGGGGTGGAGGGAGAGGAGGGGTGGAGAGGAGAGGAGGGGTGGAAGGAGAGGAGGGGTGGAGAGGAGAGGAGGGAGGGGGAGAGGAGAGGAGGGGTGGAAGGAGAGGAGGGGTGGAGAGGAGGGGTGGAAGGAGAGGAGGGGTGGAGAGGAGAGGAGGGGTGGAGGGAGAAGAGGGGGAGAGGAGGGGTGGAGGGAGAGGAGGGGTGTAGAGAGTGTGTTAATCTGTTTAATCTGTGTCTGTTTGTGTGTGTGTGTGTGTGTGTGTGTGTGTGTGTGTGTGTGTGTGTGTGTGTGTGTGTGTGTGTGTGTGTGTGAGCGTGAGCGTGAGCGTGAGCGTGAGTGAGTGTGAGTAGTATTAGTGTGAGTGTGAGTATTGTGTGTGTGTGTGTGTGTGTGTGTGTGTGTGTGTGTGTGTGTGTGTGTGTATGTGTGTGTTAACCTGTGTGTCAGGCCGTTCTCCTCACCATCATGAACACAAAGGATATGGTCATGAAGATGTTGGCGATGGCAACTACACTCTGGTCGGCTGAAATGGCCATGGTCATAGCAGTGGCCGTGTACGCTACCAGGGCAACCGTCAACATAAACAGGAAGAACGCGTCCACTGTGGGTTTGAAACCTGGGCAACATAGAAATATATCATCATAGATTAGCACACAGAAATATCGATCAGAACATTATGTACCACCAAGACAGAATGCAAATATAATCCTAGCTGTGTAAAGGGAGAGAGAGATTCCGGTAACGTATCTATTTGTATCTATTTCTACTCACCAATCATGAAGTAAGCAACACAACTGAAGACAATGGCTGGTATGGTCCTTAATGTAAGGATGTCACTCAGGATCTTACACAGGAAGTAGACAGACACTCTGTAGTACCCACTGATGTATTCATGACTGGAGAGGGATAGAGACAGAGAGAGACAAGCATGCAGAGACAGAGAGACAGAGAGACAGAGAGAGAGAGACAAGCATGCAGAGACAGAGAGACAGAGAGACAGAGAGAGAGAGAGGGATAGAGACAGAGAGAGACAAGCATGCAGAGAAAGAGAGAGAGAGACAGAGAGACAGAGAGAGAGAGACAGACAGAGAGAGACAAGCATGCAGAGAAAGAGAGAGAGAGACAGAGAGAGAGAGACAGACAGAGAGAGACAAGCATGCAGAGACAGAGACAGAGAGACAGAGAGAGAGAGAGAGAGATTGTTTCTTTGTTGTTCTTCTTTGTTTGTTTATTTGTTGTTGTTGTTGATGTCGGAGGAACATCCGCTTCACATTTTTTAATGCTAGCTAGTATGTGTGTTTGTTTGTTTGTTTGTTTGTTTGTGTGTGTGTTTGTTACTCACATGAACAGTTTTCTTTCTGTGATGAAGAGTTCGGCAGAGGACAGAGAACTGAAACACTGGTTGGTGGTGATGAAGAAAAAAGCCCCCATTCTGAAATACATAAACATGTTAAACACACACATAATAAACACGTTAAACACACACATAATAAACACGTTAAACATACACATAATAAACACGTTAAACACACACATAATAAACACGTTAAACACACACATAATAAACACGTTAAACACACACATAATAAACACATTAAACACACACACATAATAAACACGTTAAACACACACATAATAAACACGTTAAACACACACATAATAAACACGTTAAACACACACATAATAAACACGTTAAACACACACATAATAAACACGTTAAACACGCACATAATAAACACGTTAAACACACACATAATAAACACGCTAAACACACACACACACCTGTTCCACACACACCTGTTCCACACACACCTGTTCCACACACACCTGTTCCACACACACCCACCTGTTCCACACACACACCCACCTGTTCCACACACACCTGTTCCACACACACCCACCTGTTCCACACACACCCACCTGTTCCACACACACCTGTTCCACACACCCACCTGTTCCACACACACCCACCTGTTCCACACACACCCACCTGTTCCACACACACCTGTTCCACACACACACACCTGTTCAACACAAACCCACCTGTTCCACACACACCTGTTCCACACACACACACCTGTTCCACACACACACACCTGTTCCACACACACACACCTGTTCCACACACACCCACCTGTTCCACACACACCTGGTCCACACACACACACCTGTTCCACACACACACACCTGTTCCACACACACCCACCTGTTCCACACACACAAACCTGTTCCACACACACCCACCTGTTCCACACACACAAACCTGTTCCACACACACCCACCTGTTCCACACACACACAACTGTTCCACACCCACCTGTTCCACACACCCACCTGTTCTGGATGCCACTCTGGTCATTTTTGACATTAAAGAATATCGCCCCAACGATGAGAGCCAGGAATAATGTAACTCCAATCTGGAAGAGAGAGATTTGATGATGAACCTGTCTGTGTAGACGCAGTCTATGTGTCTGTAGACGCAGTCTATGTGTCTGTAGACGCAGTCTATGTGTCTGTAGACGCAGTCTATGTGTCTGTAGACGCAGTCAATGTGTCTGTAGACGCAGTCTATGTGTCTGTAGACGCAGTCGATGTGTCTGTAGACGCAGTCGATGTGTCTGTAGATGCAGTCCATGTCTGTAGATGCAGTCCAATAAACACAGACATACTAATGGAGTAATAAACACTGTCATACTAATGGAGTAATAAACACAGTCATACTAATGGAGTAATAAACACAGTCGTACAAATGGAGTAATAAACACAGTCATACTAATGGAGTAATAAACACAGACATACTAATGGAGTAATTAACACAGACATACTAATGGAGTAATAAACACAGTCATACTAATGGAGTAATAAACACACACATACTAATGGAATAATAAACACAGACATACTAATGGAGTAATAAACACAGACATACTAATGGAGTAAAAACACATTCAAACTAATGGAGTAATAAACACAGACATACTAATGGAGTAATAAACACAGTCATACTAATGGAGTAATAAACACAGTCATACTAATGGAGTAATAAACACAGACATACTAATGGAGTAATAAACAAAGTCATACCAATGGAGTAATAAACACAGACATACTAATGGAGTAATAGACACAGTTATACTAATGGAGTAATAAACACAGACATACTAATGGAGTAATAAACACAGACATACTAATGGAGTAATAAACACAGACATACTAATGGAGTAATAGACACAGTTATACTAATGGAGTAATAAACACAGACATACTAATGGAGTAATAAACACAGACATACTAATGGAGTAATAAACACAGACATACTAATGGAGTAATAAACACAGACATACTAATGGAGTAATAAACACAGACATACTAATGGAGTAATAAACACAGACATACTAATGGAGTAATAAACACAGTCATACTAATGGAGTAATAAACACAGACATACTTGTGCGACGGATGTCTGAGGGTTGAGGATGAGGTTTTTGAAGGTTCTTCTTAGAACCCATTTGAACTGTGTGGAGAATGATGTGTTGTATGTGATGGTTCTGGAGCGAGTTTTCACACTGTACAGGATGGAGAACCGAAACACTATCAAGACCAAAACATCCAGCCACAGGAACAGTTGATTCTGACTGAGATGCCCAGCCAGGCTATTAGGCTTTACACACACACACACACACACACACACACACACACACACACACACACACACACACACACACACACACACACACACACACACACACACACACACACACACACATGGCATCAGTTAAGCCAGGAGGAACTGAAGGTGGTTAAATGCCTTGCTCAACAGCATAGTCCCTGTCTATTTATAAGTCACCGCTGGTATTTGAACCGTCAACCCTTGGGTTGTTCTGACCGTTCTAATGTTGCCTCCTGTACCTGTAATCCTTCCCTGCGACGATGCGCTCCAACTGGGCCTTGGTCCCCCTGTAGAACTCAGAACCCCGGTACTCCTCCACCAGGCGGTCCTCGATGCTCTGCCGGACACTGGTCACTTTGTCTGAGTCCAAGACTGGGGAGAGATGAAGGAGAAAGGAGGTGGAAAGGAAGGACAGAGGAGGAGGGTAGAATATGGTGGAGGACAGAGAGGGAAGGGGACAGACAGGGAGGGGGAGGACAGAGGGAGGTGGAGGAGAGACAGACAGGGAGGGGGAGAACGGAGGGAGGGGGAAAGACAAGGAGGAGGAGAACAGAGGGAGGTGGAGGAGAGAGAGGGAGGTGGAGGAGAGAGAGGGAGGGGGAAAGACAGGGAGGAGGAGGACAGAGGGAGGTGGAGGAGAGAGAGGGAGGGGGAAAGACAGGGAGGAGGAGGACAGAGGGAGGTGGAGGAGAGAGAGGGATGTGGAGGAGAGGGAGGGAGGGGGAAAGACAAGGAGGAGGAGAACAGAGGGAGGTGGAGGAGAGAGGGAGGGGGAGGAGAGAGAGGGAGGGGGAAAGACAAGGAGGAGGAGAACAGAGGGAGGGGGAGGAGAGAGAGGGAGGGGGAGGAGATGAGAGGGAGGGGGAAAGACAGGGAGGAGGAGGACAGAGGGAGGTGGAGGAGAGGGAGGGAGGGGGAAAGACAAGGAGGAGGAGAACAGAGGGAGGTGGAGGAGAGAGGGAGGGGGAGGAGAGAGAGGGAGGGGGAAAGACAAGGAGGAGGAGAACAGAGGGAGGTGGGTGAGAGAGAGGGAGGGGGAGGAGAGAGAGGGAGGGGGAGGACAGAGGGAGATGAGATTGAGGTTGAGGACCAAATGAGTCCAAATTAAATTAATAAATACATATATATATATTATTTTAAGGGGCACATTAATTAAAACCTTTTTATAAGGCCTCTTTTAAAATGAGTGGTGATATTTAATAATAATATATTGATTACTGATAGTGCTAATAGCAGGGATATTTAATAGTGACTGGTATGATATTTAATAATAATATATTGATTACTGATTACTGATTTAATAGTGATTGGTATGATATTTAATAATAATACATATTATACAAATAAGCCTAGATTTCTTGAAAAGTGTCAATAAATGTTGAAATATGTAATTTAATGTGGATATATGGCATGACATTTTGAAATATGGCATTAAATGTTGAAATATGCCATGGAATTATGAATTATGATTGTGAAATTTAAAAAAAGTTATGTTTTTACGAAAATAAAATAATTTGGAAATGCAATGTATTATTATGAAATGTCATACCACAATTTTTTAAATGTCCTTATAAAAGGCAGTCAGAGCTCACCGTCGTCCCTTTGAATCTTATTGGAGCTGACGCAAGTAGAGTCACCGTTAATCACATCTAGGAAGAAGTCAGCAGGGTTGTTATGGGGTTCACAGATGTACCCTGGGTAAAAAGGAAAAACACTTAGAACTGACACGTCATGGCACCATGACATGTAAATGCTGGTGTTCCTGTGTGAACGTTCCTAAGCCATGACACGCTAATAAATAACACACAATAACACATGACACACGCTAACACATGAAACGCGCTAACAAATAACACACAATAACACATGACATGCGCTAATAAATAACACACAATAACACATGACACGCGCTAACAAATGACACGTGCTAACACATCACACGCGCTAACAAATCACACACGCTAACACATGACACACGCTAACACATGACACAGGCTAACAAATGACACAGGCTAACCCATGGATTGCACACGCTAACACATGACACACGCTAACACATGACACACGCTAACACATGACACACGCTAACCCATGACACACGCTAACCCATGACACACGCTAACACATGACACCCCATGACACACGCTAACCCATGACACACGCTAACACATGACACATGCTAACACAGTCTCACCGATGTTGGAGAAGTAGTCCAGAGCGCTCTGAGCGGGGCCGTGGTAAACCTGCTTTCCGTTGACCAGGAGAGTCAGGCTGTCAAACAGCCGGTAAATAGAGTAGCGAGGCTGGTGAATGGACAGGATGATGGTACGACCGTGATTTGACATCCTGGGGGAAATTAGAGAGGTTGGCAGCTGGTTAAGGATCGATTTTTACTCTCTTAAAAGTAACGCCAAAGTTAACTACTCTGTCTGACAGTGACAATCTTTGTACGCTCAAAGCAAGAGTGTTTCTGGCACGTCCAGCTGGTAGGTCTCCAGAAAGACCCAGGACTAGGTGGAGAGACTATATCTCCACACTGGCCTGGGAACGCCTCGGGATTCCCCAGTCAGAGCTGGTTAATGTTGCCAGGGAAAGGGAAGTTTGGGGTCCCCTGCTAGAGGTGCTACCCCCACGACCCGACCCTGGATAAGCGGTTGATGAGATGCTCGCGTACACACACTGCAAACGTCTTTGTTTTTACCCCATTTATGCACGGGTACATTATAATGTCGTCTGGGGTGAAGTGTGTCTACCTCTTCAGGAGTAGCAGTACAGAGTTAATACGGTAATGTCCTACCTCTTCAGGAGTAGCAGTACAGAGTTAATACGGTAATGTCCTACCTCTTCAGGAGTAGCAGTACAGAGTTAATACGGTAATGTCCTACCTCTTCAGGAGTAGCAGTACAGAGTTAATACGGTAATGTCCTACCTCTTCAGGAGTAGCAGTACAGAGTTAATACGGTAATGTCCTACCTCTTCAGGAGTAGCAGTACAGAGTTAATACGGTAATGTCCTACCTCTTCAGGAGTAGCAGTACAGAGTTAATACGGTAATGTCCTACCTCTTCAGGAGTAGCAGTACAGAGTTAATACGGTAATGTCCTACCTCTTCAGGAGTAGCAGTACAGAGTTAATACGGTAATGTCCTACCTCTTCAGGAGTAGCAGTACAGAGTTAATACGGTAATGTCCTACCTCTTCAGGAGTAGCAGTACAGAGTTAATACGGTAATGTCCTACCTCTTCAGGAGTAGCAGTACAGAGTTAATACGGTAATGTCCTACCTCTTCAGGAGTAGCAGTACAGAGTTAATACGGTAATGTCCTACCTCTTCAGGAGTAGCAGTACAGAGTTAATACGGTAATGTCCTACCTCTTCAGGAGTAGCAGTACAGAGTTAATACGGTAATGTCCTACCTCTTCAGGAGTAGCAGTACAGAGTTAATACGGTAATGTCCTACCTCTTCAGGAGTAGCAGTACAGAGTTAATACGGTAATGTCCTACCTCTTCAGGAGTAGCAGTACAGAGTTAGCCGTGCTAGCATCCAGCCCCGTGGTCGGTTCATCCAGGAATAGGACGGTGGGGTTGATGATGAGCTCCATACCAATGTTGGTCCTCTTCCTCTCTCCTCCAGATATCCCACGGATCAACTGGGTTCCCACCTGGAATACATTCACATCCATTAGACTCTAACCATCACCTCAATAACCCTAAACCTAACCCTAAACCTAACCCTAAACCTAACCCTAAACCTAACCCTAAACCTAACCCCGGATCAACTGGGTTCCCACCTGGAATACATTCACATCCATTAGACTCTAACCATCACCTCAATAACCCTAAACCTAACCCTAAACCTAACCCTAAACCTAACCCTAAACCTAACCCCGGATCAACTGGGTTCCCACCTGGAATACATTCACATCCATTAGACTCTAACCATCACCTCAATAACCCTAAACCTAACCCTAAACCTAACCCTAAACCTAACCCTAAACCTAACCCCGGATCAACTGGGTTCCCACCTGGAATACATTCACATCCATTAGACTCTAACCATCACCTCAATAACCCTAAACCTAACCCTAAACCTAACCCTAAACCTAACCCTAAACCTAACCCTAAACCTAACCCCCGGATCAACTGGGTTCCCACCTGGAATACATTCACATCCATTAGACCCTAACCATCACCTCAGTAACCCTAAACCTAACCCAGAGCTGATACATCCACACTGACCCGTGAGTCAGCCACTTTCGTGAGTCCCAGTTCTTCGATGAGCCGGTTGATTTTGTCCTCCTTCTCCTTGTTTCTGACGGAGGGCGGTAGACGCAGCGCCGCGGAAAAACGGAAGTTCTCCCGGACCGTCAGAGTCCCCATGACCACATCATCCTGACGGAGCAGGGAGTCAATAATGATTTAATTATTATTACTACGGATATTATTGTTGACATGGTAACTACAGTTGTAGTGTGTTTGTTGTGTGTGTGTGTGTGTTGTGTGTGTGTCCTACTTGGACCACGTATCCTGACAGACATTTGAAGTTCGGCGGTTGAGGAGATCCGTCTATCAAGACCTCCCCTGTCAGACCAGTTGGATCCTTCCTGGCTGCTAGCACATCCAGAAACCTAGACAAAACACAACCACAACATAACCACCATATAACCAAAACACAACCACAACATAGCCACCATATAACCATAACAAAACCACAACATAACCACCATATAACCATAACACAACCACAACACAACCACAACCATTATCTAGCACATCCAAAAACCTTGCCAAAACACAACATAATCACAAGCATTACCTGCCTCATTTAAAGGTACATTCCAGCCCATTTTGGCCGATGTATAATATAACATTTCCATTTAAATCAAGCAGGTGTATTTCATGCAGACCATAAATATTCTCCTAAAACTATTTTTCACCCGGTGTAGGTGACCCCTGTAAGCATACAGTTGACCTCAGGGTCAATATTCATATTATGTAGGTGACCCCTGTAAGCGTTCAGTTGACCACAGGGTGATATATTCATATTATGTAGGTGACCCCTGTAAGCATACAGTTGACCACAGGGTGGATATATTCATATTATGTAGGTGACCCCTGTAAGCATACAGTTGACCACAGGGTGGATATATTCATATTATGTAGGTGACCCCTGTAAGCATACAGTTGACCACAGGGTGGATATATTCATATTATGTAGGTGACCCCTGTAAGCATACAGTTGACCACAGGGTCGATATTCATATTATGTAGGTGACCCCTGTAAGCATTCAGTTGACCACAGGGTGGATATATCCATATTATGTAGGTGACCCTGTAAGCATACAGTTGACCACAGGGTCAATATCCATATTATGTAGGTGACCCCTGAAAGCATTCAGTTGACCACAGGGTCGATATTCATATTATGTAGGTGACCCCTGTAAGCATTCAGTTGACCACAGGGTCAATATCCATATTATGTAGGTGACCCCTGTAAGCATTCAGTTGACCACAGGGTCGATATCCATATTATGTAGGTGACCCCTGTAAGCATACAGTTGACCACAGGGTGGATATATTCATATTATGTAGGTGACCCCTGTAAGCATACAGTTGACCACAGGGTCGATATTCATATTATGTAGGTGACCCCTGTAAGCATTCAGTTGACCACAGGGTCAATATCCATATTATGTAGGTGACCCCTGTAAGCATACAGTTGACCACAGGGTCAATATCCATATTATGTAGGTGACCCCTGTAAGCATACATTTGACCACAGGGTGGATATATTCATATTATGTAGGTGACCCCTGTAAGCATACAGTTGACCACAGGGTCGATATTCATATTATGTAGGTGACCCCTGTAAGCGTTCAGTTGACCTCAGGGTGGATATATTCATATTATGTAGGTGACCCCTGTAAGCGTTCAGTTGACCACAGGGTGGATATATCCATATTATGTAGGTGACCCCTGTAAGCATACAGTTGACCACAGGGTCAATATCCATATTATGTAGGTGACCCCTGAAAGCATTCAGTTGACCACAGGGTCGATATTCATATTATGTAGGTGACCCCTGAAAGCATTCAGTTGACCACAGGGTCAATATCCATATTATGTAGGTGACCCCTGTAAGCATACAGTTGACCACAGGGTCGATATTCATATTATGTAGGTGACCCCTGTAAGCATACAGTTGACCACAGGGTGGATATATTCATATTATGTAGGTGACCCCTGTAAGCATACAGTTGACCACAGGGTGGATATATTCATATTATGTAGGTGACCCCTGTAAGCATACAGTTGACCACAGGGTCGATATTCATATTATGTAGGTGACAGGGTCCATATTATGTAGGTGACCCCTGAAAGCATTCAGTTGACCACAGGGTCAATATCCATATTATGTAGGTGACCCCTGTAAGCATACAGTTGACCACAGGGTGGATATATTCATATTATGTAGGTGACCCCTGTAAGCATACAGTTGACCACAGGGTCGATATTCATATTATGTAGGTGACCCCTGTAAGCATTCAGTTGACCACAGGGTCGATATTCATATTATGTAGGTGACCCCTGAAAGCATTCAGTTGACCACAGGGTCAATATCCATATTATGTAGGTGACCCCTGTAAGCATACATTTGACCACAGGGTGGATATATTCATATTATGTAGGTGACCCCTGTAAGCATACAGTTGACCACAGGGTCGATATTCATATTATGTAGGTGACCCCTGTAAGCGTTCAGTTGACCTCAGGGTGGATATATTCATATTATGTAGGTGACCCCTGTAAGCGTTCAGTTGACCACAGGGTGGATATATCCATATTATGTAGGTGACCCCTGTAAGCATACAGTTGACCACAGGGTCAATATCCATATTATGTAGGTGACCCCTGAAAGCATTCAGTTGACCACAGGGTCGATATTCATATTATGTAGGTGACCCCTGTAAGCATTCAGTTGACCACAGGGTCAATATCCATATTATGTAGGTGACCCCTGTAAGCATACAGTTGACCACAGGGTGGATATATTCATATTATGTAGGTGACCCCTGTAAGCATACAGTTGACCACAGGGTCGATATTCATATTATGTAGGTGACCCCTGTAAGCATTCAGTTGACCACAGGGTCAATATCCATATTATGTAGGTGACCCCTGTAAGCATTCAGTTGACCACAGGGTCAATATCCATATTATGTAGGTGACCCCTGTAAGCATACAGTTGACCACAGGGTCGATATTCATATTATGTAGGTGACCCCTGTAAGCATTCAGTTGACCACAGGGTAGATATTCATATTATGTAGGTGACCCCTGTAAGCATACAGTTGACCCCCAAGGGTGAATATTCCTATTTTGTAGCCACCACAGGACACTTGTCTTCTTGCACTTCTTCTATGGTGTTACGGCGGGTGAGTGAAGCAACAACAGGAGGCTTCCTCTCTATCGCTTCTCCATTGTTCATCAAATATGGCGGATTCCTGTTTCTAGTTTTATAACACATTGTTTTACCAGGTGTGTGATCTTGAGCCTACTCAGGAAACGGCGCTCAAAACAGTATTGTTGTTAACAGCAGCAAATGTGAACCATTTGAGGACGGTTTTTACACAAATACAACACAACCACAACACAAACACAACCATCATACAACAACAAAACAAATACCTCACAACCACAACACAACCTCAATACAACCACAACACAACCATTATACAACCACAACCACAAGACAACTGCCATACAACAACAACACAAACACAATACAACCACAACACAACCACCACACAACCACAACCCAACCACAACACAACCACCATACAACCACCATACAACAACAACACAACCACAACACAACCACCATACAACCACAACACAACCACAATACAACCACCATACAACCACAACACAACCCCAATACAACCACAACACAGCCACCATACAACCATAACACAACCACCATACAACCACAACCACAAGACAGCCACCATACAACAACAACACAAACACAACACAACCACAACACAACCATAACACAACCACTGAAGGTTGTACACAGGTCACATGTTGGTCGATACGTACGATGACTTGCCGCTCCCTGTGGCGCCCATGATAGCGTTGAGACCAGGTTTCATCATACCACTGTGAAATGAGAAACACACGTGTGTCAGTGCTGGGGAAGTCTAAACATGACTTGTCATTACACTCCCATAACATAACAGATGAGTCTAAACATGACTTGTCATTACACTCCCATAACATAACAGATGAGTCTAAACATGACTTGTCATTACACTCCCATAACATGACAGATGAGTCTAAACATGACTTGTCATTACACTCCCATAACATAACAGATGAGTCTAAACATGACTTGTCACTACACTCCCATAACATAACAGATGAGTCTAAACATGACTTGTCATTACACTCCCATAACATAACAGATGAGTCTAAACATGACTTGTCATTACACTCCCATAACATGACAGATGAGTCTAAACATGACTTGTCACTACACTCCCATAACATAACAGATGAGTCTAAACATGACTTGTCACTACACTCCCATAACATAACAGATGAGTCTAAACATGACTTGTCATTACACTCCCATAACATAACAGATGAGTCTAAACATGACTTGTCATTACACTCCCATAACATAACAGATGAGTCTAAACATGACTTGTCACTACACTCCCATAACATAACAGATGAGTCTAAACATGACTTGTCATTACACTCCCATAACATGACAGATGAGTCTAAACATGACTTGTCACTACACTCCCATAACATAACAGATGAGTCTAAACATGACTTGTCACTACACTCCCATAACATAACAGATGAGTCTAAACATGACTTGTCACTACACTCCCATAACATAACAGATGAGTCTAAACATGACTTGTCATTACACTCCCATAACATGACAGATGAGTCTAAACATGACTTGTCATTACACTCCCATAACATAACAGATGAGTCTAAACATGACTTGTCGTTACACTCCCATAACATAACAGATGAGTCTAAACATGACTTGTCACTACACTCCCATAACATAACAGATGAGTCTAAACATGACTTGTCATTACACTCCCATAACATAACAGATGAGTCTAAACATGACTTGTCATTACACTCCCATAACATAACAGATGAGTCTAAACATGACTCGTCTGTTTTTTAGGTTTGCTCAGGAAAAACTCTAGAGTTCGCACATTTTGCATGTGGCAGGAAGTGAAACTACTGAAACATGCCAAAATAATTACAAAATCGGAAACTACGTAAAATAACGTTAATGACAAAGCAGTAAGACAATATTTTACATATTATGCCTGAACTGTTAATAACATCACACTGCGATTTCATATTAAACATTATTTGACACGTTTTTACTATGGCAATGTCAGGTTTGTGGGACTAAAGCTGGTGGCAGTTTGTCAGTGGTGGAAAAGAGATAAAAATGTGCTTCCATGTTAATGACAGGCTTTTCTCATTCGGCTATTATCTTGTGAGCCAAGTGGGATATCTTCTAAGAACACCTGGACAGTTGGAAACTGATTAAATAATGACGAATATGAACAATCAGACGTTTTTAATGAAAATATCATTACGTAATAGAGTTACAATATTTACAATGTTAGCAAAGTTACAGTAGATATTATTTAGTTCTTATCACTACTAAGCAACCTGGCCTGAATTCACCTATCCCACACACACACACACAACCCAGTTCGCCTGTCACACACACACAACCCAGTTCACCTGTCACACACACACAACCCAGTTCACCTGTCACACACACACAACCCAGTTCACCTGTCACACACACACAACCCAGTTCACCTGTCACACACACACAACCCAGTTCACCTGTCACACACAGTCAGTTAATGATTTCACATAACGGCTCAATAAACTGGGGCGAAAACTCAATATACACATCACCTGTAAACACAACACCCTCACACACACACACACACACACACACACACACACACACACACTATGCCTGTGCTTTTTCCCTTCAAAAAACACAAACACACACTCATTTGCTCTTTCACCTACTATCACTCAACACACACACAAAAGCTACTGCTCATTCTCTTTCTGTCACATAACACACACACCCTCAGAAACACACACACACACCCTCAACCTTGAACCCTCACCTGACTGATCAGATTACACAAACATCTAGCGGTGTGTGTTAGAACGGTTCTAAAGTTAGAATATAGCTCCACAATAATGACGAGAGAGACTACGGAGACACACAAATACACATGTATTTCATTAGATATATCATATATATATAAATATTATAATGTGTGTGTGTGTGTGTGTGTGTGTGTTTGTGTGTGTGTGTTTGTGTGTGTGTGTTTGTGTGTGTGTGTTTGTGTGTGTGTGTGTGTGTGTGTGTGTGTGTGTGTTTGTGTGTGTGTGTTTGTGTGTGTGTGTGTGTGTGTGTGAGTGTGTGTGTGTGTGTGTGTGTGTGTGTGTGTGTGTGTGTGTGTGTGTGTGTGTGTGTGTGTGTTTGTGTGTGTGTGTTTGTGTGTGTGTGTGTGTGTGTGTGTGTGTGGCATTGTGATAAACCTTTGAAAAAGTGCTGGTTCCTTCCTTAGATTGAAACTGTATTTTACTGTTATTTAGGAAATGTGAGTGTTTGCTGAAAGTCAGTGTGTGTGTTTTGATCTTGGGGTTCTTTGATCACATCACGTACATCCTCTCCAAAGTGGATTCACATCCCATTGAAAACTGTCAAATTTCCCACACGTGGCTCTCTACTGGGGAAAGGGGTGTGGCTAACCATTGGGGTAAGAGGCGTGTCCCTCAACTGGAGTATTGACCACATTGTCAATCAAGGCAAAATTCAATTAAACAGTGGTAATAGCAAATGACAGTAATATCACAACACTGTATAGGTGAAACATTCACTTCAGAAAGTCTTTTGATTGTCCATGATTTGTTTAACCACCAATAGGTAGGACAGCTATCAATGGCTAGCATTACAAGTGTGTCAATACAAACTGATGTGCCAGCCGCACATTATGACCACCTGCCAAATATTATGTAGTGAAGGTGTCCTGTGGTATCTGGCACCAAGACATTAGCAGCAGATCCTTCAAGTCCTATAAGTTGTGAGGTGGTCCAGCACATCCCACAGCTCATTTGGATCTGACCTGTTGGTCCAGCACATCCCACAGCTCATTTGGATCGGACCTGTTGGTCCAGCACATCCCACAGCTCATTTGGATCTGACCTGATGGTCCAGCACATCCCACAGCTCATTTGGATCTGACCTGATGGTCCAGCACATCCCACAAATTCTCAATCTGATTGAGATTGTGAGGTGCCACGTATCAAGTTGGTGTCCACATGAAAGCCCAAACCCGCGGTTTCTCAGCAGAACATTGCCAGGAGCACCACACACAACCCACAGTGCATCCTGGTGCCATCACTTCCCATGGTGCATCCTGGTGCCATCACTTCCCATGGTGCATCCTGGTGCCATCACTTCCCATGGTGTATCCTGGTGCCATCACTTCCCATGGTGTATCCTGGTGCCATCACTTCCCATGGTGCATCCTGGTGCCATCACTTCCCATGGTGCATCCTGGTGCCATCACTTCCCATGGTGTATCCTGGTGCCATCACTTCCCCCAGTGCATCCTGGTGCCATTCCTGGTGCCATCACTTCCCATGGTGCATCCTGGTGCCATCACTTCCCATGGTGCATCCTGGTGCCATCACTTCCCATGGTGCATCCTGGTGCCATCACTTCCCCATGGTGCATCCTGGTGCCATCACTTCCCATGGTGCATCCTGGTGCCATCACTTCCCATGGTGTATCCTGGTGCCATCACTTCCCCAGTGCATCCTGGTGCCATCACTTCCCATGGTGTATCCTGGTGCCATCACTTCCCACAGTGCATCCTGGTGCCATCACTTCCCATGGTGCATCCTGGTGCCATCACTTCCCATGGTGCATCCTGGTGCCATCACTTCCCATGGTGTATCCTGGTGCCATCACTTCCCATGGTGTATCCTGGTGCCATCACTTCCCACAATGCATCCTGGTACCATCACTTCCCACAGTGCATCCTGGTGCCATCACTTCCCATGGTGTATCCTGGTGCCATCACTTCCCACAATGCATCCTGGTACCATCACTTCCCACAGTGCATCCTGGTGCCATCACTTCCCATGGTGTATCCTGGTGCCATCACTTCCCACAGTGCATCCTGGTGCCATCACTTCCCATGGTGCATCCTGGTGCCATCACTTCCCACAATGCATCCTGGTACCATCACTTCCCACAGTGCATCCTGGTGCCATCACTTCCCATGGTGTATCCTGGTGCCATCACTTCCCACAGTTCATCCTGGTGCCATCACTTCCCATGGTGTATCCTGGTGCCATCACTTCCCACAATGCATCCTGGTACCATCACTTCCCACAATGCATCCTGGTGCCATCACTACCCACAGTGTATCCTGGTGCCATCACTTCCCACAGTGCATCCTGGTGCCATCACTTCCCATGGTGCATCCTGGTGCCATCACTTCCCACAGTGCATCCTGGTGCCATCACTTCCCCAGTGCATCCTGGTGCCATCACTTCCCATGGTGCATCCTGGTGCCATCACTTCCCCCAGTGCATCCTGGTGCCATCACTTCCCCCAGTGCATCCTGGTGCCATCACTTCCCACAGTGCATCCTGGTACCATCACTTCCCACAGTGCATCCTGGTGCCATCACTTCCCATGGTGCATCCTGGTACCATCACTTCCCCCAGTGCATCCTGGTGCCATCACTTCCCATGGTGCATCCTGGTGCCATCACTTCCCCCAGTGCATCCTGGTGCCATCACTTCCCCCAGTGCATCCTGGTGCCATCACTTCCCATGGTGTATCCTGGTGCCATCACTTCCCATGGTGTATCCTGGTGCCATCACTTCCCACAATGCATCCTGGTACCATCACTTCCCACAGTGCATCCTGGTGCCATCACTTCCCATGGTGTATCCTGGTGCCATCACTTCCCACAATGCATCCTGGTACCATCACTTCCCACAGTGCATCCTGGTGCCATCACTTCCCATGGTGTATCCTGGTGCCATCACTTCCCACAGTGCATCCTGGTGCCATCACTTCCCATGGTGCATCCTGGTGCCATCACTTCCCACAATGCATCCTGGTACCATCACTTCCCACAGTGCATCCTGGTGCCATCACTTCCCATGGTGTATCCTGGTGCCATCACTTCCCACAGTTCATCCTGGTGCCATCACTTCCCATGGTGTATCCTGGTGCCATCACTTCCCACAATGCATCCTGGTACCATCACTTCCCACAATGCATCCTGGTGCCATCACTACCCACAGTGTATCCTGGTGCCATCACTTCCCACAGTGCATCCTGGTGCCATCACTTCCCATGGTGCATCCTGGTGCCATCACTTCCCACAGTGCATCCTGGTGCCATCACTTCCCCAGTGCATCCTGGTGCCATCACTTCCCATGGTGCATCCTGGTGCCATCACTTCCCCAGTGCATCCTGGTGCCATCACTTCCCCAGTGCATCCTGGTGCCATCACTTCCCACAGTGCATCCTGGTACCATCACTTCCCACAGTGCATCCTGGTGCCATCACTTCCCATGGTGCATCCTGGTACCATCACTTCCCCCAGTGCATCCTGGTGCCATCACTTCCCATGGTGCATCCTGGTGCCATCACTTCCCCCAGTGCATCCTGGTGCCATCACTTCCCCCAGTGCATCCTGGTGCCATCACTTCCCATGGTGTATCCTGGTGCCATCACTTCCCCGGTGCATCCTGGTGCCATCACTTCCCATGGTGCATCCTGGTACCATCACTTCCCCAGGTGCATCCTGGTGCCATCACTTCCCATGGTGCATCCTGGTGCCATCACTTCCCACAGTGCGTCCTGGTGCCATCACTTCCCCCAGTGCATCCTGGTGCCATCACTTCCCATGGTGCATCCTGGTGCCATCACTTCCCCCAGTGCATCCTGGTGCCATCACTTCCCCCAGTGCATCCTGGTGCCATCACTTCCCACAGTGCATCCTGGTACCATCACTTCCCACAGTGCATCCTGGTGCCATCACTTCCCATGGTGCATCCTGGTACCATCACTTCCCCCAGTGCATCCTGGTGCCATCACTTCCCATGGTGCATCCTGGTGCCATCACTTCCCCCAGTGCATCCTGGTGCCATCACTTCCCCCAGTGCATCCTGGTGCCATCACTTCCCATGGTGTATCCTGGTGCCATCACTTCCCCAGGTGCATCCTGGTGCCATCACTTCCCATGGTGCATCCTGGTACCATCACTTCCCCAGGTGCATCCTGGTGCCATCACTTCCCATGGTGCATCCTGGTGCCATCACTTCCCACAGTGCGTCCTGGTGCCATCACTTCCCCAGATAAACGCTGAGGTCTTAACTCCTGCCCATGTACTGTGCATCCAACACGTTGACTCTGAGAACTGACCGTTTGCTGACCATCTATTCTACCCAGACCTTGACATGTGTCCTTGTTAGGGCATGATCAATAGTACTTGCGTCATCTGTGCGTGGTCCTAAAGTTTTGGCTCATCAGAGTATATAACCACGGATTCACTCCAGTTATTACTGGAAATGTGCTTTTTAATCATGGTTGTCTGCATTGCTTTAAGAGAAGTCTGTCTGTATTGATATTATTTTCATTAGGGACAAGCATCCCTCCACCAGGTCGACCTGAGTATGACAGAAAACAGTCTCTATTTCGATATTACCGACCAGTACAGCAGGTGTCTACTCACTTGAGATCCAGGAGAATGTCTTTGGTGTTACTTTTCCTCTTGATGCACAGACAGCCGCGACTTTGCGTCACCTTGTAGTGGATGTTGTGGAAACTAACGGTGGAACCGAGAGAGGACTTGTCTTCATATCGGGGAGTCCCGGTTGTTATCCGGTCCATCGGGATGGGGGTGTTATGGCGCTCCGACATGGTTATGAGGTCCTCTCCTTTAAAAATAATGAATAAGAGATAACCGGTATGTTTGCATTGCATTTGTTATAAAATAACTATATAGACTGATAGTCACTCACCCTGAGATAATTAATAATAAATAACTAAATATAGACTGATAGTCACTTACACTGAGACTGAGGAAGTCGGGAGTGAACTTGTGCTGTGAACTTCTTGCGTTATGAACCGTGATCTAGTTGCTGCCGGGTGCTGTGTGTCCTCAGCTTTATAGCTTTATGGTCCGGTCAGTCCACATGAGAGTTAGATAAGAGGAAACGGCTAAAACCAGGTTGTCCCATAGATTATATAGAATGGGAAATAACACGAACACAGTCAAAAACCAAACGTGACAGCGCGCTTTTTTCCATTGATCTAAGTTTTAAGAAGCCCAAGGCATCAGGTTGAAATTGATCTTGAGGTTAGGTTTATATTTTATCAATACTACTGGTAAATGCTGGTTTGGTGGGGTTATACGACTGTAGTTATGCCCTATATAGGCTCCTTCAGAAAGACTCTTGTAAAATCATTAACATAATTTGTCTTGTATAAAGGTCTGTCTGTCACAATACACATTGACCTGCTCTTCTTTATTAACTAAAGTTATTTATTTACTATTTCTTTCCATCCATTTTCTTAATCCTTTTTTTCGTCATTCCCTTTCATTTCATTCTTTCCTTAATCTATTCCACCTCATTTCTAACCACATTTTCTTTTCTTTTCTACCTTAATCCCATTCCTCATTCCATCCCACACGCCCCGGAGAGGGACTCCGACTGTTGTGCGGAGTGGAGCGTTCGTGCCATTATAATGGAGACCGAGACGCATCCATCAAGATTGAATCATAATAGACACAACGAAAGGCTCATCCTTCTAAAATATGTATTTATAATAAGCTGAAAGAAAGCATCACCCTTTAAGACTGTGTGATTTAATGGACAAAACGAGAGCTTCATCCTGCTAGAATATTTAATTATAATAAGATGAACGAGAGCTTCATCCTTCTAGTCGTATGTGGTTTCATCTTGTCAGAAACACAGCAGCCCTATAGACCGATAGGATGTGGATCCCAGGAGAGTGATTAATCCCCTGCAAGTCACTTCCAACACAGAACCGATTTAAATCAATCACAATATAAATGTCGTCCCATTCAGACTGATACTGTCTCCTCCATACTGGCGACCACCGTCTCTGGACCATTCAGTTGCCACCATGGGTTGTTGCACGCTATTTTCATGTGTTATTTCTGTCTTTTGTCTTTTACAGACACTCTGCCCCGTCATTATGTGTCAAGTGTTTAGTTGAACTGAATTCCGTAATAAGTTAATTAATAACAGTGTCCACTCAGTAATGCTCTAAAAAATAAAAAGCGGAGTTTTATAACCACGTATTAGTTCTTGTAGATGCTCATATGAAATCAGTCACTAATATTCACGTGTAGGTGTCGTGTCTCTATATTGTAGGATGGATGGTTGTAAAATGAACTGGTGCTATAACCACATCACGTGACGTGATCACGTAAGATGTCTTTCCACACAGGCACGCGCTCGGTGACACCTTTTTAAATCAGGCACTCACATGCACTCAGGAATATCCCTGTTGTGTGACTGTGTGTGTGTTGTGACTGTATGTGTGTGTGACTGTGTGTGTGTGTGTTTCCTCTTATACAAGTATTACGTGGTCGACAGTTTATCTGAGGAACCCTTTCTGTACCAAAGGCGTGGGTCTCCCCATTGTTCCCTATGGAGTGCACGACATTTGACCAGGGCCCATTCAGGTCTGCTCAGTACTAGGGGACAGGGTTCCATTCTGGACACACCCTACGTCACTGTGGCAACGGGAGGGGCCGAACGTCACTGGGTCGTAAAGTTGCAGTTACAAAACCCCTTTAGTCTATCCTGCCTTGAGCCACACGAGGGCGCTGTCAGCATGCTGTCTTAAGACAGAGTGCCCATAACTCTCACAACTGTCCGGGGTTCCCTCAGATGTGTCTGAGGATCATTGGACGTACGTGGTCGTGGCTGGGTCTGTTTGAGCTGCGATCTCTCACCGCTAGACAGCAGGTTCAGTTGGTGAGGGGTGAGTACGTGTAAAAAGGTCAAAGGTAAACAGGTAGTAGGCTTTGTTATGTGTTCTAATATACTATATCCAACAGGTATGACATAACTTCCCACAGCTCTATTTGAATCGGTGACCGGATTATAACACAGGTAAGGCATTTCAGGGATTTGTTATGTATTGCCAATACACCACGGCTAATACTGTGTCCATAGCAACAGTCAATCTCAATCAAGCACAGATTAATAAAAAAATCTACAGTGGGATTTATTTACCAGGGGGACAGAAATGAACAGGTGCCAATCATGTTATGTTCATCAGAGCAACCTGCACATAATCTTTCTACACACTTCAATTACAGACAAAACAATTCAAGGTTTTAAAAATATATAGTACATATATATATATATATATATAAACACGTTTGTTTACAGGTAGAACCTATGTCATAGAGGGTTCTAAAGAGGCCAAACGTTTCCACCTGGAAACAGATTTGTATTCCTTATGTAGCGGCCTCAATGTGAGTGTTGTTCAGGAAACATTATATGGCTTTAACATTCAAAGTTAATATCTCAAGCAGCATTTCAAACCAATGGTTTAAGCCAACCATTTCATTATAAACAATATGTACATAAAACACTCTCAATAATATATGTATTTTATGTTGGCTTATATACAAATATTGTGTATGTAAATGTTATATTTACAAGCTAACATTATTTGAGTATGTGTCTGTGTGTGTCTCTTTGAGTGTGTGTGTGTCTGTGTGTGTGTGTGTGTGTGTGTCTCTCTCTTCTAGGACCAGCGCCCACTAGAGGCCAGGTTTCGGCTCATGGAGTATCCAGACAGGCTGCTCTCTTGTTTTCCCCAGGCTCCGAACGGAACCACCATGATGGTACTGTTGTCCTCAGATCCATACTGTAGAGCCTGAAATATACAACATACTGTAGAGCCTGAAATACACAACATACTGTAAAGCCTGAAATACACACCATAATTTAGAGCCTGAAATACACACCATAATTTAGAGCCTGAAATACACAACATACTGTAGAGCCTGAAATACACAACATACTGTAGAGCCTGAAATACACAACATACTGTAGAGCCTGAAATACACAACATACTGTAGAGCCTGAAATACACAACATACTGTAGAGCCTGAAATACACAAATCATAATAGAGCCTGAAACGTAACACACCTGAAACATGTAACATACTGTGGTGCCTGAAATACATAACATACTGTAGAGCCTAGGAACAGATCTAGGATCAATTTCCTGTACACACAAATACACACACCTGTTCCGCACACAAATACACACACCTGTTGCACACACAAATACACGCACCGGTTCCGCACACAAATACACACACGTGTTCCGCACACAAATACACACACCTGTTCCGCACACAAATAAACACACCTGTTCCGCACACAAATAAACACACCTGTTCCACACACAAATACACACACCTGTTCCGCACACAAATACATACACCTGTTCCGCACACAAATACACACACCTGTTGCACACATAAATACACACACCTGTTGCACACATAAATACACACACCTGTTGCACACACAAATACACGCACCGGTTCCGCACACAAATACACGCACCTGTTCCGCACACAAATACACACACCTGTTCCGCACACAAATACACACACCTGTTCCGCACACAAATACACACACCTGTTCCGCACACAAATACACACACCTGTTCCGAAATAACGTTGGCAGCCTCTGTGGGATCGTGACACTGGTTGATGACATCACAGATCTCCTGGTCGTTCATGATGAAGTTGATCCCGTCCGTGGTCAGAGCTAGAAATGTGTCATGGTGGTGTTGAAGCTGAATTCATAAACAACAACATACTGATGGGATTGCAATTGTCATCGTCAATACCGTCATCCTCGTCACTAGCGTCATCCTCGTCATCGTCACCACCGTCATCATCTTCGCTGGGTATGAAATTAAAACCCTGACATCACATTCTGAGTTTATGGTATGAAATTAAAACCCTGACATTACATTCTGAGTTTATGGTATGAAATTAAAACCCTGACATTACATTCTGAGTTTATGGTATGAAATTAAAACCCTGACATTACATTCTGAGTTTATGGTATGAAATTAAAACCCTGACATTACATTCTGAGTTTATGGTATGAAATTAAAACCCTGACATTACATTCTGAGTTTATGGTATGAAATTAAAACCCTGACATTACATTCTGAGTTTATGGTATGAAATTAAAACCCTGACATTACATTCTGAGTTTATGGTACGAAATTAAAACCCTGACATTACATTCTGAGTTTATGGTATGAAATTAAAACCCTGACATTACATTCTGAGTTTATGGTATGAAATTAAAACCCTGACATTACATTCTGAGTTCATGGTATGAAATTAAAACCCTGACATTACATTCTGTCAATGTAAAATCTGGTTGTATGCTCTGGGATTACAATCTCTAATTTATAATCTGAGTTTATGGGATTAAAATGTGATTTGCTGTGTCTCTGGCAGGGCAATATAACTCACATTGATTCGCTGTGTCTTTGGCAGGGCAATATAACTCACATTGATTCGCTGTGTCTCTGGCAGGGCAATATAACTCACATTGATTCGCTGTGTCTCTGGCAGGGCAATATAACTCACATTGATTCGCTGTGTCTCTGGCAGGGCAATATAACTCACATTGATTCGCTGTGTCTCTGGCAGGGCAATAACACCAGTGTTCTTCAGGTGAAAGTCACCAATGCTGCGAGTCATGGCTAACCTCCCGTTAACGTTAGCCTGACCCAAACTGTTCCACGTCACAAACCCGCCACTCAGTTTAATCCTGCAAGGGAGAGAGAAGGGAGACGAGACAGCAAAGGAAGGGGAGAGAGGAGGAGAGGGAAGGTAAGAGAGGAGAGGAGAGGGAAGAGAGGAGAGAGAGAGAGGGAAGGGAAGATAGAGGAGGAGAGAGGAAAGGGAAGATAGAGGAGGAGAGAGGGAAGGGAAGAGAGAGGCAAGGGAAGATAGAGGGAAGGGAAGAGAGGAGAGAGGGGAGACGAGACAGCAAAGGAAGGGGAGAGAGGAGAGGGAAGAGAAGAGAGGAGAAAGAGGAAGAGAGGGAGAGTAGAGGGAAGGGGAAAGAGAATTACATTTAAATTACCATTTAATAATATAGGAAGGCAGAAAGAGGAGAGATAATGAAAGAAAGAGAGAAATTAAAAGGATGTAAAAATGAACAATTGAAAAGATGGCGGTACAGAAGACGATTAGAAGGTTAGCGTAATTAGCAGTAGCTAGAACCCAGGCCAGTTTTGAATCACATTTTTTCCCCTCGCTCCCATAGAGAAGAAACGGGATACCAAACCCACTGTACATGTGATCCTCTGAGGGTAACATTTATACTTAACAACCTTTCACATACTCGGTTCTGTTCCAATCCCCCTCAGGTCCAAACATAGACCACAACCCCCATATCTTCCACTGGTCTGTTCAAGGCTTTGTTTGCAGCAAACTAATACAGAGAGGATTAATGTCACACAGAAAGGCTATGTGTGCATCTAGATGGGTGTCGTTTCATGTTCAGACCTCAAACAGACACTGATGGACACCAGCCACTACAGTCTGACTGGAAAACTAAGTCTAGAGGCTATTTAGTTTACACAGACCCCCTTCACGGTTCCAGGGCAACAGACATGGTTCCTGGTCCAGACTGTGGGACCGATCAGCCCTAATAACATGTAGCAGACCCCTCCTAAACTAAACTATTATAGATTCACCCAGCACAGCCATAGAAGTCTCAGTAACCTGTAAATATTTGTGTCAAATAGACGTACCTCTCCCCGTCGCCACAGTAACTCAGTAGGTGGAACCTGACCATGACAAGCCAATCCCAGTCAGATACAGTCAAAGCTCCTCAAGTTATTTATAGATACATAGCTAAGGCCCTAGTTGTGTCTCCCACCCAAGGACGCGCACACACACGCGCGCGCACACACACACACACGAGACCTCCTGACCTTTCCATTCCACTTGGGTCAGAGCTGACGTCCTCCGTCTATTCCTGGAGTAACTAAGTGGTTGGAGTAATCTAACCTACTGTACCCTATTACAGTGGAGAGTGGGGTAAATATATATATATATGACTGTAAACTCCTCACTATCTAACCTACTGTACCCCATTACAGTGGAGAGTGGGGTACATATATATATATGACTGTAAACTCCTCACTATCTAACCTACTGTACCCCATTACAGTGGAGAGTGGGGTACATATATATATATGACTGTAAACTCCTCACTATCTAACCTACTGTACCCCATTACAGTGGAGAGTGGGGTACATATATATATATGACTGTAAACTCCTCACTATCTAACCTACTGTACCCCATTACAGTGGAGAGTGGGGTACATATATATATATATATATAGGACTGTAAACTCCTCACTATCTAACCTACTGTACCCTATTACAGTGGAGAGTGGGGTACATATATATATATATATAGGACTGTAAACTCCTCACTATCTAACCTACTGTACCCCATTACAGTGGAGAGTGGGGTACATGTATATATATATGACTGTAAACTCCTCACTATCTAACCTACTGTACCCCATTACAGTGGAGAGTGGGGTACATATATATATATGACTGTAAACTCCTCACTATCTAACCTACTGTACCCCATTACAGTGGAGAGTGGGGTACATATATATATATGACTGTAAACTCCTCACTATCTAACCTACTGTACCCCATTACAGTGGAGAGTGGGGTACATATATATATATATAGGACTGTAAACTCCTCACTATCTAACCTACTGTACCCTATTACAGTGGAGAGTGGGGTACATATATATATATATATAGGACTGTAAACTCCTCACTATCTAACCTACTGTACCCCATTACAGTGGAGAGTGGGGTACATGTATATATATATGACTGTAAACTCCTCACTATCTAACCTACTGTACCCCATTACAGTGGAGAGTGGGGTACATATATATGACTGTAAACTCCTCACTATCTAACCTACTGTACCCCATTACAGTGGAGAGTGGGGTACATATATATGACTGTAAACTCCTCACTATCTAACCTACTGTACCCCATTACAGTGGAGAGTGGGGTACATATATATGACTGTAAACTCCTCACTATCTAACCTACTGTACCCTATTACAGTGGAGAGTGGGGTACATATATATGACTGTAAACTCCTCACTATCTAACCTACTGTACCCCATTACAGTGGAGAGTGGGGTACATATATATATATATAGGACTGTAAACTCCTCACTATCTAACCTACTGTACCCCATTACAGTGGAGAGTGGGGTACATATATATATATATAGGACTGTAAACTCCTCACTATCTAACCTACTGTACCCCATTACAGTGGAGAGTGGGGTACATGTATATGACTGTAAACTCCTCACTATCTAACCTACTGTACCCCATTACAGTGGAGAGTGGGGTACATGTATATGACTGTAAACTCCTCACTATCTAACCTACTGTACCCCATTACAGTGGAGAGTGGGGTACATGTATATGACTGTAAACTCCTCACTATCTAACCTACTGTACCCTATTACAGTGGAGAGTGGGGTACATGTATATATATATAGGACTGTAAACTCCTCACTATCTAACCTACTGTACCCTATTACAGTGGAGAGTGGGGTACATATATATATATATAGGACTGTAAACTCCTCACTATCTAACCTACTGTACCCTATTACAGTAAACTAGGACTGTAAACTCCTCACTATCTAACCTACTGTACCCCATTACAGTGGAGAGTGGGGTACATATATATATATATATGACTGTAAACTCCTCACTATCTAACCTACTGTACCCCATTACAGTGGAGAGTGGGGTACATATATATATATATATGACTGTAAACTCCTCACTATCTAACCTACTGTACCCCATTACAGTGGAGAGTGGGGTAAATATATATGACTGTGAACTCCTCAA
Source organism: Dallia pectoralis (assembly GCA_029465975.1). Classification (NCBI taxonomy): domain Eukaryota; kingdom Metazoa; phylum Chordata; class Actinopteri; order Esociformes; family Umbridae; genus Dallia; species Dallia pectoralis. The sequence continues at coordinate 21,812,654 of CM055735.1, forward strand.
TTCACGTACGTCGTTCTCCCATCTTTCCTTTTAACTCTAAAATGTTCTTAAATCCCTGAAGCAAGTGGAAAATAGGTAAGGCCGATAAATAGACAGGTTTTGGTTACGTTTCCGTTATGTTTTATGTCTTCCACGTATTGGAATTTCTTCATGGCAACGGTGACAAATCCAGCTGCTGTGAGTGGATACAGACACACCTCTGCCCCCGCCCTGTGTTTGTGTGTGGATACAGACACACCTCTGCCCCCGCCCTGTGCTTTGTGTGTGGATACAGACACACCTTTGCCCCCGCCCTGTGTTTGTGTGTGGATACAGACACACCTCTGCCCCCGCCCTGTGTTTGTGTGTGTGTACCTCTGTCTCTCGTCTTTCCTGTCAGGCGTGTGATCAGTTGTGAGTTTCTTGGCCCTCCCCTTCCTGCATAGCAACGCTCGGCTGTCTCCCACGCTAGCAACCACCAGCTCTACACCATCACGTAACACGGCAACCGTTGCTGTGGTCCCCGCAGTGAGGAGAGAGGCTGGGGGGAGGAGAGGAGAGAGAGAATCAGATAAATGTAAGACACAGGGAGAAAGGATAGCTTGAGTTTGAGGTTTACAAGCTATAGCCCAAGAGGCAGGCACCACAGTTTACACCCAAACATTTGAGATAATAAGCATCTTATTTTTCATGAAATACATAATGGTTTATTGGTATGCATTGCTTTCGGTTGCCTGATATAATCTATACGTTCGTATTTCCAGTATGAAAGCAATCCATAGAGATGCCATTTCGTAATAGTGCTTCTCCTGTCTGTAGTTATTGTTGGATTTCTGCTGTCCAAACCTTTGACTCGTACTGTATGTGTGTATGTATGTGAGTGTGTTTATGTGACTAAGTGAGGGAGTGTGTGTGTGTGTGTCTCTTGCCGTTGCCAAGGTAGCTGAGGTGAGTGAGTAAACCCTTGTCCAGTTCTAGAAAGGCCAGGGTTAGAGACTTCTGCAGGTCCTGTTCTTGTTGCAGGGCATCTCTAGAGATACAACACAACGTATCAAAGACTGACATCAGGAAAGAAACATAGAGAGAGATAGAGAGAGAGCGAGAGAGGGAGGGAGGGCGGGAGAGAGAGAAGGAAATAAAGATGAGACAAGTCATTAAGAGTTTATCATACCATACAAGTGTGATATATATAGTACAGATTGTATCGTATAAAAAGTATATATATTATGTTTCATATTGCATGGATGGTATATAATACCTGATGTATTTCTCCAAGTAGGTCACACAGTATATATATTATGTTTTATATTGCATGGATGGTATATAATACCTGATGTATTTCTCCATGTAGGTCACACAGTATATATAAATATTATGCTTCATATTGCATGGATGGTATATAATACCTGATGTATTTCTCCAAGTAGGTCACACAGTATATATATTATGTTTCATATTGCATGGATGGTATATAATACCTGATGTATTTCTCCATGTAGGTCACACAGTATATATAAATATTATGCTTCATATTGCATGGATGGTATATAATACCTGATGTATTTCTCCATGTAGGTCACACAGTATATATATTATGTTTCATATTGCATGGATGGTATATAATACCTGATGTATTTCTCCATGTAGGTCACACAGTATATATATTATGTTTCATATTGCATGTATGGTATATAATACCTGATGTATTTCTCCATGTAGGTCACACAGTATATATATTATGTTTCATATTGCATGGATGGTATATAATACCTGATGTATTTCTCCATGTACGTCTCACAGTATTCGGCCGCCTGCGTTCCTCCGTGACCATCAAACATGGCAAAATACAGGATGTTGTCAGAGAGCCGACCCACCTGGAACCGATCCTCATTTACCTGTCGCAGGCCCAGTAGAGATGCACTGCCCACACGGGACAAACTCACCTGGAGACACACACACAGGTTTGATATGTGATACCTGCGGTATTGGTTTGCCATATGTGATACCTGCGGTATTGGTTTGCCATATGTGATACCTGTGGTATTGGTTTGCCATATGTGATACCTGTGGTATTGGTTTGCCATATGTGATACCTGTGGTATTGGTTTGCCATATGTGATACCTGTGGTATTGGTTTGCCATATGTGATACCTGCGGTATTGGTTTGATACCTGCGGTATTGGTTTGCCATGTGTGATACCTGCGGTATTGGTTTACCATATGTGATACCTGCGGTATTGGTTTACCATATGTGATACCTGTGGTATTGGTTTACCATATGTGATACCTGCGGTATTGGTTTACCATATGTGATACCTGTGGTATTGGTTTGCCATATGTGGTACCTGTGGTATTGGTTTGCCATATCTGATACTCTGAGGCAGCAGAATAGGTTCCTCTACCCGGTTGTCCCAAATCCCAAAGCTGTCCCAGGTGGTGGGTCGACCACTGCCGTCCCGGTACAACCACGTACCGCTGCTCCGCCGTATCTGGACCACACCGGGGGAGGACAGGAGTGAGGACAGGGGAGAGAGGAAGGAGGCATTTGAGAGCGATGGCGCGGGGAGAAATGCAGCCCGACATCCAACCGGAGAACGACCGCAGCGGATCAGATTGCTGAACACCGTTGAAGACATATTCAGGGTTCTGTATGTTTGTTTGGAGTCTCTCTACGTGGTCCCTGTTAAGAGATTAGTAGTGTAGTCACTAACATTACTTTACTTCTACTATACATGGTTTAATGGTCACATAAATAGAAATGGAGATGAATGAAGAGATGCAAGACACACACACACACCTCTCACACACGCACGCACGCACACGCACACACACCTCTCACACACACACGCGCACACACACCTCTCACACGCACACGCACACACACCTCCGTCACTCCAGGATAAACATCACGCGCATGTTAATTAGTCTCGAGACCAGCGACCTCCACGTGCACGTGCACATCAAGCGCGAGATGACAACACGAACAATCACGCGACTGAGTGTCCGCCCGGATCCAGAGCGAGACACGTAGTTAGTCACCGGTTAACGGTTTAGTTACAGTCACTACCGGTTAACGGTTTAGTTACGGTCACTACCGGTTAACGGTTTAGTTACGGTCACTACCGGTTAACGGTTTAGTTACAGCCACTACCGGTTAACGGTTTAGTTACAGTCACTATCGGTTAACGGTTTAGTTACAGCCACTACCGGTTAACGGTTTAGTTACAGTCACTACCGGTTAACGGTTTAGTTACGGTCACTACCGGTTAACGGTTTAGTTACAGCCACTACCGGTTAACGGTTTAGTTACAGTCACTACCGGTTAACGGTTTAGTTACAGTCACTACCGGTTAACGGTTTAGTTACAGTCACTACCGGTTAACGGTTTAGTTACAGTCACTACCGGTTAACGGTTTAGTTACAGTCACTACCGGTTAACGGTTTAGTTACGGTCACTACCGGTTAACGGTTTAGTTACGGTCACTACCGGTTAACGGTTTAGTTACAGTCACTACCGGTTAACGGTTTAGTTACAGTCACTACCGGTTAACGGTTTAGTTCCACCGCGCAGTCACTAGTTCAATAATAAATGTTCAGTTATGGAGTTACATTTGTCTCAAAAAGAACAAACAAAATTATTACTATTGCAACCAAAAAATAGGTAACCGAATTTTTTACACAATTGTAACGTGTGGGCGGGGTTTAGATGGCTTCCAAGAAGACGGGTCTCCATTGGTCAATCGGATTTCAAGCAGTAGATTGCATTCTTTGAATTTCATTCGTCTATGTCACGATGGCAGACATACTGTATAAATGTAAAATGTCTAGGAACAAAGCCCAATACTATAAGGTGAGTTTGTGAGCATACCACCTGAGGCTGCAAAAAGCCACGTTCCGGCTGCCCAGCCATCGTGACAATGCAATCTACTGCTCGAAATCCGGCTGACCAATAGAGACCCGTCTTCTTGGAAGTCATCTAAACCCCTCCCACACGTTACAATTGTGTCAAAAAATTCGCAACTGCAAAAAAAGACCGAGAGCAAAAACCATGTCAACGTAAGCAGAGATAGAAAAAAAACTGCAATACATTTGTCTTTGCATTTAAAACGTTTTGATTTCTTGTGGATCTCGATACATTTTCGTGGATGTTTTGCATTCAATATTTATTTTTTTGTTTGCAATACATATTTTTTGGTTGCAATAGTAATAATTTTGTTTGTTCTTTTTGAGACAAATGTAACTCCATATTTAGTTATGAAATGCTGTCAAACTAATTTCAATAGTTAAGTTATAAATGCAAATGAACTAAGGGAATGTAAACCAGACGTGGTAAAAGTTACGTTCAAAAGCACATGTGTTAATTATTATCTAGTGAACGAAACTTACGCCTGCAAAACAAAACAAACCTGCGTGGACAATCTAAAATCAGTTTCATAGCAGTCTGGATAGTTACTACTCACCTGTGCCAGTAGTAGGAATTAAATGATCTGTCCCACCGTGCAGGTGAAGTAAAGACCCCAGGCTCAGGGTCCTTAATTAAACACATATAAACAGAATACTGACGCACCAATCAGCATTCAGAACACACAAACACGCGTCCAATCAGGTACAGGGGCGGGCGCGCTCTATTTGAGACACTCTCTCCACCCCCCCCCCCCCATACTCTTCCTCTCTCCCCAATCTCTCTTCCTCTTCACCACCTCAAATGACCTTGATCTCCCCGCTCTCTGTGAAAGTGTAGGTTCCTAGATGTGTTGACACAGTAAACATGAAGCCAGTCATGGGACAGTGTTTGTGTCATTACTAATATCAGCTGTGTTTCCATTACCTTGTATGGCATTTATGTCATCTAGAGGCTGTGGCAAATTCAAGACTCAAGGCAGGGCATTGGTGACGTTTACTCGTACAAGGGAGCAGTTGGTGGCATGTTTGGTATGTATAAAGTCCTGAGTTCAATCCACAGCTTCTCCCCAGGTCGCCATGGGAAATTGTTCTCAATTGCCTTGCTGGTTAAATAAAAATATAAGTAAAATATATATTTAAGTAAAGTATATATATTTTTAAAAGGGGCCTAAATTAGGGGCGTAAACGTGAAACCAGAGTAAATTAGAGACCTCCATAGAGTCACAACTACATAAGCCTGACTGATGGAGTCCTTCATCCGGTTCTTCTATCTCTGCAGAGACACTCTGAAACGATGTTAGAGTGGCCATTGGGTTCTATCACTCAAATGATCTAGGCCCTTTCTGAGCTGTTATTTCAACAATGATGTAGCCCAATATGGTCTTTTGATTTGCATTTTTTTTTATTATCCTCTCTCGATCATCTGTTTTGTCAAAACTTTCTACGGTTCCTTGGATTTCATGGCTTTCTTTATTCTCGAACCTCATATATACAGGTGCCTTTCTAAATCATGTGAATCCATGGACTATTTCGTAGGGGACAGACCATGTTCTACAGACATATAAGCTTTATTTATGCTTTATCTATGCATTATCTAAGCTTCATCTAAGCTTTATCTAAGCTTTATCTACGCATTATCTACGCTTTATCTAGGGTATACCACACTTTATCTAAGCATTATCTGCGCTTTATCTACGCTTTATCTATGCTTTATCTACGCTTTAGCTAGGCTTTATCTACACTTTACCACACTTTATCTACGATTTATACCCTTTATCTCCGCTTCATCACATCTCGATGTTTCTGCATATTCAGTCGACTGCTACTTCGTGACATAATAGCAGCAGCTAAACATACTCAGATCTGGTGACGTCCCTGTTTCAAATGTCTACACAATAGTGACACTTCAAATGCTCAGGCGATGTTAGATGTTATCTTGGAGATGATCGACCAGTCTGTGAAACTGTCAAAACACAGTACTTTAAATGACCCTGCTACATATTTATCTATTATTATCTTTTTCTTGGTAAAAACAATGATTGGCTATATATAGTGCAAAATAATTAATGTAAAATAATTCCCAGTGTTACTGATTCCGTACAGAATGACTCCTGGCTGTACTGATTCCTTACAGAATGACTCCTGGCTGTACTGATTCCTAACAGAATGACTCCTGGCTGTACTGATTCCTTACAGAATGACTCCTGGCTGTACTGATTCCTTACAGAATGACTCCTGGCTGTACTTTGATCGTGTAACAACATCAGCACTTCATCAAGCTGGTGTGTCCATTTAAATAAAACATTCACGCTCCCCTTCGCTCTTTGCAAGTTATGAACATGCATTGTGACTTCAATCCACAATGAATTATTCAGGCATCTTTCATTCCATCAGAACAGCTAGTTAATTATTTGAGAGCCTCACTTTGCGACAGAGAAAGAGAGACGGGAGGGAGAAATGAAAAGAACGGGGTAAAAAAGCTACATCTGGCAGGGTGGAGGGAGAGAAAACCTTCCCAAACTTGATTTCCCATTTCCCTGGTCTGTTCATTTCTGAGCTAAACATTAAATAAAAACAATGCAGACATTTTTCTTCTCTCCAGATTACTATAATTGTGTCACAGCAATGTGGTGAACGAACAATAAACAGTTGTTGTATTAATAATAAAAATAGATAAGGTTGGAGAGGAACTGGAGAGGACTGACACCATCTGCAGGTGAAGCAGAGATACTCAGAGAATACAAACCCTAAAAGACCCTAATGCTAAACCCTACAATCCACAAAACGGTAAACCCTAAACCCTACAGAACACTAAACCCTACAGAACCCTAAACCCTATAGAACACTAAACCCTACAGAACACTAAACCCTACAGAACCCTAAACCCTACAGAACCCTAAACCCTACAGAACCCTAAACCCTACAGAAGCCTTAATACTACAGAACACTAAACCCTACAGAACACTAAACCCTACAGAACCCTTAAAACTACAGAACACTAAACCCTACGGAACACTAAACCCTACAGAACCCTTAATACTACAGAACACTAAACCCTACAGAACACTAAACCCTACGGAACACTAAACCCTACAGAACCCTTAATACTACAGAACAATAAACCCTACGGAACACTAAACCCTATGGAACACTAAACCCTACGGAACACTAAACCATACGGAACACTAAACCCTATAGACCCTGAAACCCTATAGAACACTAAACCCTACAGAACCCTAAATACTACAGAACACTAAACCCTACAGAACCCTTAATACTACAGAACACTAAACCCTACAGAACACTAAACCCTACAGAACACTAAACCCTACAGAACACTAAACCCTACAGAACACTAAACCCTACGGAACACTAAACCCTACGGAACACTAAACCCTACGGAACACTAAACCCTACAGAACACTAAACCCTACAGAACACTAAACCCTACAGAACACTAAACCCTACAGAACACTAAACCCTACAGAACACAACTTGACAGTTGTTCTCAATATGATAATAGTTCCACCAGATATACCTTATATACAGATATACAGGTGATGCATCTTCATTCTCAATATGATAATAGTTCCACCAGATATACCTTATATACAGATATACAGGTGATGCATCTTCATTTTAGTGCAGGTTTCTTAAGGAAGAAGACAAATCATTCTACATTGGTTGACACTTCTCGAAAGGCCTGACATTTTATAGTGCAAATTATCAATCATATTCACCCCTTTAGCCCGAAGATACTCTACACATTTTTATATACTACAGCCAATGAGAATTCCTGCAACACCAGTATAATCAAATTAATATACAGCATCTGTACACCTATGTCATTTTCTCAGTGTGTTGTAATTACATCTCCAGGGCACATAATTAGACACTGTGTTTACTATAGAACCTGCAGACACAAACACACACACATCTTTCAGTGCACCCCCTATGAGAACACAAAAGTGCATAATAAAAGCTGTGTGGCATATCAGTGTGTGTGTGGGGGGGGGAGTGAGTGGGTTCTAACTTAGGAAGTAAATTAAATATTAAGCAACACTAAAAGACGAAAGGAGAAAGCCTCTGAAATGCTGTGCCTGTTCTGTCATGGGTTCCTTCAAACAGCCTGCAGCAACTCAAAGCCCACAGGTTTAGCTAAACCCCTGGTTGGGAGTCCACATTTTCTGTTTATTGCCTTAGAACGTCTGGGTTCTCACGAAGCATGTGATAATTCTTCTAAACTCGCCGTACATGACAACCTAAAAACCCCACTGAAACTAAATACGAATACTCTCTATGTCAGAGCGTAACAGTGTCATGTAAATCATGATATACACGATTAATACAGTTTCAAATGCTGGAATGTGCTCATATAAATAAAGGTATTTGTGGTTACAGTGTTTGTGGTACATTCATTTACAGTGCGGACACAGTGAGCTCCAGTGCGCCATGGCAACATGTGACGAGTCCATTCAGTGTTAATCTAAAACGAGCAAACGGAAACAAAACGACAGCACGCACTGTGAAAACAGCTCAATGGGACGGTCTCAGAAAACACGCATGTTCGGTTGGGAATCGTATTGCCTCCTCGGTACCGCAAATTCATGTTCTTCACTCTGTATCTCCACGGCCTGGGGGGGGTTAACTGGCACCCTATTTCAGACATTGGCTTCCATCTAAAATAGGGCACTAACTAGTGTGTAGGGGGCCATTAGAGCAGACCCTTCATGTTTCCGGGGCAACTGTCCTGGCTAGCCGAAGATATTGTGATGACGACAATAAACAGAAAAAGATTGATAATAATAATGTTGTATAAATGTGTCCATTCCTGGGAAAACTCAAAAGTCGACAAATGGAAAGACTTGACCATGAAAGATTGGCATTTGTTTTTGCTTCCCAGCATGTGATGTTAAGATTCCCTTCCAGTGTTGGACAACAATTAACTGGTGATGAATAGAAACAACAGCAGCGCTCCGTTTACATTGGAATCTGTTACTTCCTGGCAGGTGACACAGGAGGTTTACTGCAGCATCCCGGTCGGAATATGGACCGAAAAACATTCCTCTTCGTCGTCTTCTTCTTCTTCTTGCATTTCTCCACCCGCTTCTTAGCACCTGGCGAGGGAACGTCTTCGGAGACAGACTTCCGTAGCGTTCCGATGCGTTTCTCGTGTTCCCGGATCTTACACTGCAGATGTGACTGAATGGCAAATCCCAGACTCTCCAGGTCCACAGACGCTCCGTACACTTCCCACGTCATTCCCTGCTCGTCCCAGACCACGTTCTGCACAGGCTCCGAGTCCTTCGTCTCCTCTGCTGGTGTCCCAGTCGGGCCTGGATTCTCCGCCGTCAGTTTAGCGATAGTCTTCTCTGGGGCAGGGTCCAATCCACCTTTGAGTTCTGAGGCGGGTTTGGGTTTGTGTGCATGGTTGGCTGAATAGTGTAGGGTTGTCTTGCTGCCTGAACCGTCTGTCTGTTTGTCCGGCTGTTTGTTTTTAGACTTGGCCGCAGCTTGGCTCTCTGCCTCCTCTTGTTTCTGCTTGTTGACGTTGGCCTCACTGGCAGGGGGCGGGTCATTGCTGGTTAGGGCCTCTGATTGGCCGCAGAGCTCGATGTCTATCTGACAGATGTGTTGGAACGGGGGCAAGCCAATCGGAATGCTGCAGAGGGGCAGGGTAACGGGCAAAGTCTCCATTGCCTGGTTCGGTTGTGCAACAGACTTTGACTGACAGCTCTGCAAACCAACCAGAGGCCCCGCCTCTACATTTTCCCTCTGACCCATGACCTGCTGGTCCATTGTGAGGTCACAGATGAGGACACTCCCACTCTGGAGTCCAGCGGTCAGCCCATTGACCCTTGGCCCTGTGTCTCTCAGTCGGCCAGCGTCGGCAACAAGCCCTTCCGGTTCGCCGTGGTAACCGCGCTGGGACAGGGTGAGCAGGCGGGGGCTGGTGGTGGAGGAGCGGTCACACACCTCTGCCACAGCCTGGACCCCCACCTCCCTCTGGTCCTCTCCCCAGGAACGCCTCACCTCACTGGGGTTAGTAATGGTGCCGGCCTCCTTACGCACCCCGGACCTCCCTGGAGGCTGTCGTTTTTCTGGTCTGCGTTCATCCAGTTCCTCTTCTCTTCTCCTTCTCTCCTTACTGCCCTTCTGCGGTCCCGTGTGGTCGTCACGGCTACGCCCGTGATACTCTAGCGGATCGCTGTCCCTTTCCGAGGCCCTGTTAACCTTCAACACCGTGTCACTCTGCTGCACGGCCTTCTGGGATTGCACAGGCCCTCCGGTTACGCCCCCACCTAACAGAGGGGCGGTGCTCCGTGAGTTAACTGTTACCGTCGACGAGGTGACGGTCGCTATTTTGGATTCCAGCTGGCGAGCGGCGTCTTCCAGAGTTGTGTTTGTCGCTTCTCTCAATGCCGCGGACAAAGGGTCAGGGGTCAGAGACGGGGTGTTCTTGGGTGTGGTTATGCTGACCCCTGGTGACCCTGTGGACAGGTCAGAGTCTGAAGCCCCTCCCCCCCGCGTTCTGGCGGAGGAGGTCGACGTGAGCATCACAGCAACGGTGGTGCGACATTTGGGGCTGGAGGTGGCAGGAGGGGAGAGGGGCGAGGTGCTACCTTTCCCCGTAGAACCGGAACACTTCAGAGAGTCCTTAGAACCCTGCAGGCTCCTGGAAGCAGCAGGTTTAGTCACCTCGGACAAGTGTTCGGACCTGGAGTGTTCCACTTTGGAGCTGGAAACCCAGGAGTGTTCGGTTCGGTGTGTGTGTGACCGGGGGCTGGTGGCGGCGGTCGATTTGACGTGGGGCAACTTGAGCTTGCTGATGGAGTCTGTCTTTGGGGGACCAGCCATCTGGGTTCTCCTCTTGGCCGCCTCGACGTCCAGCGCAGTTAGCGGTTTCTGCTCGCTAGCGTTGCTTTCACCTTTCCCCCAGGACAGTCCCTCGGCAACAACTCCTTTCCCATCAGCCCTGGGACTGGATGAGGAGGAGCCTCGTCCGCTCGGTTTCCCCGTGTCCGCTGTGATGTGTTGTGAGGCGTCGCCCGGCGATAGGTGGAGGTTTCTGTTAGACACCGCCCCCTGGTTGCTGTTGGGTTCTGATTTAGTGATGACGCCAGCTGTGGCCACGCCTCCTCCCGTGTTGTGGGCCGGCTTTATCTGGGCGACCTGGCTTCTCCGCTTGGAACCTGGGGCGGTTTCCATAGCAATTACGCTACCTCCTAAAAGTCAAGGACTGATCTATACCTGGTGGAGAAATCCAATTAAAATCAAATTAATTACCGTTATAGTTCAGAATTGAACTGCACAATAAATTCGTTTTTTTTTATTTCACAGTAAGAATAAGTAGATTAATCTCTAACACACATTTGGAATATTTGGATGGGAAGAGGGTTATAAAGTTTCTGCCCCCTACAGCTGGTAATAGCATGGTGCTGGAATAACAAATGGGTGCACTCTTTAATTAGGGTAATAGTCTGTCTCTGGATATGAGCGTGTGCTAACTCACAAATCTAAACGTTGTTACAGATGAGACACGCTACACAGTAGGTACCACCCATTCAAATCCTATTATTATCATATCCACCATCTCGTCCTCTTCTCCTAAGGCATTTCTCTGAGCAGATCTACAGATAATCACCGCCATATGTTATAGTTCAAACGCAAGCATCCCTGAAAAACAACCCACGGTGGCGACAAGCGCATAGGAACTAATATCCATATGAAATAGCATCCGAGAAGCCAGTTAGGGATATTCAATTATAATAATTAACTCATCGACACCACACACACACCTTTCTCCCGGAGGAAAATTTACAGCCCAAAGTTGTAGTCGACCTTGGCAGGGACTCCATGTTCTATAAGCAGACACGCATCCCAGAACAGTCGTTTTATTCCTTTAGTCCCCCGGAGAACCTCTACCGTGTTGCGTCGGATGGGTATCGGATGGTGCGGTTATTAGAGAGCACACGACCCACCAGCCTGGAGTCTGCAGATGAATGGAACGATGAATGGGAGGTGGGAGGATAGAGAGACAGGCAGGCAACCAACCCGAGTCAGAAGGGAGAACAGCGAGTGAGGGGGAGAGGAGTAGGGGGCGGGGCGCCGTGCGTCACAGGAGAGGGGGAGAGAAGTAGGGGGCGGGGCCCCGTGCGTTCACAGAAGAGGGGGAGAGAAATAGGGGGCGGGGCGCCGTGCGTTCACAAACGCAGGGAATAAATAATTAGACGCAGAAAACTGAAATATGGAGATTAAAATAAACCATGTCGATTTAGTCACGGTCGGTGGGGCTGGACGGAAAACGTTTTGCATAGCATTTGATTAACCGATATGTACATATACATATAATCTCATAGGGCATCAATCAGCGAATTTAATAAAATGCCACCGTAGTGATGTGATGTGTCACTAACGAGTCAATGGGGGCGGGTATTAATAAGCTCACCTGAAGTGAGTTGCTAATAATTAGATGGTTTTTTCTCCCATTTGGTGTGAAGGCCTTGTCATAAGGTTCACAACACAGAAAAAAACTAATTGCAGCAACCCACATCTGCACATCTCTGGGCTTTAAATAAAGTTTTAATTAATAATTAGATCACACAGAATTAGACATAGCTTACTTATGAATAATAGATGTTTAAGGATCCTGTAAGACGCAGCCTACAGGCAAACATTACTTGGGTCTAGACCAGCAACATATACACACACTAACGATTCTTCATGGCCAATTGGATTCATAGACCGGTAGTCGTTCTAAAACACCAAAACCTCCCAGGTATCTCTGTGTGGCCATACTGTGTATGCTAACAGGTCAGTAGTATCTCTGTGTGGCCATATGTGTGTGCTAACAGGTCAGTAGTATCTCTGTGTGGCCATATGTGTGTGCTAACAGGTCAGTAGTATCTCTGTGTGGCCATATGTGTGTGCTAACAGGTCAGCAGTATCTCTGTGTGGCCATATGTGTGTGCTAACAGGTCAGTAGTATCTCTGTGTGGCCATATGTGTGTGCTAACAGGTCAGCAGTATCTCTGTGTGGCCATATGTGTGTGCTAACAGGTCAGCAGTATCTCTGTGTGGCCATATGTGTGTGCTAACAGGTCAGTAGTATCTCTGTGTCAGCAGTATCTCTGTGTGGCCATATGTGTGTGCTAACAGGTCAGCAGTATCTCTGTGTGGCCATATGTGTGTGCTAACAGGTCAGCAGTATCTCTGTGTGGCCATATGTGTGTGCTAACAGGTCAGCAGTATCTCTGTGTGGCCAGGTCATGTGTGTGCTAACAGGTCAGTAGTATCTCTGTGTGGCCATATGTGTGTGCTAACAGGTCAGTCAGTATCTCTGTGTGGCCATATGTGTGTGCTAACAGGTCAGTAGTATCTCTGTGTGGCCATATGTGTGTGCTAACAGGTCCAGTATCTCTGTGTGGCCATATGTGTGCTAACAGGCTAACAGGTCAGTAGTATCTCTGTGTGGCCATATGTGTGTGCTAACAGGTCAGTAGTATCTCTGTGTGGCCATATGTGTGTGCTAACAGGTCAGTAGTATCTCTGTGTGGCCATATGTGTGTGCTAACAGGTCAGTAGTATCTCTGTGTGGCCATATGGTCAGTCAGTATCTCTGTGTGGCCATATGTGTGTGCTAACAGGTCAGTAGTATCTCTGTGTGGCCATATGTGTGTGCTAACAGGTCAGCAGTATCTCTGTGTGGCCATATGTGTGTGCTAACAGGTCAGCAGTATCTCTGTGTGGCCATATGTGTGTGCTAACAGGTCAGTAGTATCTCTGTGTGGCCATATGTGTGTGCTAACAGGTCAGTAGTATCTCTGTGTGGCCATATGTGTGTGCTAACAGGTCAGTAGTATCTCTGTGTGGCCATATGTGTGTGCTAACAGGTCAGTAGTATCTCTGTGTGGCCATATGTGTGTGCTAACAGGTCAGCAGTATCTCTGTGTGGCCATATGTGTGTGCTAACAGGTCAGTAGTATCTCTGTGTGGCCATATGTGTGTGCTAACAGGTCAGCAGTATCTCTGTGTGGCCATATGTGTGTGCTAACAGGTCAGTAGTATCTCTGTGTGGCCTTACTGTGTGTGCTAGCAGGTCAGCAGTATCTCTGTGTGGCCTTACTGTGTGTGCTAGCAGGTCAGTAGTTGCTTAGAAACACACAGTGTCTGTCTCTCCCACCTGCGTCTGCTAATATCTCTGGAACCACAGGTGTAAAAATACTACGGTTTAGTGAACGAAACAAGGAAAAATGTATCAATCAGGACACCCTTTAATGAAGGCAGAATCAGAAATAGTCTCCATCACGTTGTTTACTGTCTTACTCTTCTCTTATTCCCTCTTTCTTCATCTTTTCACCTTCCACACCCTGTTGGTGAGTGTGACACAAGAAGGCCCCTCTTTCCATCGTCTAGGAGGGTCACTGTGTGGGAGGAGCCATTGCAGGCCACACCTCTTTCCAACGTGCCCCTCCCCACTGTTGTAAGACTGGCATGATACATTTCATTGTCATGTGATCTATGACTACGTGCAGAAATTAGTCCCCACTACAGGAAAAAAAGATTTTAAAATAAGGTTTTATTAAAGACATGATCAATTCGGAATGGTGTTAGAATTGGGTGTGCGCACACGCACACACCCACCACCATCTGTGACCGGAGATGCAACCAGGGTGTTTTCTAATCAACCTGGTGACAGTTTAACTCTTCAGTGTTCGTGTAATCAGCGTGTTTATCTGCTCCACGGACACGACCAAAGCGGTTTATTTATTGTGGAGCATGCTCTCTCTCTCTCTCCGTCTCACACAATTCAGATTAAAATATGACAAGGACCTCGGCGCATCCAAACAAATAGAACCCACCTCACAGCACGACTTCCCGATACGGCTGACACAGACAGACCCAGACATTATTCAACTGTCAGTGGGATTTGCTGTTTCCTTCACGTTCACATGAGTGTGTCAGAAACCAGTTGTACTATTTGACTAATCACATCTTGTTTATGTTTTGTGTTTTCAGTGTACCCCAAAGCAGTTGCTTTGAAAGGAACCCATGGGGATCCTCATTAATAATTAATCACCATCTTCCCCTTCGCTACCTACTGGCATCACATTTTCTGCGTTGACGCGTACGTGCCTTCAGTGATCATCCGAAAGCTGAGGGAGAGAAAATTATCATGTGGGATGGGGCTAATTATGTCGCACACGTAGACATGATACTGTTCCACGCGTAGACATGTGGTTCTACAAGTAGACATGATACTGTTCCACGCGTAGACATGTGGTTCTACAAGTAGACATGATACTGTTCCACGCGTAGACATGTGGTTCTACAAGTAGACATGATACGGTTCCACGCGTAGACATGTGGTTCTACAAGTAGACATGATACTGTTCCACGCGTAGACATATGGTTCTACAAGTAGACATGATACGGTTCCACGCGTAGACATGTGGTTCTACAAGTAGACATGATACTGTTCCACGCGTAGACATGTGGTTCTACATGTAGACATGATACTGTTCCACGCGTAGACATATGGTTCTACAAGTAGACATGATACGGTTCCACGCGTAGACATGTGGTTCTACAAGTAGACATGATACTGTTCCACGCGTAGACATATGGTTCTACAAGTAGACATGATACGGTTCCACGCGTAGACATGTGGTTCTACAAGTAGACATGATACAGTTCCACGCGTAGACATATGGTTCTACAAGTAGACATGATACGGTTCCACGCGTAGACAAGTGGTTCTACAAGTAGACATGATACGGTTCCACGCGTAGACATGTGGTTCTACATGTAGACATGATACTGTTCCACGCGTAGACATATGGTTCTACAAGTAGACATGATACGGTTCCACGTGTAGACATGTGGTTCTACAAGTAGACATGATACTGTTCCACGCGTAGACATATGGTTCTACAAGTAGACATGATACGGTTCCACGCGTAGACATGTGGTTCTACAAGTAGACATGATACAGTTCCACGCGTAGACATGTGGTTCTACAAGTAGACATAAGGTTCTACATGTAGACATGATACGGTTCCACGCATAGACATATGGTTCTACATGTAGACATGATACAATCCCACGCGTAGACATAATATGGTCCCACACTTAGCGGAAATAACAATTAATAACAATTAAGAGGCGTACCAAGTTGAAGCATTTCTGTTTTACTTGTCAAAAAGAGAATGTGAATGGCATAAAGTCATGTCTGTGTCCCGTAGTTGACCGGGTTATTGATCGTGTTTGGAATTGTGTGTGTGTGTGTGTGTCGTCAACAAAAATCTATTGTTTTGCTTTTCCAGACAATTTATGACGATGATGCTGCCGCGTAGTGGCCGCTAGACAGAGGTAAACATGCACGTTTCTATCCTCCGACCAAGAAATGCATGTTCCCTTATAGCTTTAAACCCTAATACTAACCCCAATTGCTCAACATTTATACATAAACTTATAGACCCAGTCTGAAGACCTAACCCTTAAATTAACTGGTACTGCCGAAACAGAAGTTAACCCTAGTACTAAATTCCGGGTTTCCCCAATTCTAACCCTGAATTCCTGTTTGTTACATTACTTTTGCATCAGAGTCACTGGATCTTTGTTTTTTCAGGAAATACCGAACTGTGTTTCTTCTGCTCATCTTATCTCAGGACCCATTCAGTAAAATGTATTATGTAAACCACACGTAGATGACATGTGCGGGTCAAACAGCACTCGCGTGTGAGGCGCACACTGAAACACTCAAACACAGAGAGAAAGACACACACACACACACAAACGCACACACTGATTTTCCAGCCAGTATAGCTAATATAAACATGACTGGCCGATAGATGTGCTATACGACACACAACAGGAGTGACATCACTTTTGGCCGCTCTTATTGCGTTGGTAACAGACTCACAACATCATACATTTCACTCTGAGATGTGACGTGTCTAAGAACAGCCCTTAGCTGTGGTATACAGGACATGTACCACGCCCCCTTGTGTACCACGCCCCCTTGTTTACCACACCCCCTCATTGTGTACCACGCCCCCTTATTGCCTAAATTAATAGCCGGGAAGATTCTCTGGATTCTAAAAGGGTTCCTGAACATTTCAGTAATGTCTGATTGTCGTCGAGCTCTAGAACCGTGCAGTTATTGGCAACGGCATGACAACACGACCAAATCCGATCCGGCGGTAAACACAGACAGAGGTACAAATGCAATAACCTGATCCAAATGGCCCACGGTTGCTCACATAGTGAAATACTTCGGACTGGAAACTAGTGCACTAGAGCCATTTGGAACATCAGTAATACACAGACATACAGAAGCTGAGACGACGTTTGAGGAAATACCTCAGCATTACATTGTCCATAGGTGTTACGCAGGCACACAGAAACAGAATACTGCCGCTTTGAGAGACTATGTAGTTATGTGACTGTATCCATTTTTACGGAAGTTGAAAGGGTCATTCCAGAGACAAAACAAAGTATAGCAGACACATAATTCTTGGTAGCTTTTTTTAAAATAATATAATAAATAAAGGTCCCTGTAATATCTGATTGAGTTCAAGTTCTTGGAGGGTTTCACCCAGTTCTAATGTAAGTTAAAAAAAAGATCTTAACACCACGGTACCACTAAAAAAAAAACGTGTGTAGAAGTTGTTTTAATCTGAAGAATTATAAACATGGTTATGTAGAATTATAAACCTGGTTATGTAGCATTATAAACCTGGTTATGTAGCATTATAAACCTGGTTATGTAGCATATTACGCCTGGTTATGCAGCATTATAAACCTGGGTATGTAGCATATTACGCCTGGCGACGTGGCGAGAAGAATCTGTTGGGATTGTCTTTTGGCTTCAAGCCTTTCAGAAGAACTTCAGGAAATAGAAATTACATTTGTCTTCACATTTGTTTTTGCTCGTGTTAGAATTAGCCATCGCACCGGGAATGACTGGGTAGTTTAGCTTGTTAGCCTTTCGAGATTCGCAAATCGCAAATATTGTTACGTAATCTACGCTAACCATTCAGTTCTGCCTTCACTTGTATTCTGTCATAAAACAGCAATTTAAAACATTGACCTTTTATTTTTTTAATGCGATACAATCAGCATGAGATAAACTATTAGCACAGTCTGTTAGCCGAACCACACCAGTCATTCTGCATACAAAGGTTAGCGCTAACTAGCATATGGAATGCTAAACAAAAACCAAAGTTTCAAATCTTTTTCATTTAACTTTTCTCAAAGTTATGATCACTTGACACTTTTAATTAATGTAAATTCACTTAACAGAGTTCGACACGGCTCATTCCTGGCCAGAAAAAGCCTAAAAGAACCACGTTTTAACCGTTACCGTGTTAAATATGCGGCAACGATGAGACGGCTCTGTATTTCCGGATGTGTGACGGCAGCGCTGGTTGTGCAACACAACCTAAACATCCACAATCGCTCACATCCGTTTCACAGTAAAATACCTCAGGTAACATTGTCCATCCAGGTAACACTGTCCACCCAGGTAACACTGTCCATCCAGGTAACACTGTGTCCATCCAGGTAACACTGTGTCCATCCAGGTAACACTGTGTCCATCCAGGTAACACTGTGTCCATCCAGGTAACACTGTGTCCATCCAGGTAACACTGTGTCCATCCAGGTAACACTGTCCATCCAGGTAACACCGTGTCCATCCAGGTAACACCGTGTCCATCCAGGTAACACCGTGTCCATCCAGGTAACACCGTGTCCATCCAGGTAACACCGTGTCCATCCAGGTAACACCGTGTCCACCCAGGTAACACTGTCCATCCAGGTAACACTGTCCATCCAGGTAACACTGTCCACCCAGGTAACATCCAGGAATGGGTCACCTGGGTCACTCCAGAAACCATCCAGGTAAATATCTCATATACAGGTTGACTAGAGGCTGGCCCTCACCTGGTCCAGGTAAATCTCTCATATACAGGATGACTAGAGGCTGGCCCTCACCTGGTCCAGGTAAATCTCTCATATACAGGATGACTAGAGGCTGGCCCTCACCTGGTCCAGGTAAATCTCTCCTTTACAGGTTGACTAGAGGCTGGCCCTCACCTGGTCCAGGTAAATCTCATATACAGGATGACTAGAGGCTGGCCCTCACCTGGTCCAGGTAAATCTCTCATATACAGGATGACTAGAGGCTGGCCCTCACCTGGTCATATACAGGATGGTGGCCCTCACCTGGTCCAATCTCACCTGGTCAGGTAAATATACAGGATGACTAGAGGCTGGCCCTCACCTGGTCCAGGTAAATCTCTCCTTTACAGGTTGACTAGAGGCTGGCCCTCACCTGGTCCCAGGTAAATCTCTCATATACAGGATGACTAGAGGCTGGCCCTCACCTGGTCCAGGTAAATCTCTCATATACAGGTTGACTAGAGGCTGGCCCTCACCTGGTCCAGGTAAATCTCTCCTTTATAGGATGACTAGAGGCTGGCCCTCACCTGGTCCAGGTAAATCTCATATACAGGTTGACTAGAGGCTGGCCCTCACCTGGTCCAGGTAAATCTCATATACAGGATGACTAGAGGCTGGCCCTCACCTGGTCCAGGTAAATCTCTCATATACAGGATGACTAGAGGCTGGCCCTCACCTGGTCCAGGTAAATCTCCCATATACAGGATGACTAGAGGCTGGCCCTCACCTGGTCCAGGTAAATCTCTCATATACAGGATGACTAGAGGCTGACCCTCACCTGGTCCAGGTGAGTAAATCCCTGGTAATATCTGGGTCCGTCCAGGTACGCCCTCAACCCCAGGTTCAAAACCAACACCCCCCTGGTGGGAACCTCTCACGACTTGGGGTCCCCAGTAGGTGTGGCTTGGTCCAGAGACAGGTCTTCATCTGACAGACCCGTTTCCACGGCAATCACCAGCGACGCCACAGACGAACTGCCTGCCATTGGCAGAAGCTCCCCTAGAGAGAACCAATAGAAAGGGCATTTGAGTACATCTCAGTGTCCTGTCACCACCAGACTGTTTCTCTCTCACTGCCTCAACCACCCCTGTTTTCTCCCCCATTGCATGCGTGTGTGTGTGTGTTTATCGGGGTCGTTGGGTGTGTGTGTGTGCGTGTGTGTATCGGGGTCGTTGGGTGTGTGTGTGTGTATCGGGGTCGTTGTGTGTGTATCAGGGTCGTTGGGTGTGTGTGTGTGCGTGTGTGTATCGGGGTCGTTGTGTGTGTGTGTGTGTATCGGGGTCGTTGGGTGTGTGTGTGTGTGTATCGGGGTCGTTGTGTGTGTATCAGGGTCGTTGGGTGTGTGTGTGTGCGTGTGTGTATCGGGTCGTGTGTGTGTGTGTGTGTGTATCGGGGTCGTTGGGTGTGTGTGTGTGCG
The DNA here is from genome assembly GCA_029465975.1 of Dallia pectoralis. NCBI lineage: Eukaryota > Metazoa > Chordata > Actinopteri > Esociformes > Umbridae > Dallia > Dallia pectoralis. The sequence continues at coordinate 21,832,920 of CM055735.1, forward strand.
TGTGTGTATCGGGGTCGTTGGGTGTGTGTGTGTGCGTGTGTGTATCGGGGTCGTTGTGTGTGTATCAGGGTCGTTGGGTGTGTGTGTGTGAGTGGGTTTTGGAGTCGTTGTGTGTGTGTGTGTATTGGCGTTGTGTGTGCAGGGTATATGCAGGAATCTTGAAGTTAATTTCAATACCTTTTCAAGACTTTTTCAAGATTTCTTAATATTTTTTAATACCTCACCGCCACTTAAAGCTGTAACCATTTACATCAGTGATAAAAACTAAAAAGCATTAATATCCAAACCATTACTAAAAAACAGAACTGACAGTGCAATTCACAGTGCAAAAAATGTTCAGAAAGTGCACAAACAGGTTGCTCCTTGCACATCCCTGAGCTTATTAATAATAAAAAGTGCGCCGCAATTTTTATTTTTATTAAGGACCTAACCTGTCAAAACAATAAATAATTTATAAAAATAGAGAAAAATACAATTCAGAAAACTTAAAATGATTTGTTTGAACCTCAGAACTTATTCTCTACACTCACAGACGCACACACAAACTCTCCGCATCAAGGACTCCAACGTGTTTCCGTTTAAGGTGCTGTATTATCACCGTGGTGCTCCCGTGCCATATGTCATGTCGCTTTTGCATATCTTGCAATTAACACACTTTTTATTTATGTATTTACTTAGTGTGAAATGCTCCCACACTTTGGATGACTTCGGTCGAAATGATTTTGCCGACTCCGCCACCAAAACAACGTTACAGCTCCGCACCGCACTCAACAGCTTTTATCTCCGCGACTGAGTGGCGTGTCGATAATGAAATTCGTTGCCAACTTTTTTAATTATCGATTAATGTACGTGTATCGTTGGGTCGTTGGGTGTGTGTGTGTGCGTGTGTGTATCGGGGTCGTTGGGTGTGTGTGTGTGCGTGTGTGTATCGGGGTCGTTGTGTGTGTATCAGGGTCGTTGGGTGTGTGTGTGTGAGTGGGTTTTGGAGTCGTTGTGTGTGTGTGTGTATTGGCGTTGTGTGTGCAGGGTATATGCAGGAATCTTGAAGTTAATTTCAATACCTTTTCAAGACTTTTTCAAGATTTCTTAATATTTTTTAATACCTCACCGCCACTTAAAGCTGTAACCATTTACATCAGTGATAAAAACTAAAAAGCATTAATATCCAAACCATTACTAAAAAACAGAACTGACAGTGCAATTCACAGTGCAAAAAATGTTCAGAAAGTGCACAAACAGGTTGCTCCTTGCACATCCCTGAGCTTATTAATAATAAAAAGTGCGCCGCAATTTTTATTTTTATTAAGGACCTAACCTGTCAAAACAATAAATAATTTATAAAAATAGAGAAAAATACAATTCAGAAAACTTAAAATGATTTGTTTGAACCTCAGAACTTATTCTCTACACTCACAGACGCACACACAAACTCTCCGCATCAAGGACTCCAACGTGTTTCCGTTTAAGGTGCTGTATTATCACCGTGGTGCTCCCGTGCCATATGTCATGTCGCTTTTGCATATCTTGCAATTAACACACTTTTTATTTATGTATTTACTTAGTGTGAAATGCTCCCACACTTTGGATGACTTCGGTCGAAATGATTTTGCCGACTCCGCCACCAAAACAACGTTACAGCTCCGCACCGCACTCAACAGCTTTTATCTCCGCGACTGAGTGGCGTGTCGATAATGAAATTCGTTGCCAACTTTTTTAATTATCGATTAATGTACAATATGCCTCCCTGATTTTCCCCTTGGCTGCAGCCACTCTTTAAATCCAGCATTTCCAGCCAGGACGCTGCAAATTTGCACTTCCCCATTCTGTTCATGCGTTCACCAACCTTCTCTTAAAACATTTTGGTTCGTTGTAATACGCACTGGGAACGCCAGAGCGTACATTGTGCTTTTGAACTTCCGCCCGCCTGCCCGCTCTGGTGCTCTGGTGCTCTCAGAGGCAATTTACGAACGTTTTTTTTTTAAAATAAAAATGATTAAATTCACACACCTTTTTGATGTTTTTGGGACTGTTGGACAGCTAATTCAGAAAAAATATGTTCAATATTTAAAAATTTATAAAGCCGTGATAAGACTTTTTAATACTTTTTAAGGGTCTTAATTTTCCCAAAATTGATTTATCACCTTTTAATACTTTTCAAGACACCGCGGATACCCTGGTGTGTGTGTATCGGGGTCGTTGGGTGTGTGTGTGTGTGTGTGTCATACCTGTGTAGGTATCAGTAGTAGCTGTGACAGGACTGTCCCTAAGGGGGTCTGTGTCGTCATAATCTTGGGGTAACCCCAGCCTCCTGACCCCCGGGTCCAAAACCACCGACCCCCCCTCACTGAGAGTCCCGTCACTGGATCCCCCCAAAACCACCACCTCCAGGGCCAGGGCCCCCACTCCCATGAACTCATAGTCCAGAGCCAGGTCATCCAGACAGTCTGCATTCAACTGGGGGACAGAGATACAGGGGGAGGGAGGGAGAGTGGAGGGGGGAGAGAGAGAAAGGAGGGAGAAGGAGAATGAGGGGGGGGAGAGAGAGGAGGGGGAGGGAGAGAGACAGGGGGGAGAGAGAGAGGGGGAGAGAGAGGGGAAGGGAGAGACAGGGGGAGGGGGAGAGACAAGAGGAGGGAGAGAGAGACAGGGGGAGAGAGAGGAGGAGAGAGAGGGGGAAGGGAGAGAGAGAGGAGAGGAGGGGGGAGGGAGGAGAGAGGAGGGGGAGGGAGGGAGGGAGGGAGGGAGAGAGAGAGGAGGGGGAGGGAGGGAGAGAGAGGAGGGGGAGGGAGGGGGAGGGAGGGGGAGGGAGAGAGAGAGGAGGGGGAGGGAGGGAGAGAGGGGGAGGAGGGGGGAGACAGGGGGAGGGAGGGAGACAGGGGGAGGGAGGGAGACAGGGGGAGGGAGGAGAGGGGGAGGGGGAGGGGGAGAGAGACAGGGGGAGAGAGACAGGGGGAGGGAGAGAGACAGGGGGGAGGGAGAGAGACAGGAGGGGAAGGGGAGAGGGGGGGGAGAGAGAGAGGGGGAGAGCGAGGGGAAGGGAGAGAGGGGGAGAGAGAGAGGGGGAGAGAGAGAGGGGGGAGAGAGAGAGGGGGAGAGAGAGAGAGGGGGAGAGAGAGAGGGGGAGAGAGAGAGAGGGGGGAGAGAGACATGAGTTAATGTGAGATGAGTTTAAATATAATGTATGCATCCATGCTGGACAGAAGCGTCTATAATTAAAAAATCACATCACTCTCTGATCACTGCACAAACGATTCCTGAATGATTCCTGAACAATTCGTGAATGACTCACAGCAATGCCCAAGGCTTTGAGGATGTTCATCTTGCACATGGGACAGGTCCTGTGGTCGAGGAGCCACGGGTCCACACAGTTCTTATGGAACAGATGTCTGAGGAGAAACAGGTTATAACGTGCTTATGAAGGGCGTATGACATGTTATAACAACATGCAAATGAGACAGGTAATCTGGTCCAAAAGCAAAATAATTCCTTAAACAACATTAAAAAACAAACCCAAAGGGACGATGTCAAGACTAGCTGGAAACCTGAGTCTGATGCGAACAGATTGCCCCAGTTGGGTTCTGAAGGTCTCATTTCTAAGCAATGTGATTTGGGGGCAGAATCCTGTGTGATTTGGGGGTACCTGCAGGGTAGAACCCTGTGTGATTTGGGGCACCTGCAGGGTAGAATCCTGTGTGATTTCAGGGTACCTGCAGGGTAGAACCCTGTGTGATTTGGGGTACCTGCAGGGTAGAACCCTGTGTGATTTGGGGTACCTGCAGGGTAGAACCCTGTGTGATTTGGGGTACCTGCAGGGTAGAATCCTGACTGTGTGATTTGGGGTACCTGCAGGGTTGAACCCTGTGTGATTTGGGGTACCTGCAGGGTAGAATCCTGACCGTGTCGTTGGGTTTGTACCCCTCGATACAAACGGCACAGTTATCGAAGTCGGAATCGGTCTCCTGGTCGCCTCTTCTGACCGTGCGGACCTGGAGTTTACTGATGGCTTTCTTAGCCGCATCGCCCAGACGCCTCTGGAACCAGAGAGACAGGAAGTAAAAGAGGGAGAGAGAGACAGAGAGAGAGAAGGGGGAGAGAGAGGGAGGGAGATGTAAAACCAGATTAGAGACACGTTCCCCTCAGACAACACCGAGAATTTGAAACATTCAGATCACACATTCCTAAATCTCGGTATCTTTTAGAAATACAGCAGCCAGAAATCAACAGCCAAAACATTCAAGCATGTGCCAGATGTCACAGTGTGTGAGTGAACCTGTGTGCGGTCTCGTGCGTGCGTACCTGTGTGGTGTGTGTGTGTGTGTACCTGTGTGCGGTCTCGTGTGTGTACCTGTGTGTGTGTGTACCTGCGTGCGGTCTCGTGCGTGTACCTGTGTGTGTGTGTACCTGCGTGCGGTCTTGTGCGTGTACGGTGTGTGTGTGTGTGTGTACCTGCGTGCGGTCTCGTGCGTGTACCGGGTGTGTGTGTGTGTGTACCTGCGTGCGGTCTCGTGCGTGTACCTGTGTGTTGTGTGTGTGTGTGTACCTGCGTGTACCTGTGTGTGTGTGTGTGTACCTGCGTGCGGTCTCGTGCGTTGGCGTATCTGAACCTCTGGATGTAGTAGAAGACCAGCCAGGCCAGGGAGATGATCATGAGGATGATGAAGGAGATGGAGACGAAGACCACCGACGTCCTGCTCACGTACTTCTGGAGGTTCCTCGTTCCTATGGTGATGTGCATGGTTACCGTAATGTTGCGTTCCAGCAGAGCCACAACCTCACGACCTTTAGGCTCTGGTATCATGATGGCAACCACATCGTTTAAACCTGACGAAAGAGGGAGGGGCTTATAAGACAGGAAACAACACCCAGACCTGAGGAAGGTGGGGCTTATAGAACAGGAAACAACACCTAGACCTGAGGAAGGAGGGGTTTATAGGACAGGAAACACCCAGACCTGAGGAAGGAGGGGCTTATGACAGTAAACAACACCCAGACCTGAGGAAGGAGGGGCTTATAGGACAGGAAACACCACCCAGACCTGAGGACCGAGGGAGGGGCTTATATGATAGGAAAGGATCCCTGGTAGATGTGAAGCATAAGTGTGATAGCCTGGTAGATACCCTGGTAGATGTGAACCATAAGTGTGATAGCCTGGTAGATACCCTGGTAGATGTGAACCATAAGTCTGATAGCCTGGTAGATACCCTGGTAGATGTGAACCATAAGTGTGATAGCCTGGTAGATACCCTGGTAGATGTGAACCATAAGTGTGATAGCCTGGTAGATGTGAACCATAAGTGTGATAGCCTGGTAGATGTGAACCATAAGTGTGATAGCCTGGTAGATAGCCTGGTAGATGTGAACCATAAGTGTGATAGCCAGGTAGATAGCCAGGTAGATAGCCTGGTAGATGTGAACCATAAGTGTGATAGCCTGGTAGATGTGAACCATAAGTGTGATAGCCTGGTAGATGTGAACCATAAGTGTGATAGCCTGGTAGATAGCCTGGTAGATGTGAACCATAAGTGTGATAGCCTGGTAGATAGCCTGGTAGATGTGAACCAAGCGGCTCTGATGTAATGTTCTGGAATGTTCCAGGTGTGTCTCTGGGTGGGTGGTTCTCCAGTCCGGTCATTATCTCTCAAGCGCACACATACCTGTTATATTATCCCTGCTTCTAGAATGGTTATTGGCTTTAGGGGTTAAGTTTAGGCTTATAGTCAGGATTAGCGGGTGGGTCTAGATTAAATGTAAGGATTAGGAACCTGTGTGTGTGTTTGTGTTAAGAAAAAAGATTCATGAGGACCCACTTCACTCTATTACTGCTAAAAAACAAACAGATCCGGGATCAGTTCCTCCTCCATTGTAACTCACACTATTGTTTGCAACATGTACACTAAACTGACTACAAGTCAGCGTCTGGAGGCAACAAAAGAATCACATTCCGACTACACCAAACATCCAACAGAGTTGGAAAGTTCAGGAATTCTTTCAGCATTAAACATCTGAGCAGCTGCGCATCGACACAGAGAGGGAGTAAGAGGGTGTGTGTGTGTCCGTTAGTAAACGTGTGTGTGTGTGTGTGTGTGTTAGTAAACATGTGTGTGTATGTATGTGTGTGTATGTGTTAGTAAGAATGTGTGTTTTTCAGCAAATGAGTGTTTCATGTTCACATTTTACTGTCATGAATGGAATGAAAAATCACTACAAAAACAGTACAATAATGACAATTTGTAAAACAATTGCACGGGTGTGTGTGTGTGTGTGTGTGTGTGTGTGTGTGTGTGTGTGTAGGGAGGATCCTGACAGAATTCCCTATGTAACAGAGTTGCAGCTGGAGTTGGAAAGAACATCGGAATTCTGGATTCAGTCCCAGAGACACATTCCTAATTTTTTTCTTGTCCTAAAGTTGGAAAGCAAAGCTTAATGTTTAAACTCTACGCCATAGTAACACTCAACGCCAAATCGATACCACAACGAAAAAGGGTTACATTAGCACAGACTGGCACTTGATCTTGTTCTGCATTATTCAGGCTCTCTAGACAACTTCTGGCTGCATCTGTAGAGAAACCTACACTAAACCAGACGACAAGCCAGACAGCAAGCCAGAATGAGGGGTCTGGAGGGCACGGTAATTTCACCTTTCTCAGTCTGAAAAAACTAACGAACCCAGGGAGTGAAGGTGGGACCAGGGGGTGGAGGTGGGACCAGGGGGCGGAGGTGGGACCAGGGGGCGGAGGTGGGACCAGGGGGCGGAGGTGGGACCAGGGGGCGGAGGTGGGACCAGGGGGCGGAGGTGGGACCAGGGGCGGAGGTGGGACCAGGGGGCGGAGGTGGGACCAGGGGGCGGAGGTGGGACCAGGGGGCGGAGGTGGGACCAGGGGGCGGAGGTGGGACCAGGGGGACAGATTTAAACACCACCCACCAGACATTTAAACACCACCCACCAGACATTTAAACACCACCCCACCAGACATTTAAACACCACCCCACCAGACATTTAAACACCACCCACCAGACAGATTTAAACACCACCCACCAGACAGATTTAAACACCACCCACCAGACATTTAAACACCACCCACCAGACAGATTTAAACACCACCCACCAGACATTTACCACCCACAGACATTTAAACACCCACCAGACATTTAAACACCACCCCACCAGACATTTAAACACCACCCACCACCAGACATTTAAACACCACCCACCAGACATTTAAACACCACCCACCAGACAGATTTAAACACCACCCACCAGACATTTAAACACCACCCACCAGACATTTAAACACCACCCACCAGACAGATTTAAACACCACCCCACCAGACATTTAAACACCACCCACCAGACCACCCCACCAGACATTTAAACACCACCCACCAGACATTTAAACACCACCCACCAGACATTTAAACACCACCCACCAGACATTTAAACACCACCCCACCAGACATTTAAACACCACCCACCAGACATTTAAACACCACCCACCAGACATTTAAACACCACCCACCAGACATTTAAACACCACCCACCAGACATTTAAACACCACCCCACCAGACATTTAAACACCACCCACCAGACATTTAAACACCACCCACCAGACATTTAAACACCACCCACCAGACATTTAAACACCACCCACCAGACATTTAAACACCACCCACCAGACATTTAAAAACACCACCCACCAGACATTTAAACACCACCCACCAGACATTTAAACACCACCCACCAGACATTTAAACACCACCCACCAGACATTTAAACACCACCCACCAGACATTTAAACACCACCCACCAGACATTTAAACACCACCCACCAGACATTTAAACACCACCCACCAGACATTTAAACACCACCCACCAGACATTTAAACACCACCCACCAGACATTTAAACACCACCCACCAGACATTTAAACACCACCCACCAGACATTTAAACACCACCCACCAGACATTTAAACACCACCCACCAGACATTTAAACACCACCCACCAGACATTTAAACACCACCCACCAGACATTTAAACACCACCCACCAGACATTTAAACACCACCCACCAGACATTTAAACACCACCCACCAGACATTTAAACACCACCCACCAGACATTTAAACACCACCCACCAGACATTTAAACACCACCCACCAGACATTTAAACACCACCCACCAGACATTTAAACACCACCCACCCAGACATTTAACCACCACCCACCAGACATTTAAACACCACCCACCAGACATTTAAACACCACCCACCAGACATTTAAACACCACCCACCAGACATTTAAACACCACCCACCAGACATTTAAACACCACCCACCAGACATTTAAACACCACCCACCAGACATTTAAACACCACCCCACCTGGTTTTTACGACGACACAACAGAAATCCTCCCTAAATTTAAAGGCTGTTTATCTGACCTGCAGTATGGTGACCTGCCAGGTAAACACTAATGCTCTCTCACACAATGTATCATGTTTCGGCGTGATCTGGGGGGACTCACGGGAACCCAAATCAACTGTGAAATGAGTGCACACACGCACATATGCGCGCACACACACACACACACACACACACACACACACACACACACACACACACACACACACACACACACGCACACGCACACGCACCTGCACACACACACACCTCGTAGCACACTACTAGGGGTCGTCAGTGAGTCATGCTCCATGCCCCCATTCTGCTTTAGTTCCTCTCTACTCTTAGCGAAGTGGATCGATGCAACTAAACATAGCCCAACACAAACACGATCATTGTACGTGCACAATCAATGCATACAAAGGGCGTACGGGGATTAAACACGCACGGTGCCACCAGAGAGAACACGGACACGTATCGGAGATTAAACACGCACCTCCCCACCAGATGAGAGATGTATCGGGGAACACCGTTACCTGAATGGGGCATCGAGATGGTGTCATTAGTGTTGCTGAATATCACCACCGCGGATGCGTTTTGGCTGGCGGCGTGTCGGATCTTGTCTTTGTACGTGCAGTTCCCCTTCGCAATCAGCGCTATCCATGCACTCCCCTGGACGGGCACTATGAACCGGGTGCCCGGGTCGCACGCCTGCCTGTCCTGGGCCAGGGACGGCAGCACCAGCACCCCCCGGGCGTCGCGTTTCAGCGAGTGCTCCCCGTATCGGCCACACTCGGTTTTCTCCGTGCGGACTTCGGACGTGAGCGGGTCTACCCAGGTGATGTTGACGAAGGCCGTGTACCACTCCTCTTTCTCGGCCACGGTGAAGTCCAAACAGAGAAGGTGGACGAAGCAGAAGGACAGGAGCCATGTAGACAGGGCCAAACTGCGGCACGCCTGGATCAACGACATGGCCATTACACCAGATAAAGCACCAGGACTGGGTTATTCCCAGATACAGCACCAGGACTGGGTTATTTCTCTGTGGTTATTCCTCTATGTTGCCGATATTGCACCAACACCAAACCTCCATCTGACTACTCCATAACTAGCTGTTTGTTTCCCCCCACCCCAAACTATTGCTCTTCGTGCACGCACACGCACGCATGCACACAAACTCGACAACACCGACACACCAGGGGTTACCTGGGTGCTGTGAACGTGAGCAACAAGACTAGAATAAACGCCTCGCCTTCAAAATTAAAGTCTGAATTGAAACTGATGCAAACTATTAGGAATCGTTAACTTTGGACATAATGTATTTAGGGTGAAGCCTGCCAGAGGATTTGGGATGTAGTTAGCTATGTGGTGTTGTTGCAAAAAATAATTGGGTCGTTTTTGGCGAATGGTTAGTCTGCTTCAGCAAATGGAATAATAGTTTATTGACTGGTTGAACAGACGTCGAAATTATTTAAAAGACATACCTCTTAAAATCTGTCTGATCAGTGGGTTTAGCGTGTTATTATTGTATTACAGCCATCAACATGTATATTTTTTAAATCTACATTAAATCAATTTGGGTTAACTGCCTTGAACAATGATAATATCCCTTTAAGCTCAGGGGTTTTGATCAGGAAATTGGAAATTTAGGGTACTGGATAGACTAGGCTGTTTTCTCCCAAATCCAGCTGGTCCGTCGGTATATATGTATTATATTGACGACCTTTATTTTGAAGGCCAAAAGCGATTCCACTAATGTGTCTCGTGCTAATGTTTACAACAGGCGTTATTTGCTCCTTAAAAAAGTTTGGTTTAAACTTTTTTATTATACATATTCAGGAAAGTTCCTATCCGTTTAGATTTCATGAATGTGTCCAATATAAACATTTTGAGCAAACATTTTTGATTGACTGAACAAATATTTGCGTCTTGAGAGAGAAGTAAATAAAACAACACATGAACTTCCGGGTCACGATAAAAACACACTGAATCAAAGTAAAAGTCCACAAGAAGTTATGATAAAAAAAAAAAATCATGCATTTTCTAATTCAATTTCAGAAACCTTTAACATGTCCTTACTAAGCATTTTAAGAAAGGGCAATGTGAATACGGAGTCAAGTGATTAATCATAAATTATATACTATTGTTGATAAAAAAGGTACTGTGTATGTAAATGATATATTTGTAATTGGTGTAATTTATGGTGGGAACAACTATTAATAATCATGTATGTAATCTATTAGCATACAGGGATATCAGTGTATGCCGTCATCGTTGCACACATTTCAATAACAACATCCCAGCAGCACTAATAGTCTGGAAAACAGGAGGACCAAAATACTATCGGATACTGAATCCCTGAAACCCGGTTCTGGTGACGCCGTTGGTCTCTGTGTCTAAAAGAGGCCTGTTAACCACAACCATAATACCAAACTGTCCTGATATACTATGATTGATTGTAATGTTCTGTAGATAAATGGCTTCACATATGGCTTCTGTTGTTTTGACGGTGATAGGAAGGGACACAAAGGAGTACCGAGCCAATTAGACTGGTGGAGTAGCGCCATCTAGTGGCGTTGCATTTTATTTAGCATGAAATCCGTTTGTAAATCTATATAGGGTGGAAGTCATTGAGGGCTACAAGTTTGCAACCATAGTATAATACCTAATATTACAGCGCACACACATGCATGTTGGACATTTTCTCATGCATGTAACGTGTGAAACCTTTTAATATAGTTTTTTTGTAAAAATATTTACAGAGTAAAATACAATGTTGGAACACAACGTAATTGAACACAAAAATCAAACCACAAATGCACTACATGTACTGGGAACTGCGGTTATTTTTGATCCGATACCAGTATCGTCGTCGATATCGTTATCGATATCAATACTTGAAATTGTATAATGCATTTTGAAAGCCATCATTATTAATGTTAAATAAACCGCAATAGACATTACTCCTTTTTGTCACAATAATTTAAAATGAAAACCTTATTAATCAAATAAAAAACACATTTAACAATGTATAACACGTCACAAACCATTCTTTACATTTTTACGCTATTAAGGTTTTTGTGGTGGAACAAGAAAATGATGAAATGTTTCCCTTTGAGCTGGTTTCTTCTTAAACTGATAAACTTTCTGGCTATGGAAAAGAAGAAAAAGAAAAATATCATGTCTGCGATTTGCACTGAAATCCAAACCAGTGATATGTGTGAGGCTAAACACTTCAACTTATTGAAATGTCAAATGAACTTTGAATGTTTGAATCTTACATTTAAATTGGAATCTTAATTTGTGCAAGCATTGAATTTGATACACAGCCAGCCTGTGTAATCCATAAAACCAACACAGATGTATAGGTTTGTGTTAAGGAACAAGAGAATGTGGACATGTTACCCTTTAACCTGTTCTTTCTTTGACTGATCAACTGCCCTGCTTTAGATAGAATTCTGCGTTACCTCCTCTGCTCGCCTCAGCTGTACTTGGTCGTGACTGCTGTAAAGCACCTGAATCTGAGTGTGCTTTGACTGAGTGAGAGTGAGAGAGCACGGCGTGATGCGGCTGATGAACTCATGATAAGCCCAGACACAGCGGAAGAAAAAATAGTTCCCATTGGCTTTCTCATTTAAGTACATTTTATAACATTTGGCCTACTACTATTATAAAAATATTATAAAATCACCCAGGTAGGATCAATACTTTGGGATTGATCCGCCGAACCCTTGTGGCCAGACGTCTATGCCAACACATGCCAACACAGAGTTACGGAAATAGTGGCAATCGCTTTAATTGAATATGATCTGATCTTCTATCAGGTGTTCAGCTGAATATGATCTGATCTTCTATCAGGTGTTCAGCTGAATATGATCTGATCTTCTATCAGGTGTTCAGCTGAATATGATCTGATCTTCTATCAGGTGTTCAGCTGAATATGATCTGATCTTCTATCAGGTGTTCAGCTGAATATGATTTGATCTTCTATCAGGTGTTCAGCTGAATATGATCTGATCTTCTATCAGGTGTTCAGCTGAATATGATCTGATCTTCTATCAGGTGTTCAGCTGAATATGATCTGATCTTCTATCAGGTGTTCAGTTGAATGACGTCCAACATCCGTCTCAAGTCTGTAACTCAGCTGAGCGATTACAGCGCACTATAACTGTGTCTACTTTAAGTGTCTACTTTTCCGTAGGTGCCCTCCGGAGGTCGGTAGGGTTTAGGGAAGGTCTTCAGCTGGATGCTGTTAAATGCATACTTCCTGCTTCCAATGTTCTTCATAACGTTCTCCATCCTACAACCCTCCCTAGGGAACCACACAGAACCAAATGAGACATCACACACACACACACACACACACACACACACACACACACACACACACACACACACACACACACACACACACACACACACACACACACACACACACACACACACACACACACACACACACACACACACACACACACACACACACACACACACACAGTTTTGGCACTCCGACAAAAAAGGAAGAAAGAAAAAAAAAGCACCAAACCAAAATAACAATTGAAAACACCATAATAGGGGGCCAGTGGTCAGATTTAATAGCATTTAATATATAATAGTTAATAGGTACTGGTGGTATTAGGTCTGTATTTTAATATATTATCCTGCTGAGATTTACTGATATTTCAATAGATGTACTGATATGGTTTAATTGGTATTTTACTAAATGACTAAATGTACTAGTGGGGTTTTATTAGTATTTTACCAGATGTACTGGTGGGGTTTTATTAGTATTTTACCAGATGTACTGGGGGTGTTTTATTGGTATATTAATATATCTACTGGGGGTGTTTTATTGGTATATTAATATACCTACTGGGGGTGTTTTATTGGTATAATAATATATCTACTGGGGTGTTTTATTGGTATATTAATATATCTACTGGGGGTGTTTTATTGGTATATTAATATATCTACTGGGGGTGTTTTATTGGTATATTAATATATCTACTGGGGGTGTTTTATTGTTATATTAATATTTCTACTGGGGGTGTTTTATTGGTATATTAATATATCTACTGGGGGTGTTTTATTGGTATATTAATATATCTACTGGGGGTGTGTTATTGGTATATTAATATATCTACTGGGGGTGTGTTATTGGTATATTAATATATCTACTCGGGGTGTTTTATTGGTATATTAATATATCTACTGGGGTGTTTTATTGGTATATTAATAAATCTACTGGGGGTGTTTTATTGGTATATTAATATATCTACTGGGGGTGTGTTATTGGTATATTAATATATCTACTGGGGGTGTTTTATTGGTATATTAATATATCTACTGGGGGTGTTTTATTGGTATATTAATATATCTACTGGGGGTGTTTTATTGGTATATTAATATATCTACTGGGGTGTTTTATTGGTATATTAATATATCTACTGGGGGTGTTTTATTGGTATATTAATATATCTACTGGGGGTGTTTTATTGGTATATTAATATATCTACTGGGGGTGTTTTATTGGTATATTAATATATCTACTGGGGGTGTGTTATTGGTATATTAATATATCTACTGGGGGTGTTTTATTGGTATATTAATATATCTACTGGGGGTGTTTTATTGGTATATTAATATATCTACTGGGGGTGTTTTATTGGTATATTAATATATCTACTGGGGGTGTGTTATTGGTATATCAATATATCTACTGGGGGTGTTTTATTGGTATATTAATATATCTACTGGGGGTGTTTTATTGGTATATCAATATATCTACTGGGGGTGTTTTATTGGTATATTAATATATCTACTGGGGGTGTTTTATTGGTATATTAATATTTCTACTGGGGTGTTTTATTGTTATATTAATATATCTACTGGGGTGTTTTATTGGTATATTAATATATCTACTGGGGGTGTTTTATTGGTATATTAATATATCTACTGGGGGTGTTTTATTGGTATATTAATATATCTACTGGGGGTGTTTTATTGGTATATTAATATATCTACTGGGGTGTTTTATTGGTATATTAATATATCTACTGGGGGTGTGTTATTGGTATATTAATATATCTACTGGGGGTGTGTTATTGGTATATTAATATATCTACTGGGGGTGTGTTATTGGTATATTAATATATCTACTGGGGGTGTGTTATTGGTATATTAATATATCTACTGGGGTGTTTTATTGGTATATTAATATATCTACTGGGGTGTTTTATTGGTATATTAATATATCTACTGGGGGTGTTTTATTGGTATATTAATATTTCTACTGGGGTGTTTTATTGGTATAATAATATATCTACTGGGGGTGTTTTATTGGTATATTATTATATCTACTGGGGGTGTTTTATTGTTATATTAATATATCTACTGGGGTGTTTTATTGGTATATTAATATATCTACTGGGGGTGTGTTATTGGTATATCAATATATCTACTGGGGGTGTTTTATTGGTATATTAATATATCTACTGGGGTGTTTTATTGGTATATTAATATATCTATTGGGGGTGTTTTATTGGTATATTAATATATCTACTGGGGGTGTTTTATTGGTATATTAATATATCTACTGGGGGTGTGTTATTGGTATATTAATATATCTACTGGGGTGTTTTATTGGTATATTAATATATCTACTGGTGGTGTTTTATTGGTATATTAATATATCTACTGGGGTGTTTTATTGGTATATTAATATATCTACTGGGGGTGTATTATTGGTATATTAATATATCTACTGGGGTGTGTTATTTGTATATTAATATATCTACTGGGGTGTTTTATTGGTATATTAATATATCTACTGGGGTGTTTTATTGGTATATTAATATATCTACTGGGGGTGTTTTATTGGTATATTAATATATCTACTGGGGGTGTTGTATTGGTGTATTAATATATCTACTGGGGGTGTGTTATTGGTATATTAATATATCTACTGGGGTGTTTTATTGGTATATTAATATATCTACTGGGGGTGTTTTATTGGTATATTAATATATCTACTGGGGGTGTTTTATTGGTATATTAATATATCTACTGGGGTGTTTTATTGGTATATTAATATATCTACTGGGGGTGTTTTATTGGTATATTAATATATCTACTGGGGTGTTTTATTGGTATATTAATATATCTACTGGGGGTGTTTTATTGGTATATTAATATATCTACTGGGGGTGTGTTATTGGTATATTAATATATCTACTGGGGTGTGTTATTGGTATATTAATATATCTACTGGGGTGTGTTATTGGTATATTAATATATCTACTGGGGGTGTTTTATTGGTATATTAATATATCTACTGGGGGTGTTTTATTGGTATATTAATATATCTACTGGGTGTTTTATTGGTATATTAATATATCTACTGGGGGTGTTTTATTGGTATATTAATATATCTACTGGGGGTGTTTTATTGGTATATTAATATATCTACTGGGGGTGTTTTATTGGTATATTAATATATCTACTGGGGGTGTTTTATTGGTATATTAATATATCTACTGGGGGTGTTTTATTGGTATATTAATATATCTACTGGGGGTGTGTTATTGGTATATTAATATATCTACTGGGGGTGTGTTATTGGTATATTAATATATCTACTGGGGTGTTTTATTGGTATATTAATATATCTACTGGGGTGTTTTATTGGTATATTAATATATCTACTGGGGTGTTTTATTGGTATATTAATATATCTACTGGGGGTGTGTTATTGGTATATCAATATATCTACTGGGGTGTTTTATTGGTATATCAATATATCTACTGGGTGTTTTATTGGTATATTAATATATCTACTGGGGGTGTTTTATTGGTATATTAATATATCTACTGGGGGTGTTTTATTGGTATATTAATATATCTACTGGGGGTGTTTTATTGGTATATTAATATATCTACTGGGGGTGTTTTATTGGTATATTAATATATCTACTGGGGGTGTGTTATTGGTATATTAATATATCTACTGGGGGTGTTTTATTGGTATATTAATATATCTACTGGGGGTGTTTTATTGGTATATTAATATATCTACTGGGGTGTTTTATTGGTATATTAATATATCTACTGGGGTGTTTTATTGGTATATTAATATATCTACTGGGGGGTGTTTTATTGGTATATTAATATATCTACTGGGGGTGTTTTATTGGTATATTAATATATCTACTGGGGTGTTTTATTGGTATATTAATATATCTACTGGGGGTGTTTTATTGGTATATTAATATATCTACTGGGGGTGTTTTATTGGTATATTAATATATCTACTGGGGGTGTTTTATTGGTATATTAATATATCTACTGGGGGTGTTTTATTGGTATATTAATATATCTACTGGGGGTGTATTATTGGTATATTAATATATCTACTGGGGGTGTTTTATTGGTATATTAATATATCTACTGGGGGGTGTTTTATTGGTATATTAATATATCTACTGGGGGTGTTTTATTGGTATATTAATATATCTACTGGGGTGTTTTATTGGTATATTAATATATCTACTGGGGGGTGTGTTATTGGTATATTAATATATCTACTGGGGGGTGTTTTATTGGTATATTAATATATCTACTGGGGGGTGTGTTATTGGTATATTAATATATCTACTGGGGTGTTTTATTGGTATATTAATATATCTACTGGGGTGTTTTATTGGTATATTAATATATCTACTGGGGTGTTTTATTGGTATATTAATATATCTACTGGGGGTGTATTATTGGTATATTAATATATCTACTGGGGGTGTGTTATTTGTATATTAATATATCTACTGGGGGTGTTTATTGGTATATTAATATATCTACTGGGGGTGTTTTATTGGTATATTAATATATCTACTGGGGGGGTGTTTTATTGGTATATTAATATATCTACTGGGGGTGTTTTATTGGTGTATTAATATATCTACTGGGGTGTTTATTGGTATATTAATATATCTACTGGGGGTGTTTTATTGGTATATTAATATATCTACTGGGGTGTTTTTATTGGTATATTAATATATCTACTGGGGGTGTTTTATTGGTATATTAATATATCTACTGGGGGTGTTTTATTGGTATATTAATATATCTACTGGGGGTGTTTTATTGGTATATTAATATATCTACTGGGGTGTTTTATTGGTATATTAATATATCTACTGGGGGTGTTTTATTGGTATATTAATATATCTACTGGGGGGTGTGTGTTATTGGTATATTAATATATCTACTGTTATTGGGGGTGTTTTATTGGTATATTAATATATCTACTGGGGTGTTTTATTGGTATATTAATATATCTACTGGGGGTGTTTTATTGGTATATTAATATATCTACTGGGGTGTTTTATTGGTATATTAATATATCTACTGGGGGTGTTTTATTGGTATATTAATATATCTACTGGGGTGTTTTATTGGTATATTAATATATCTACTGGGGTGTTTTATTGGTATATTAATATATCTACTGGGGGTGTTTTATTGGTATATTAATATATCTACTGGGGGTGTTTTATTGGTATATTAATATATCTACTGGGGTGTTTTATTGGTATATTAATATATCTACTGGGGTGTTTTATTGGTATATTAATATATCTACTGGGGTGTGTTATTGGTATATTAATATATCTACTGGGGTGTTTTATTGGTATATTAATATATCTACTGGGGGGTATTTTATTGGTATATTAATATATCTACTGGGGTGTTTTATTGGTATATTAATATATCTACTGGGGTGTGTTATTGGTATATCAATATATCTACTGGGGGTGTTTTATTGGTATATCAATATATCTACTGGGGGTGTTTTATTGGTATATTAATATATCTACTGGGGTGTTTTATTGGTATATTAATATATCTACTGGGGTGTGTTTTATTGGTATATTAATATATCTACTGGGGGTGTTTTATTGGTATATTAATATATCTACTGGGGGTGTTTTATTGGTATATTAATATATCTACTGGGGTGTTTTATTGGTATATTAATATATCTACTGGGGTGTTTTATTGGTATATTAATATATCTACTGGGGGTGTTTTATTGGTATATTAATATATCTACTGGGGGTGTTTTATTGGTATATTAATATATCTACTGGGGTGTTTTATTGGTATATTAATATATCTACTGGGGGTGTTTTATTGGTATATTAATATATCTACTGGGGTGTTTTATTGGTATATTAATATATCTACTGGGGTGTTTTATTGGTATATTAATATATCTACTGGGGTGTTTTATTGGTATATTAATATATCTACTGGGGTGTTTTATTGGTATATTAATATATCTACTGGGGTGTTTTATTGGTATATTAATATATCTACTGGGGGTGTTTTATTGGTATATTAATATATCTACTGGGGGTTTTATTGTATATTAATTTATTGGTATATTAATATATCTACTGGGGGTGTTTTATTGGTATATTAATATATCTACTGGGGTGTGTTTTATTGGTATATTAATATATCTACTGGGGGTACTGGGTGTTTTATTGGTATATTAATATATCTACTGGGGGTGTTTTATTGGTATATTAATATATCTACTGGGGGTGTTTTATTGGTATATTAATATATCTACTGGGGTGTTTTATTGGTATATTAATATATCTACTGGGGTGTTTTATTGGTATATTAATATATCTACTGGGGGTGTTTTATTGGTATATTAATATATCTACTGGGGTGTTTTATTGGTATATTAATATATCTACTGGGGGTGTTTTATTGGTATATTAATATATCTACTGGGGGTGTTTTATTGGTATATTAATATATCTACTGGGGGTGTTTTATTGGTATATTAATATATCTACTGGGGTGTTTTATTGGTATATTAATATATCTACTGGGGGTGTTTTATTGGTATATTAATATATCTACTGGGGGTGTTTTATTGGTATATTAATATATCTACTGGGGGTGTTTTATTGGTATATTAATATATCTACTGGGGGTGTTTTATTGGTATATTAATATATCTACTGGGGGTGTTTTATTGGTATATTAATATATCTACTGGGGGGTGTTTTATTGGTATATTAATATATCTACTGGGGGTGTTTTATTGGTATATTAATATATCTACTGGGGGTGTTTTATTGGTATATTAATATATCTACTGGGGGTGTTTTATTGGTATATTAATATATCTACTGGGGGTGTGTTATTGGTATATTAATATATCTACTGGGGTGTTTTATTGGTATATTAATATATCTACTGGGGTGTTTTATTGGTATATTAATATATCTACTGGGGTGTTTTATTGGTATATTAATATATCTACTGGGGGTGTTTTATTGGTATATTAATATATCTACTGGGGGTGTTTTATTGGTATATTAATATATCTACTGGGGTGTTTTATTGGTATATTAATATATCTACTGGGGGTGTTTTATTGGTATATTAATATATCTACTGGGGGTGTTTTATTGGTATATTAATATATCTACTGGGGGGTGTGTTATTGGTATATTAATATATCTACTGGGGTGTTTTATTGGTATATTAATATATCTACTGGGGGTGTTTTATTGGTATATTAATATATCTACTGGGGGTGTTTTATTGGTATATTAATATATCTACTGGGGGTGTTTTATTGGTATATTAATATATCTACTGGGGGTGTTTTATTGGTATATTAATATATCTACTGGGGGTGTTTTATTGGTATATTAATATATCTACTGGGGGTGTTTTATTGGTAGTTTCCAGTTTGAACTACCATGCTCAGTATCAGCCATATGACCAGAAGGTGAGAGGTGACCAGGAGCAGAGCCACAGGATAGAAGTGTCTGGATGGGATGGATGTAGGTTCCTGGTTCCCCATACAAACAGACCCCTGTCCTTCTCTGTGTGGAGCCCAGCACCCCAATATCTGACCCTGCTGAAGGCGGGAACTGGGGGGGGGGTGTAGAAAACAAGACAAGAAGACAGAGAGAAGTGACAGCAGAGAGCGTGAGAGAGGATGTTGGAGTGGGAGCAGAAAAGAAAAGAGGGAAGATAGACAGATGTAGAGTACAAATGGAGAGAGGGTGAGGGAAATAAAGACCAGCAGAGTGGTTGGAGAAAGAAAAACATGTAGGTAAGTATTGCAGTGTGATTTGTTAGGTTTTACAGAAAGCAAAAATGCAGAGTGAAATAGAGGAGATGGGATGAAGGTAGAAGAGGAGAGAAATAGAGGAGATGGGATGAAGGTAGAGAAGAAGGGAGAGAAATAGAGAGTGTCCCTACCTCCTCATACAGTCCAGAGCTTTATTGAAATGTTCCTCTCTGAGGGTGTGTTCTTCTCTTAGCAACATACACTGTTCTAGAGTCACAGACATGGAGGTTCTGTCTTTAGCACTCTTACAGCTGGTCAGTCTGATTCCATTCAGCCGTCTACATACCTACAGACAGACAGACAGTCAGACAGACAGACAGAGACACTATTCAGCTGTCTACAAACAGTCAGACAGATGTACAAACAGACAGACAGACAGTCTTACAGAGGCTGCAAGCCACAGGACCTCAACGTTCTTCCTCTTCTTCGTCTCCAGAGACTGATCCAGAGATGTCAACAGGTCCTCCACTGTGGACTGAGACAAAGAGGCCGGCAGGGCTGAAACAGACACACAGGAAGGACTGAAACAGACACACAGGAAGGACTGAAACAGACACACAGGAAGGACTGAAACAGACACACAGGAAGGACTGAAACAGACACACAGGAAGGACTGAAACAGACACACAGGAAGGACTGAAACAGACACACAGGAAGGACTGAAACAGACACACAGGAAGGACTGAAACAGACACACAGGAAGGAATTCACAGTTTATTCAAGTAGACACAATGTAAAAGTTAGACCTGAGACTTACTCAGATTGGGGAGTTTTTCTTGCAGGGTTTTGTAGTAGGACTTCAACAGCTCACAGCTCCTCTGGTTGATCCTCTCCTGCAGAGAACAATCTCCAAACCTGGATAAGCAGACAACAGACAGACAGACAACAGACAGACAGACAACAGACAGACAGACGGACAAGGAGACAGACAACAGACAGACGAACAACAGACAGACGGACAACAGACAGACGGACAAGGAGACAGACAACAGACAGACAGACAACAGACAGACGGACAAGGAGACAGACAACAGACAGACAGACAACAGACAGACGGACAACAGACAGACAGACAGACAGACAACAGACAGACGGACAAGGAGACAGACAACAGACGGACAAGGAGACAGACAACAGACAGACAGACAACAGACAGACAACAGACAGACAGACAACAGACAGACAACAGACAGACACAGACAGACAGACCAGACAGACAGACAACAGACAGACGGACAAGGAGACAGACAACAGACAGGCGGACAACAGACAGACAACAGACAGGCGGACAACAGACAGACAACAGACAGGCGGACAACAGACAGACAACAGACAGACAAGGTTACCTCAGTACCATTAAGCCATAAGATATTTTCTATCATTTCTATAATCGACTTAATTAGAAATGTGGATCTATTGAACCAGAAAAAAAACAGAAGACAAAACCGGAAGAGAAGAGAGGAAGAGGACTGCCAGAAATAAAAAAAGAAATAGGAAGAGAGATTCAAATCCAGGTAGTACTGGAAAGTTCTGAAACCTCTACCAAGCTAACTTCAAAACAAATGTAAAAAACAAAAGAGAAATGCACAAGTGTACCATCTGTTCAGCTATATTTGTTAGTGTGTTTGTGTGTGTGTGCGTGTGTGTGTTTGTGTGTGTGTGTGCGTTTGTGCGTGCGTGTGTTTGTACCTCTCTGCAAGACTTTGTTGCTGGTTGATGCCTATGTTGAACAGTACAGGGTGAACTCTTAAACCCCGCCTCTCTCTTAGTTCCCCTGGCAACAACAGGTATGTCTCTGATGGCAATGGGACCTCAACACAGAAACCCCCCCTAGTGGCGGAGGAAGACAAGTTTCATTAATTTATACTGGTTAAGAGTGCCAGCTTGTTGTGTGTGTGTGTGTGTGTGTGTATGTTACCGTTGCCCAGAGACAGTGGGTAGCAGGTCTGTTGGCTGCTCTGATTTGGCTTCTGTGATTCTGAAGGAGATTTTCTTCAGGTCAGACACACCCACCTCCATATCCTCCAACATGCCAACCTCATCACCTAACACACACGCACACCACACACCGCACACCACACACACACCACACACACAAAGATAGTTAGGCAGAGAAAGTAAATGGTAGTAATATGATGTTTGGTCCATAATTTTTCACCGTAGGTGCTGAGAAGTCCTTCAAACTGAGCGATGAGGCCGACCTCACAGAGCTGGAGGAGGAAGAGTTTATCCTCCAACCCGGCATAGAGACGCAGGACAAACCCACACACCACCGCACACAGCTGGGGAGGACATGGTTAACAAATGGTTAACAGAACAGACCCACACACCACCGCACACAGCTGGGGAGGACATGGTTAACAAATGGTTAACAGAACAGACCCACACACCACCGCACACAGCTGGGGAGGACATGGTTAACAAATGGTTAACAGAACAGACCCACACACCACCGCACACAGCTGGGGAGGACATGGTTAACAAATGGTTAACAGAACAGACCCACA
Source organism: Dallia pectoralis (assembly GCA_029465975.1). Classification (NCBI taxonomy): domain Eukaryota; kingdom Metazoa; phylum Chordata; class Actinopteri; order Esociformes; family Umbridae; genus Dallia; species Dallia pectoralis. Next base: position 21,855,988 of record CM055735.1, read on the forward strand.
CACCACCGCACACAGCTGGGGAGGACATGGTTAACAAATGGTTAACAGAACAGACCCACACACCACCGCACACAGCACATAGCAGTCACACAGTCACACAGCAGTCACACAACAGTCACACAACAGTCACACAACAGTCACACAGCAGTCACACAACAGTCACACAGCAGTCACACAACAGTCACACAGCAGTCACACAACAGTCACACAGCAGTCACACAGCAGTCACACAACAGTCACACAACAGTCACACAGCAGTCACACAACAGTCACACAACAGTCACACAGCAGTCACACAGCAGTCACACAACAGTCACACATATCTCAAACAGCAGTCACACAGCAGTCACACAACAGTCACACAGCAATCACACATATCTCAAACAGCAGTCACACAGCAGTCACACAGCAGTCACACAGCAGTTACACAACAGTCACACAACAGTCACACAGCAGTCACACAGCAGTCACACAACAGTCACACAACAGTCACACAGCAGTTACACAACAGTCACACAACAGTCACACAGCAGTTACACAACAGTCACACAACAGTCACACAGCAGTCACACAACAGTCACACAACAGTCACACAACAGTCACACAGCAGTCACACAACAGTCACACAGCAATCACACATATCTCAAACAGCAGTTACACAGCAGTCACACAGCAGTCACACAGCAGTTACACAACAGTCACACAGCAGTTACACAGCAGTCACACAGTTACACAGCAGTCACACAGCAGTCACACAGCAGTCACACAGCAGTCACACAGCAGTTACACAGCAGTCACACAGTTACACCTACTGCCTGGCTGAAAACGGCATCTCGTCTGTGCATCACGCCCAGGCCATGAGAAGCATGTGTTGCTGCCCCCTGCAGGAGAACAAATGTTGTAGCGCTGCGGGCCTGGTCCACAGCCTCACACACGCACTCCCTGAGGGTGACCACCAGGGGGAGCAGGTGCTCATGCCATGAAGTGGTATGTTCTGTGGGGTTGACGACACAGGTGACACATTAATGGGCTGCCAGGCCTAGTCAACCAGGTGAGGCCTAGACAACCAGGTGAGGCCTAGACAACCAGGTGAGGCCTAATCAACCAGGTGAGGCCTAGTCAACCAGGTGAGGCCTAGTAAACCATGTGAGGCCTAGTAAACCAGGTGAGGCCTAGACAACCAGGTGAGGCCTAGTCTACCAGGTGAGGCCTAGACAACCAGGTGAGGCCTAGACAACCAGGTGAGGCCTAGTCAACCAGGCGAGGCCTAGTCAACCAGGTGAGGCCTAGTCAACCAGGTGAGGCCTAGTCAACCAGGTGAGGAACCCATACCTCCCAGAATGATGATATATGAACAGCTTTACCTGTGGGTGTGATTACATCATCACTCTGTGACTGTGACTTCACTTCCTGTTTCCTATTCTCTTTCTGTTGCAGCCGGTCCACCATGGCAACGATACAATTCAGACTTATAGCAACATTAGTCCAGACCGTGTCCTACACACACACACACACACACACACAGAGAAACACACACACACACCCACTTTCAGTACAGTACAAATTAAATCGTCTCTCCTCCCCTTCCTCCACCAATCTCTCCCTCACT
>CM055735.1:21865096-21882596 GCA_029465975.1 Dallia pectoralis
ACCGGAAAGCTCAGGGGATAACCTTATACAGGACACAAGTGCACACACACACACAATGTTTTGTCGAAACCCCATATTTTAAATTGTGTTTTCTCTAGCCCTAACCTTTCACCCTCATCACATCCGTAACACCCAAACTAAACAGTCCAGTTTTAACCTAATCCCATAAACACATTGTCCTCTATATCTCGGTTTATTTTTATTGCTGGTGACAACTAAAGGTTCTGGGTTCGGTTCTCACAAGGAGATAATATGCAAATGAAAGCACTCAATGGGACACGTTGCCCTGGACGACGATCTGTTGCAAAGGCAAGACCATGCGAAGAGAGTTTACTGTTTGTGTGGACATTTTTGGACCACTCAAGTATAATTATCATTGTATACACACACACACACACACACACACACACACACACACACACACACACACACACACACACACACACACACACACACACACACACACACACACATACACACACACACACACACATACACACACACACACACACACACACACACACACACACACACACACACACACACACACACACACACACACACACACACACACACACACACACACACACACACACACACACACACACACACACACACACACACACACACACACACACACACACACAGACACACACACACACACATACACACACATACACACACACACACACACACATACACACACATACACACACACACACACACACACACACACACACACACACACACACACACACACACACACATACATACACACACATCAGTGGGAGGAAGAAACATAGTTGGGATTAAAGTCTAATCCTCATGGAATCTGGAGCAGAACGCATGGTCCGGTATTACAACATCCACACACACAAACACACACACACACACACACACATAGGCAACTAATCCTAAACCTGACCCTTGATAATATTTCTTATGCATGGCGTGTCCAGCTCAAGAGTTTATGGGCATTGGGGTTCCTGACGTCACAATGAATAAAGAAAAAACACCTGAAAAAAGATAACTACATTTAAAAAATACTACGGTAATTGCCATGGAAACAAAGGTGGCAACCAGTCTTCTGACTACGACCAAAGGCTTGGCAACCAGGGCAACCAGGGCAACCAGGGTAACCAGGGCAACCAGGGTAACCAGGGCAACCAGGGTAACCAGGGCAACCAGTGTAACCAGGGCAACCAGGGGATACTGTGTTAGTGTCCTCACCTGTCCAACGGTAGAGGACGAATCCCTGGGTAGACAGTTGGAGAGGGACATGTCCTGGCCAAACATCTCCCACAACCTGGAGCTACAGCTGGTTAAAGGAGCCCACTCATTCGGTTCTCTTCAAGCTGATTGGCGTTTACAGACCTCTGCCAGGCTGAAAGCCAGGAATGCCGAATCGCTTTCGCTGTATATGGAAATACCTCATGAATCAACAAGACATCAGGAGGTCTTCAATGTTTCTGTTTTTGGTGAGGAGGTCTCCATCAATCCTATTCGCCCAGACGACCATCTCAAATTAAGTATTTCGACAAGGGAACATTTGCTTAATAACAGCTGCCAGAAACACGGCGAACTGCTAAACTCGATTTACAACCAGCCCCTCCCACCCTATCATCAGCCAATTACAGACTGAGCTTCGGCTGGTAAACTCCAAGTTGCCTCAACAGAATTGATTGTGTTCAGCAGAACTCTAAAACAAACTGGAGACAGTTAGTTGCAATATATTAATGAACTAACGCTCCACAAAAAGTGTGAACACCTAATGTCAGACGCCTGGTTCCTGTACGTTCCACGGGTTCCAAATTGGAAGCACGAAATGTTCTTGCAGTTCCATTCTGTTCCACGGTACCAAATAGGCGTCAAACCCAGAAGTGCCTCCACAAATGGGCTGCTTCTGCCTCTGGAAACTGAAGATCTACAACTTCAACACCGACTGTAAAATCCTGTTTCGGTTGCAGATGTCCAACCTCTGAAGGTCCCCAGTGATCATGTAAGCCTTTCTGTCCAGTTTGAACTCCGATCGCAGGGAGAAGCAATCTGATGTTTAGTGGTGCACTTTTTTGCGCTCACAGCAACCCAACCCCCACCCCCACCCACCCTGCATCTCTGGTGGGGATTAACACCTAACAGTCCCGATGGTTCCTGGGAGATTTTCTGATTACAGGGCCAGTGGTGGCCAATCGAGACTTAGCAGAAACGTTCATATAAACACAGGAGGTACAAATTATCCAATGACATCACAGCTGCTGCATCAACTGACAGCGGTTGTTCCCAGAAGCTGAGACAGCATCTGAGTTTCAGAACACTCTCAATCAGAACCTCCTGGGGTGTCAATCAGAACCTCCTGGGGTCTCAATCAGGACCTCCTGGGGTCTCAATCAGGAACTCCTGGGGTCTCAATCAGGACCTCCTGGGGTCTCAATCAGGACCTCCTGGGGTCTCAATCAGGACCTCCTGGGGTCTCAATCAGAACCTCCTGGGGTCTCAATCAGAACCTCCTGGGGTCTCAATCAGGACCTCCTGGGGTCTCAATCAGAACCTCCTGGGGTCTCAATCAGAACCTCCTGGGGTCTCAATCAGAACCTCCTGGGGTCTCAATCAGGAACTCCTGGGGTCTCAATCAGGACCTCCTGGGGTCTCAATCAGGATCTCCTGGGGTCTCAATCAGGACCTCCTGGGGTCTCAATCAGAACCTCCTGGGGTCTCAATCAGAACCTCCTGGGGTCTCAATCAGGACCTCCTGGGGTCTCAATCAGAACCTCCTGGGGTCTCAATCAGAACCTCTTGGATTCTCAATCCGGACCTCCTGGGGTCTCAATCAGGACCTCCGCATTTCTCCAGATAAGGTCAGTTCTACAGCACCCCAAAACGCCCCTAGTTTCAAACCTACCAGCTGGTCCCCTGGACAGATACAATAAGATCACACTCATTCTTTCTCCTTACATTCTTTCTCCGTTCAGCCTCCTCTTTCTCAGTTTCAGCACATTCCACAGCTTGTCACCCGTGTTATATCCGTATCTCTAATTAGTAAAACAACAGCGCCCCCTATGGTCCGTTTTATAGCACTCATCATCATACTGTAAAAAGAAAACTTTGTTATGTGTGTTTTATGAGCGATGATATCCAATGATAACTATAACTGGATTTATTGGCATGAGAAACATACATTTACATTGCCAAAGCATTGGTTAATATATATATATATATATATATAAAAAACACTTTTAGAAATATTGATATTCTCTGTCACCTGGGAAAAAATTGCTCTTCTGATTTTTTTTGCACATCAGTGATACAGGAGCACCTCAGTCACCAAGTTTCGACCATAATATCAGATCCTGTTTACCATGTCTGTCCCATTGGTCTGATTGCAGAACTATAGTTACCATCCGTGTTCAAACACTATGAGGAGTTGCTTTACGCCTTTAATGTGTCACTAAACTAAATGCAAAAACACAATGGTATCTAATAACACACAGAAGAAGGGGCGGATCAGAAAATGGCAAACTAACATTTGACTAAACCAACTGAAGTCTATTATTAACGTAGTTGCCTACACGGTGTATTTTATCAAACTTGTGTTTGGAGTTACAGTATAGGTCTACACTCGGAGATGTTCATCATACCCAAATTATCTAAAATATTTGAAACATATGAGGTTACATATGTGACTCATATAGAGTAAACTCACCAAATTATATCCTGGAGGAATTGGCAGAAAAACAGCATTCACAACCTTCAGCCTGGACGGGAAATAAGTGCTGAGGTTCCGCGGAAGTCTTCCGATTCCCAGTCCGTGATCCACCACGGGGTGACATTCAGTGATAAACCACTGGGTGTCGCTGTGGACACACACTGTGCGTCTGTAACCCATACAGTGTTCGGCAGGAAGCCCCGTACATTCCAATGAGAGGCTCAAAAGCGCAAAAAGCCAACATGGAGCTTGAATCTTCCGCGTTTACTGGCTCATGACGTCATGACGGACATGCGCACTAGCAATAATTTGTTAGAGTTGTCGTAGCAACCGATAGCAACATGCGCAATAGAGAGAGACCACAATAGAGAGACCACAGTAGAGAGACCACAATAGAGAGACCACAATAGAGAGACCACAGTATAGAAACCACAGTAGAGAGACTACAGTAGAGAGACCACAGTAGATAGACCACAATAGAGATAACACAATAGAGAGACCACAATAGAGAGACCACAAGAGAGACCACAATGGAGAGACCACCATAGAGAGACCACAATAGAGAGACGACAGTAGAGAGACCACACTAGAGAGACCACAATAGAATAGAGAGACCACAATAGAGAGACCACAGTAGAGAGACCACAATAGAGACACCACAATAGAGAGACCACAATAAAGACACCACAATAGAGAGACCACAATAGAGAGACCACACAATAGTGAGACCACAATAGTGAGACCACAATAGAGAGACCACAATAGAGAGACCACAATAGAGAGACCACAATAGAGACCACAGTAGAGAGACTACAATAGAGAGACCACAATAGAGAGACCACAATAGAGTGACCACAATAGAGTGACCACAATAGAGAGACCACAATAGAGAGACCACCATATCAGCCACTTAACAGAAGGGGCGTGGCTTCTTATTCCCGTGTTTTTGCGTTGAATTTAGTGAATTGTGTGACCGGACTACCTGCGGTGCTCTATACAGGCTGAACCCCAGAAAGGAAAGTACTGACGAAAAACTGCGGCAAAATATTGGATTGTTGAGTTGTTTATTAAAGTCTCTTTTTGACTTCTAGTGTCTGGAAAACTGTTAGGTTATTGACCAAACAGACGCTGTGATTCTGAACGCCCAGCCGGAGATCGGACCGTATCCAGGGATGGAATGTGATGACTAGTACATCGGAATCCGGGCCGGGAATATTAACAGGAATCCGGGCCGGGAATATTAACAGGAATCCGGGCCGGGAATATTAACAGGAATAGGGACCGGACTCATATCGGATCGACATCTGCAGTTATCGGGTATCTTTTCGGTAGACAATGAGCGGAGGAGCAGACGTGGTGTGCCAAGGGTGGCTGAGAAAGTCTCCCCCTGAAAAGAAGTTACGGCGCTATGTAAGTATGCTGATGTTATAAGCGTTTATAACGCGCCTGCATGCTCGTTATAGACTAGATGGCGTACACACCAACATTTAACATGTTTTATTAGGCTATGTATGCGTATAATCATGCGTTTGTTATCATATGTACTGCCAATAGCATGTCTGTTGGAGTAATTATATTCCAATGGTCTGTTGGTGAGTTTTCAAACTAAAGTATCACTTAGTGAACAAACAACAAGGGTCGACTAACAGTGAAATGCATACATCAGAGTAAGAAAACGAGTTGGGAATGGACACATGTATGGCTGAGACAGTCACCTGTAGGGTGTGAGGAGACAGTCACCTGTATGAGGAGACAGTCACATGTATGAGGAGACAGTCACCTGTATGAGGAGACAGTCACATGTATGAGGAGACAGTCACCTGTATGAGGAGACAGTCACCTGTATGAGGAGACAGTCACCTGTATGAGGAGACAGTCACATGTATGAGGAGACAGTCACATGTATGAGGAGACAGTCACCTGTATGAGGAGACAGTCACCTGTATGAGGAGACAGTCACATGTATGAGGAGACAGTCACCTGTATGAGGAGACAGTCACCTGTATGAGGAGACAGTCACATGTATGAGGAGACAGTCACCTGTATGAGGAGACAGTCACATGTATGAGGAGATAGTCACCTGTATGAGGAGACAGTCACCTGTATGAGGAGACAGTCACCTGTATGAGGAGACAGTCACATGTATGAGGAGACAGTCACCTGTATGAGGAGACACTCACCTGTATGAGGAGACAGTCACCTGTATGAGGAGACAGTCACATGTATGAGGAGATAGTCACCTGTATGAGGAGACAGTCACCTGTATGAGGAGACAGTCACCTGTATGAGGAGACAGTCACATGTATGAGGAGACAGTCACCTGTATGAGGAGATAGTCACCTGTATGAGGAGACAGTCACCTGTCACCTGTATGAGGAGACAGTCACCTGTATGAGGAGATAGTCACAGTCACCTGTATGAGGAGACAGTCACCTGTATGAGGAGACAGTCACCTGTATGAGGAGACAGTCACCTGTATGAGGAGACAGTCACCTGTATGAGGAGACAGTCACCTGTATGAGGAGACAGTCACCTGTATGAGGAGACAGTCACCTGTATGAGACAGTCAGATGAGGAGACAGTCACCTGTATGAGGAGACAGTCACCTGTATGAGGAGAGGAGACAGTCACCTGTATGAGGAGACAGTCACCTGTATGAGGAGACAGTCACCTGTATGAGGAGACAGTCACCTGTGATATGAGGAGACAGTCACCTGTATGAGGAGACAGTCACCTGTATGAGGAGACAGTCACCTGTATGAGGAGACAGTCACCTGTATGAGGAGACAGTCACCTGTAGGAGACAGGAGACAGTCACCTGTATGAGGAGACAGTCACCTGTATGAGGAGACAGTCACCTGTATGAGGAGACAGTCACCTGTATGAGGAGACAGTCACCTGTATGAGGAGACAGTCACCTGTATGAGGAGACAGTCACCTGTATGAGGAGACAGTCACCTGTATGAGGAGACAGTCACCTGTATGAGGAGACAGTCACCTGTATGAGGAGACAGTCACCTGTATGAGGAGACATTCACCTGTATGAGGAGACAGTCACCTGTATGAGGAGACAGTCACCTGTATGAGGAGACAGTCACATGTATGAGGAGATAGTCACCTGTATGAGGAGACAGTCACCTGTATGAGGAGACAGTCACCTGTATGAGGAGATAGTCACCTGTATGAGGAGACAGTCACCTGTATGAGGAGACAGTCACCTGTATGAGGAGATAGTCACCTGTATGAGGAGATAGTCACCTGTATGAGGAGATAGTCACCTGTATGAGGAGACAGTCACCTGTATGAGGAGACAGTCACCTGTATGAGGAGACAGTCACCTGTATGAGGAGACAGTCACCTGTATGAGGAGACAGTCACCTGTATGAGGAGACAGTCACCTGTATGAGGAGACAGTCACCTGTATGAGGAGACAGTCACCTGTATGAGGAGACAGTCACCTGTATGAGGAGATAGTCACCTGTATGAGGAGACAGTCACCTGTATGAGGAGATAGTCACCTGTATGAGGAGACAGTCACCTGTAGGGTACGAGGAGAAATGTATCCTAAACATTTATTACCAAAGAGCTGAACACTGTGAATGAATAACGATCGCGTTGAACACGTGTCGGTTGGTCCGTCAAACTTAAACCAGAATCTCAAGCAGTAATCTCATAACAAAAACACATCACGTGTTTTCCCGGCATACATGGTCTGTGCCACACCCACGACCCTGCTGGGACATGGCAGTGAATCACCTGGTAGGTTAATACAGTCAGACTCACCTGTTCACCTGAAGGAGTCAAGCCTCTGCAGATCATTCGGGGACAGCATATTCTAGTCGTTGCATCTTGCTTCAATTAGCGTAATCTCTTGGTGACAGGAGTTCATGTTGTGGTGATGCCTGTCATTGTAATTCATTGTATTGGCGACATCTGTAGATTGTAGGGTTAATGCAATTAACTTAATATACGATCTGATGAGCAGCTGTTGATGGTTGTGGTAACACAGTTTTATCGGTTTCTACTGGCAACTGCTGTAGTAGATACTAGTGAGTAGTAATCTTCATCACAATTGCTGTTTGTCTGTTTGTCTCTCGTCCTGTCTGACTTTAATCCTGTCTGTCTCTCAGCATGTATGTCTCACATTCTGTCTGTCTTTAATCCTGTCTGTCTCTCGTCTTGTCTGTCTCTCGTCTTGTCTGTCTCTCGTTCTGTCTGTCTCTCGTCCTGTCTGTCTCTCGTCCTGTCTGTCTCTCGTCCTGTCTGTCTCTCATCCTGTCTGTCTCTCATCCTGTCTGTCTCTCTCTCATCCTGTCTGTCTCTCGTCCTGTCTGTCTCTCGTCCTGTCTGTCTCTTGTCCTGTCTGTCTCTCGTCCTGTCTGTCTCTCATCCTGTCTGTCTCTCATCCTGTCTGTCTCTCGTCCTGTCTGTCTCTTGTCCTGTCTGTCTCTCTCTCATCCTGTCTCTCTCTCGTCCTGTCTGTCTCTTGTCCTGTCTGTCTTTAATCCTGTCTGTCTTTAATCCTGTCTGTCTCTCGTCCTGTCTGTCTCTCATCATGTCTGTCTCTCGACCTGTCTGTCTCTTGTCCTGTCTGTCTCTCGTCCTGTATGTCTCTCGTCCTGTCTGTCTCTCATCCTGTCTGTCTCTCTCTCATCCTGTCTGTCTCTCGTCCTGTCTGTCTCTCGTCCTGTCTGTCTCTCGTCCTGTCTGTCTCTTGTCCTGTCTGTCTCTCGTCCTGTCTGTCTCTCATCCTGTCTGTCTCTCATCCTGTCTGTCTCTCATCATGTCTGTCTCTCATCATGTCTGTCTCTCATCCTGTCTGTCTCTTGTCCTGTCTTTCTCTCATCCTGTCTGTCTGTCTCTCATCCTGTCTGTCTCTCTCTCATCCTGTCTGTCTCTCGTCCTGTCTGTCTCTCGTCCTGTCTGTCTCTCGTCCTGTCTGTCTCTTGTCCTGTCTGTCTCTCGTCCTGTCTGTCTCTCATCCTGTCTGTCTCTCATCCTGTCTGTCTCTCATCATGTCTGTCTCTCATCATGTCTGTCCCTCATCATGTCTGTTTCTCATCCTGTCTGTCTCTCATCCTGTCTGTCTCTCTCTCATCCTGTCTGTCTCTCTCTCATCATGTCTGTCTCTCTCTCATCCTGTCTGTCTCTCATCCTGTCTGTCTCTCGTCCTGTCTGTCTCTCATCCTGTCTCTCTCTCATCCTGTCTGTCTCTCATCCTGTCTGTCTCTCATCCTGTCTGTCTCTTGTCTTGTCTCTCTCTCATCCTGTCTGTCTATCGTCCTGTCTGTCTCTCGTCCTGTCTGTCTCTCATCCGGTCTGTCTGTCGTCCTGTCTCCCTGGTCTCTCGCTACAGATAGTGTGGAATCTCCCACAAGTTGTGCATAACTGCGGGACAACTCCCTTCTGATGCGATGGAGTCAATGGAATGCATTCTTTGGAGTATTGAGAGAGGATAGATGGATAAATGGAGGATAGATGGAGTATTACTAAAGAAGCTAACATCATGTTACTAGAGTCTACTGCTGTAAACGGTATAATAGAAGCTAACATCATGTTACTAGAGTCTACTGCTGTAAACGGTATAATAGAAGCTAACATCATGTTACTAGAGTCTACTGCTGTAAACGGTATAATAGAAGCTAACATCATGTTACTAGAGTCTACTGCTGTAAACGGTATAATAGAAGCTAACATCATGTTACTAGAGTCTACTGCTGTAAACGGTATAATAGAAGCTAACATCATGTTACTAGAGTCTACTGCTGTAAACGGTATAATAGAAGCTAACATCATGTTACTAGAGTCTACTGCTGTAAACGGTATAATAGAAGCTAACATCATGTTACTAGAGTCTACTGCTGTAAACGGTATAATAGAAGCTAACATCATGTTACTAGAGTCTACTGCTGTAAACAGTATAATAGAAGCTAACATCATGTTACTAGAGTCTACTGCTGTAAACGGTATAATAGAAGCTAACATCATGTTACTAGAGTCTACTGCTGTAAACGGTATAATAGAAGCTAACATCATGTTACTAGAGTCTACTGCTGTAAACGGTATAATAGAAGCTAACATCATGTTACTAGAGTCTACTGCTGTAAACGGTATAATAGAAGCTAACATCATGTTACTAGAGTCTACTGCTGTAAACGGTATAATAGAAGCTAACATCATGTTACTAGAGTCTACTGCTGTAAACGGTATAATAGAAGCTAACATCATGTTACTAGAGTCTACTGCTGTAAACGGTATAATAGAAGCTAACATCATGTTACTAGAGTCTACTGCTGTAAACGGTATAATAGAAGCTAACATCATGTTACTAGAGTCTACTGCTGTAAACGGTATAATAGAAGCTAACATCATGTTACTAGAGTCTACTGCTGTAAACAGTATAATAGAAGCTAACATCATGTTACTAGAGTCTACTGCTGTAAACAGTATATGTCAGTAGAGTAGAGTCTTATGTTGTAAACATTCGGACTGAAGATCACCAGATCTGCTATGTCCTCCTACTCTCTCAGTCTGGGAGTTTGTCAAAACAGAGGAGGGCAGGAAATTGAAGGGGAGGTTTAGTGCTGTTGTTGTTGACAAGCAGAAACCAGAGAGAGGTTACAATCAGTACCTACTGGACAGTATAAAGATTGAAGATAAAGTTACATCATGTGTTTTCTTGAGTATTTGAGGTCCTGGCTGGACACACTTGAAGCTCCATTTGTGTTTGTTTGTGTGTTATTTAGGTAATATAATAATCCCTAAGCTATTTAGCTGTAGCTGGCTAGAAAAAGTCCGGACACACTGTTTTTAAAGCATTTGCTCTTTCCTTCCTGGTGTCATTGTATTTCACAGAGTTTGGGTGATGGGAAAGACCGTCACAGAGACAGGAAGATAACACAGTGACAGAGTTAGCGTTAGAGAGATCATACAGACAGACAGCACAGGCTGACACACAGGGACAATAAGATAGCACAGGCTGACACACAGAGACAATAAGATAGCACAGTCACAGAGTTAGAGATAGAGAGGACAGACAGACACACAGAGACAGGAAGAGAGAACAGTCACAGAGTTAGAGATAGATAGCACAGTCACAGAGTTAGAGATAGAGAGGACAGACTGACACACAGAGACAATAAGATAGCACAGTCACAGAGTTAGAGATAGATAGCACAGACAGACACACGGAGGTGGAGAGCATTTGGGTTCTGGGTTCATACCCTACAGGTGACTGACCACACACACATATATTACCTGACCACAAACACATTTAACCTGACCACACACACATTTAACCTGAACACACACACATTTAACCTGAACACACACACATTTAACCTGAACACACACACATTTAACCTGACCACACACACATTTAACCTGAACACACACGCATTTAACCTGAACACACACATATTTAACCACGACCTGACCACACACACAGGAATCAGGATGATGGTGTTTAGCCTACAGTGAGTGTGAGTTGTCAGTGGCTTATTTTTGCCTGTACATGGACAGGAAGGGGATGGGGCTATTTTGAGTTCCATTGTGTCTACTTCCTGTTTAGGTGTAAGGTCACCGGAGAGAACAAGGTCTTCACACACATTCATATAAACACACTCATATATATACACACACATTCATATACATACACACTCATATATAAACACACACACAAACACACATTAATATAAACACAATCATATACACACACACACACACACACACATTCATATAAACGCACGCATAAACACACTCATACACACACATTCATATATACACACTCATATACATACACACACACATATATACACACACACACATTCATATATACACACTCATATATACACACACACATACATATAACACACTCATATACATACACACACATTCATATAACACACTCATATACATACACACACATTCATATAACACACTCATATATATATATATATATATATATATATATATATATATATATATATATATATATACACACACACATTCATATAACACACTCATATACACACACACATTCATATAACACACTCATATACATACACACACATTCATATAACACACTCATATACATACACACACATTCATATAACACACTCATATACATACACACACATTCATATAACACACTCATATACACACACACATTCATATAACACACTCATATACATACACACACATTCATATAACACACTCATATATACACACACACATTCATATAACACACTCATATATATATACATATATACACACACACATTCATATAACACACTCATATATATATACATATATACTCACACACATTCATATAACACACTCATATACATACACACACATTCATATAACACACTCATATATACACACACACATTCATATAACACACTCATATAACACACTCATATATACACACACACATTCATATAACACACTCATATATATATACATATATACTCACACACATTCATATAACACACTCATATACATACACACACATTCATATAACACACTCATATATACACACACACATTCATATAACACACTCATATATATATACATATATACTCACACACATTCATATAACACACTCATATACATACACACACATACATACGTTTACGTGTTTCATGTCAGCTGTTAATTTGGAGATTGTTTTCCTTGCCTTTGTAATGTTGATGATACCAATGACGTCCCAATGGAAGTGTTATTAAAAGATAGAGAGAAATAAACGAGGCAGAGAAGAGGAGTGAAGAGAGAAGGGAGGAGAGTGAGAGGAATAAACGAGGGAGAGAAGAGGAGTGAAGAGAAAAGGGAGGAGAGAGAGTGAGAGGAATAAACGAGGGAGAGAGAAGAGGAGGGAAGAGAGAAAGCAATGGGAGGAGAGAATTGGAAAGAGAAAGGTAAAATAGTTTTAAAAGCAACAATAATAAAAACATCTAAGGTAATGTAAAAGTGTGTGTGTTATTGTGTGTTTTATATGTGTGTGTGTTATTGTGTGTTTTATATGTGTGTGTGTGTTATTGTGTGTTTTATATGTGTGTGTGTTATTGTGTGTTATATATGAGTGTGTGTTATTGTGTGTTTTATATGTGTGTGTGTGTGTCATCGTTGATTTTGGGATTCTAGCACTGATGTGTAAACGCTAATTTGGCACTCTGGTAAATAATACAAGCACTGTGTCCAGACGATGTGGTCAAATGGTAAGAATGTGCTGTTATGTTTGAGTAGCTCATAAACAAAACCAGGTACACACATCCAAAAAACGAACAATTACTTCCTGTCTTGCTGCCTCCACTTCTGTGTGTGTGTGTGTGTGTTTGAACACACCATTATTCAACAGAATTAAACCCATGGACTCTGGTTCTGTTCTGCTTATCGGGGGTCTCAGTGAAACCGTTGAGAAACACTCAGCTCAGTCACACACACACACACACACACACACACACACACACACACACACACACACACACACACACACACACACCAGTCCTGAATATTGTTCTTGGCAGCGTGGTCATAGAGAAATGTGAATATGATGTAACGACCTAGGTCTTTCCCTTTTCAGCAAATCATTAATATCACAGTTGGTTTGTGGGTTTCATTTTGTGCCTGCTGCGTTTTTTAATTCCAAGTGCCATTGATTACTAGCTATCACACACACAGACACACACACACACAGACACACGCACACACACACACACACAGGCACACACATACACACACACACACACACAGGCACACACACACACACACACAGTAAACCATGGGTTTTATATCAGGTAACTTGATGGAATGTTTATGTCCGATGGGCTCAAACCATTGATTACCCACAATGCATAGCAAGAGCCAACGCCATCTCTAAAAGCTTGACAAATGTGTGTTTCTATATGCATGTGAGTCGCGAATAGTTGGGTACTGTAGAAAATAGAGGTTGCCCGTAAAGATTATGTGATTTACATCAGAGTGGTTAAACAAAAAGGCACATTGTTAGATTTGGGATTAAAGGTTTAGGCGTCACCGATTATGTTTAGGCATAAAAGTTAGCCTGTCTGGCTAATGTCTGGCTTAGGTTTAGTGAACACAGATATCTGGGTTAGGGTTTCAGGTCCCCACAATAAAGGATATACAAATGTGTGTGTGTTGTGTGTGTGTGTGTGTGTGCGTGTGTGGGTGCGTGTGAGTGTGTGTTCGTGTGTGTGTGTGTGCGTGTGTGTGTGTGTGTGTGTGTGCGTGTGTGTGTGCATGTGTGTGCATGTGTGTGCGCGTGTGTGTATAATGCATTTAACATTCTCCATGATTGAGCTGTGAATCGTTTTTAATGACATTAGAATTCTCCCTGTCGGAGTAAAACACAGAAAAAGACGATGCAGATTTAAATGTTAACAGGTTATTTTAATTAAACTGAAGACAAATTAGAAATAATTTACCAGTTGAATTATGTATTTATCTGTCACCTTACTTATGTATTTATCTGTCACCTTACTGATGTATTTATCTGTCACCTTACTTATGTATTTATCTGTCACCTTACTTATGTATTTATCTGTCACCTTACTGATGTATTTATCTGTCACCTTACTTATGTATTTATCTGTCACCTTACTTATGTATTTATCTGTCACCTTACTTATGTATTTATCTGTCACCTTACTTATGTATTTATCTGTCACCTTACTTATGTATTTATCTGTCACCTTACTTATGTATTTATCTGTCACCTTACTTATGTATTTATCTGTCACCTTACTTATGTATTTATCTGTCACCTTACTTATGTATTTATCTGTCACCTTACTTATGTATTTATCTGTCACCTTACTTATGTATTTATCTGTCACCTTACTTATGTATTTATCTGTCACCTTACTTATGTATTTATCTGTCACCTTACTTATGTATTTATCTGTCACCTTACTTATGTATTTATCTGTCACCTTACTTATGTATTTATCTGTCACCTTACTGATGTATTTATCTGTCACCATACTTATGTATTTATCTCTCACCTCCGCTCTCTCTCCACCTCTCATTCACCCTTGTTCTCCATTTCTCTCTCTGTTCCACAGGCATGGAAAAGGCGTTGGTTTGTTCTGAGGAGCGGTCGATTGACCGGCAATCCAGATGTTTTAGAATATTACAAACACGACCATGCACGCAAGCCCATACGCATCATCAACATGAGCCTATGTGAACAGGTATACATTATACTGTATTGTACGCATCATCAACATGAGCCTATGTGAACAGGAATAGATTATACTGTATTGTACGTATCATCAACATGAGCCTATGTGAACAGGAATACATTATACTGTATTGTACGCATCATCAATATGAGCCTCTGTGAACAGGTATACATTATACTGTATTGTACGCATTATCAATATGAGCCTCTGTGAACAGGTATACATTATACTGTATTGTACGCATCATCAACATGAGCCTCTGTGAACAGGTATACATTATACTGTATTGTACGCATCATCAACATGAGGTTTTGTGAACAGGTATACATTATACTGTATTGTACGCATCATCAACATGAGCCTCTGTGAACAGGTATACATTATACTGTATTGTACGCATCATCAACATGAGCCTTTGTGAACAGTTATACATTATACTGTATTGTACGCATCATCAACATGAGCCTCTGTGAACAGGTATACATTATACTGTATTGTACGCATCATCAACATGAGCCTCTGTGAACAGGTATACATTATACTGTATTGTACGCATCATCAACATGAGCCTTTGTGAACAGGTATACATTATACTGTATTGTACGCATCATCAACATGAGCCTCTGTGAACAGGTATACATTATACTGTATTGTACGCATCATCAATATGAGCCTCTGTAAACACTTATCACCATTATTATCATTAACACTACCTCCATATTTCTTATTATCACCATTATTATCATTAACACTACCTCCATATTTATTATTATCACAATCACCATTATTATCATTAACACTACCTCCATATTTATTATTATCACCATTATTATCATTAACACTACCTCCATATTTCTTATTATCACCATTATTATCATTAACACTACCTCCATATTTATTATTATCACAATCACCATTATTATCATTAACACTACCTCCATATTTATTATTATCACCATTATTATCATTAACACTACCTCCATATTTATTATTATCACCATTATTATCATTAACACTACCTCCATATTTATTATTATCACCATTATTATCATTAACACTACCTCCATATTTATTATCATCACAATCATCATTAATATCATTAACACTACGTCTATAATTATTATTATCATTATCACTAACATAATTGTCACTAGCTATAACGTAATCTGTTAGATTAACACACCTCCATATTTATTATTATTATTTCACTATCACCATTTATTATTATTTCTCCCCTATCCCTCTCTCCTCTTGTGTTTCCAGGTCGACGCTGGCCTGACCTTTAACCAGAAGGATCTGGACAGTAGCTATGTGTTTGATGTGCGTACACTGGACCGGGTCTTCTATCTGGTGGCTAATAGTGAAGAAGATATGAACAGATGGGTTAGGTCTATCTGTGACCTGTGTGGGTTCAACCCTACGGAAAATGGTACCACCTCACACACATAAACTATTATTAGCCAGTACTGCTATTATCCAAGTTTTTTCTGTTTGTCTGTCCAAAGTGACTGTGTGTCTTTATGTGTATGTGTGTCACTGCATGTGTGTCTGAATGTACCAAATGTGTGTGTGTATGTGTGTGCGTGTGTGTGGCCTTGAGGAGGTTGGCTGTTTTGATGTGACTAATAACTGTCTGTGTTGTAAAGTGGGAAGTGAGGAGGAGAGAGGAGACAAAGCATAGAGTCGATAGGGAGGAGGAGAGTGAGGATTGTGGAGGGGAGGGGAAGAGAGGAGGAAGAGAAGAGGAGAAGAGGAGCAATTCAGAGGAGGAGATGAGAAACGTAGGGGAGAGGAGAAGAAATGTACAGGAGGGAAAGAGAAAGAACAGATAAAGAAATCAAATCTAACTGAATAGCCTTGAAAATAAATTACTAAATACACGTTCACTAGTCCTTTACGACGACACTGTAATAGTGATGGAAAGATTAAGGTCTCATGATGACTTTAGTTAGACATGACTGGAGAAGAGAGGGACACATAGTTAAAGAGATTAGATTATTCCCTGTGAAGAATTTGATTAATGGCTAGTTCAGGATCTGAATTTGGGGCTAGTTACGGGTCTGAATTTGGGGATCTGAATTTGGGGCTAGTTAAGGATTTGGGGACTAGTTAAGGATCTGAATTTGGGGCTAGTTAAGGATTTGAATTTGGGGCTAGTTAAGGATCTGAATTTGGGGCTAGTTAAGGATTTGAATTTGGGGCTAGTTAAGGATTTAATTTGGGGCTAGTTAAGGTTTGAATTTGGGGCTAGTTAAGGATCTGAATTTGGGGCTAGTTAAGGATCTGAATTTGGGGCTAGTTAAGGATTTGAATTTGGGGCTAGTTAAGGATTTGAATTTGGGGCTAGTTAAGGTTCTGAATTTGGGGCTAGTTAAGGATCTGAATTTGGGGCTAGTTAAGGATTTGAATTTGGGGCTAATTACGGATCTGAATTCATGTGTAGTTAAAGATCTGAATTGAACGGGTAATTGGGTGAAAACTAACCGACTCTGCTGTCTCCATCACTAGGCTTTAGAGGATTTGTGGTTTCACCTGGTTTCACCTGGTTAAACTATTATCCATAATGCATGTATTCATTTCAGAGATGCACACT
>CM055735.1:21887596-22020285 GCA_029465975.1 Dallia pectoralis
GCTCCCGTGTTAGTGCCTCCCTTGTCCTGTATGGCTGCAGGCACTTGTTGTTTATCTATTTATTTATTAAGGCCAGGGTTGTTGTGTTTATTTATTTATTAAGGCCAGGGTTGTTTATCTATTTATTTATTAAGGCCAGGGTTGTTGTGTTTATTTATTTATTAAGGCCAGGGTTGTTGTGTTTATTTATTTATTAAGGCCAGGGTTGTTGTGTTTATTTATTTATTAAGGCCAGGGTTGTTGTGTTTATTTATTTATTAAGGCCAGGGTTATTGTGTTTATTTATTTATTAAGGCCAGGGTTGTTGTGTTTATTTATTTATTAAGGCCAGGGTTATTGTGTTTATTTATTTATTAAGGCCAGGGTTGTTGTGTTTATTTATTTATTAAGGCCAGGGGTTGTTGTGTTTATTTATTTATTAAGGCCAGTGTTGTTGTGTTTATTTATTTATTAAGGCCAGGGTTGTTGTGTTTATTTATTTATTAAGGCCAGGGTTGTTGTGTTTATTTATTTATTAAGGCCAGGGTTGTTGTGTTTATTTATTTATTAAGGCCAGGGTTGTTGTGTTTATTTATTTATTAAGGCCAGGGTTGTTGTGTTTATTTATTTATTAAGGCCAGGGTTGTTGTGTTTATTTATTTATTAAGGCCAGGGTTGTTGTGTTTATTTATTTATTAAGGCCAGGGTTGTTGTGTTTATTTATTTATTAAGGCCAGGGTTGTTGTGTTTATTTATTTATTAAGGCCAGGGTTGTTGTGTTTATTTATTTATTAAGGCCAGGGTTGTTGTGTTTATTTATTTATTAAGGCCAGGGTTGTTGTGTTTATTTAATCACTGAACTGATCGGATAAACGGGTGACTAATTAAGAACAGGAGCATAAAGGAACAATGGCCTCCTTCTGAAGTTGTATCTAAGCCAGACAAGTTCTCTAATCATCTTATGATTTCAGTTGTTTACACCATGTTCCAAACCAAGACTCTCAGAATAAGTTTCCAAAGTTTGTGTTTCAAAGTAAAAGTCCTAGTAACGGAATATAAATCTTCTATCGCATGTGATTCCTTTTTAGAAAAAGACTGGGTTGGTCGGTTCCATGGGTTCCATGAGTTCTAGCGGTGGCGAGCGTGCACGTGGGCGTGTGGACTACGTGGTGGTGGACCCAGAGAGAACCAGAGCTCTAA
This sequence comes from Dallia pectoralis, assembly GCA_029465975.1. Classification (NCBI taxonomy): domain Eukaryota; kingdom Metazoa; phylum Chordata; class Actinopteri; order Esociformes; family Umbridae; genus Dallia; species Dallia pectoralis. The sequence goes on from CM055735.1 coordinate 21,888,776, forward strand.
AGAGTACCAGAGAGGCCTGGCATGATGGGAGGATTGAAAAGGAAAAATGAAACACGCAGACAAACACACACATGCAGACACACACACACACACATACACACGCAGACACACATACACATGCAGACGCACATACACATGCAGACACACACACGCAGACACACACACGCAGACACACATACACACGCAGACACACACACACGCAGACAAACACACACACGCAGACACACACACAGACAAACACACACATACGCAGACACACACACACATGCAGACACACATACACACGCAGACAAACACACACAGACACGCAGACACACATACACACGCAGACACACACACGCAGACAAACACACACACACGCAGACACACACACACACAGACAAAACACACACACACGCAGACACACACACACAGACAAACACACACACACACGCAGACAACACGCAGACACACATGCAGACAAACACACACACATGCACACAGACACGCAGACACACATACACATGCAGACACACATACACACGCAGACACACACACGCAGACACACACACACACATGCAGGTACATAGGCACAGCTGCAAAATAACCAACATGATCATTATATACCACTTTACACAGCGGGAAAAAAGATAAAAGACTAACAAGTTCTCTGTACTTATTTCTGTCTGACATGTTTGATCTTTGGCTTTTACTTTTTTTTTTTTTGAAAGCCTGATGTGACAATCACGTGTTACAAACATGATGTGACAATCACGTGTTACAGATGAAAACATGATGTGACAATCACGTGTTACAGATGAAAACATGATGTGACAATCACGTGTTACAGATGAAAACATGATGTGACAATCACGTGTTACAATTGAAATCATGATGTGACAATCACAAGTTACAATTGAAATCATGATGTGACAATCACGTGTTACAGATGAAATCATGATGTGACAATCACAAGTTACAATTGAAATCATGATCTGACAATCACGTGTTACAGATGAAATCATGATGTGACAATCATGTGTTACAGATGAAAACATGATGTGACAATCACGTGTTACAGATGAAAACATGATGTGACAATCACATGTTACAGATGAAATCATGATGTGACAATCATGTGTTACAGATGAAAACATGATGTGAAAATCACATGTTACAGTTGAAATCATGATGTGACAATCACGTGTTACAGATGAAATCATGATGTGACAATCACATGCTACTGTTATGTTAAATGTAAGAAATCAAAGTTCTCATTTCAAATAAAGTCGATATGTTTGTGACTTTTGGTGTTTTTTCATGAAAGCAGTCCAAAATGGCTGACATTTTAGCACACACACATATAGACAGTTCTGCTTTAAAAAAAAAAATGTAATTCAAATCAACAAATCAAATCTTTTGCAAAATATAAATCATAATTATTTTTCACATGTCTTAACAGTTTTATTGAAATTCCAATATTTCTGTGACGTTTGTAGACCAGTGAATTATGGGATTTTACTTTGAAGGCTGGAAGTGTCACTTGGGTGTCTATCAATGAGTTAACTGCAAAATGCCGGCCGTGAGCCGCTGTTTGGGATCTTACACTTCTGAACTATCTCCGTCTAGACCTCCTCCTGTCCTGTCCCCTTCCCATCTCTTGATCTTACACTTCTGAACTATCTCCGTCCAGACCTCCTCCTGTCCTGTCCCCTTCCCATCTCTTGATCTTGCACTTCTGAATTATCTCCGTCCAGACCTCCTCCTGTCCTGTCCCCTTCCCATCTCTTGATCTTACACTTCTGAACTATCTCCATCCAGCCCTCCTCCTGTCCTGTCCCCTTCCCATCTCTTGATCTTACACTTCTGAATTATCTCCGTCCAGACCTCCTCCTGTCCTGTCCCCTTCCCATCTCTTGATCTTACACTTCTGAACTATCTCCGTCCAGCCCTCCTCCTGTCCTGTCCCCTTCCCATCTCTTGATCTTACTTTTCTGAACTATCTCTGTCCAGACCTCCTCCTGTCCTGTCCCCTTCCCATCTCTTGATCTTACACTTCTGAACTATCTCCGTCCAGACCTCCTCCTGTCCTGTCCCCTTCCCATCTCTTGATCTTGCACTTCTGAATTATCTCCGTCCAGACCTCCTCCTGTCCTGTCCCCTTCCCATCTCTTGATCTTACACTTCTGAACTATCTCCATCCAGCCCTCCTCCTGTCCTGTCCCCTTCCCATCTCTTGATCTTACACTTCTGAATTATCTCCGTCCAGACCTCCTCCTGTCCTGTCCCCTTCCCATCTCTTGATCTTACACTTCTGAACTATCTCCGTCCAGCCCTCCTCCTGTCCTGTCCCCTTCCCATCTCTTGATCTTACTTTTCTGAACTATCTCTGTCCAGACCTCCTCCTGTCCTGTCCCCTTCCCATCTCTTGATCTTACACTTCTGAACTATCTCCGTCCAGACCTCCTCCTGCCATCTCTCCATCTTTATTGCTGTTCTTTTCTCTCTCCACAGCCATTCCACAGGACACACATTTACATTTACTGATCCAGAGCGACTTACTATAAGTGCAGGCATTTCACATATAGCTAAAACACACATCAAAAAGGCAATAAGTACATTGTTCCTGGGTGGGTGCAGGGGGAAGTGCTAGAGATAGAGGGGGTGCTAGGAGAGGAGGAATGGGTGATAATCGTAGAAGAATGATTCCGTAGTGAAGTTTCGAACAGTCGAGAGTTGTGGAGCTCCATTCATGGAGCTACTGGAGGTACACACACATTGACAATAGACACTGACTTAATTCCCACCAACATGAGGAAAACCAATAATCTTTCCACAGACCCCTCAAACACACACATTAAATCAACACTTTGGTAAAAGGCGCATTTATTCTGAAAATTGAAAAACAAGTCAATTGCCAGCTTATGTACTCAATTTATGGTAAACATTATAAAAAAATAACACACACATGAAAAATATACAATAAAAAAACACTTGTTTTATACACTATTCAAAATAGAGCATAGATGAATAAAATGTTACAAAATTATTTTTACACTGTAATTTAGGTGTGTGTGTGTGTGTGTGTGTGTGGGGGGGGTCGATTATAAATCCAGATTGATCTCAGTGAAGGCAGCAACTGAACCCACAGGGTCAAAGGTTAGGCCTAAAGGGTCAGGGAACATCCCCATAACAACATTATTGTTGTTAGTATTCTGCTCCTTGACTTCTGCGTCTGATTGGTCCAACTGCAATTCACTCAGGTCCAGGTCCAGGCTAAAGCCCACCCTCTTTGTGGGTGGAGTCAGACTGATCTCACTGCCACAAAAGCCTCCATCTTCATCACCATCAGGCTTTTTTGCTACTGCAAGATGAGATAGTGGATAGATGAAGAGAAAGAGAGATGGAGAGAGAGAGGGAGAGATGGAGAGAGAGAGAGGAGAGAGAGAGAGAGAGGGAGAGAGAGAGAGAGAGAGAGAGAGAGAGAGAGAGAGAGAGAGAGAGAGAGAGAGAGAGAGAGAGAGAGAGAGAGAGAGAGAGAGAGAGAGAGAGGAGAGAGGGAGAGATGGAGAGATGAGAGGGAGAGAGGGAGAGAGAGAGAGAGAGGGAGAGAGAGAGAGAGAGAGGGAGAGAGGGAGAGAAAGAGAGATGGAGAGAGAGAGGGAGAGATGGAGAGAAAGAGAGAGATGGGAGAAGAGAGAGATGGAGAGAGAGAGAGAGAGAGAGAGAGGAGAGAGAGAGATGAGAGATGGAGAGAGAGAGAGATGGAGAGAGAGAGAGAGAGAGAGAGGAGAGAAAGAGAGATGGAGAGAGAGAGAGATGGAGAGAGAGAGAGAGAGGAGAGAGAGAGAGAGAGAGAGAGAGAGAGAGAGAGAGAGAGAGAGAGAGAGAGAGAGAGGGAGAGAGAAGAGAGAGAGAGAGAGAGAGAGAGAGAGATGGAGAGAGAGGAGAGAGAGAGAGAGAGAGAGAGAGGGAGAGAGAGAGAGAGAGAGAGAGAGAGGGAGAGATGGAGAGAAAGAGAGATGGGAGAGAGAGAGGAGAGATGGAGAGAAGAGAGAGAGAGAGGAGAGAGAGAGAGAGATGAGAGATGGAGAGAGAGAGAGAGATGGAGAGAGAGAGAGAGATGAGAGAGAGAGAGAGAGAGAGAGAGAGAGAGAGAGAGAGAGAGAGAGAGAGAGAGAGAGAGAGAGAGAGAGAGAGAGAGAAGAGAGAGAGAGAGAGAGAGAGAGAGAGAGAGAGACAAAAAGCGAGTACATTCGTTTTTAATAACTTAGTTATTATCTAAGTGAATCATCTCCTCATGATACTCAGCCCATCCATCACATGCCAATATATCTCTGATAAACGTACTGTTCTCTCCCAGGGAATCAATGGCTTCAGGCTCCTGAGCTGACCCCGCTGACCCCGCCAAACCATTGGCCACGTGTGTCTGGGGGTCATCCTCGTTTACGCACTCAAACCCTCCGTCCTTTTCTGGAACCACATGACGATACATTACGTTCAGATGTACAAATATACATTCCCTTTAGATACCCTTCTGTGTTCAGAGATTTAGAAAGCCAAGCAGGTATTTAATGTAGACATTTATATTAAAAACCCAAGAACAAATCTAGACATGTTATTGGTTACCTTTGGTGGGTTCAAAGGTTCCGGGGTGTTCCATGCCGGTCAGGGGAGTATCATGGTCGTAACCAGTTGGTCCTTGTAGGTCAAACGAATAACTCTGAGGAAATAGAAAAGAAAAAAACAAAACCATCAGCGCGCAAAACAAAAGGGGTTGACAAAAACATGAAAAAGACGTTATCAGATCAATAAAACAACAAACAATTAGATTTTTGGACACAGAGGCGTATTTTTTTGGTCTGTTGCATAAATCACACGCGAGAGGGAGGGTGGCGCAAAAACACATTCGCCTTTAAATTGCCGCACGGCAAAACACTCACTCCCTGGCAAAGATCTGGTATAAAGAGTGTGTGTGCGACTATGGTTCACAGCAAAACGTGCCCGTCAACGTGACATTTGTAACAGCACAAACACTGGTAGGAATGCTAGAATGTTAACAAAAACTAAGAGAATACATCACTCCGGTTCTTAAATCTTTGCACCGGCTTTCAGTCAGTTTCAGAATATAATTTAAAATGTTGCTAGTAGTCTATAAATCTCTGAACGGTCTTGAAGATTATTAACCAAGCAGGGCTAGATCATTGAACTCAGGACAGTTCTGAAGACCTTTTGAATAAATATGTAAAATGAGGTTCTAAAAAAATTTAAGTTCTCAAAGTCCTGGAAGTTAAGACTTAAGACTTCCATGCCAGGTTCTGAAGACCAGAAAGCTCTAGAAGTCCGGGAGGTTCTGAATACTTCCTGGCCAGGTTCTGAAGACCTTTTGAATTAATATGTAAAATGTACACATACATGTGATGTTTTACTTAATGCCACTAAACAGGTTGCTATGAATATAAAATGCATGTATTTGATTATTTGATTATTATTTTCCTTCCTTTGTAAAGCACATTGACTTGCTTCTATGTATTAATTGTTCTATTTGAATAAACTTGCTTGCTAACGCCCACCACATCTCAGCAAGATAAAGGACCCATATTTATTGAATGTGCCTACAGAAAGTGCAAGATGTAAACGTCACGGGTGGTCAACTTGAAAAAGCCATAGAAACACGGCGAACTGTCAGCTTATATACGGAACATGAAAACATAACCAAAGTGCGTTTTATTTTTGATTAAATCTGTCCGCTCGACTTCGCCGAGTTACTAGCCACCAGATGAACGCAGTCCCACAGTAGCAGACACTTCAATCGCACCTCAGATCTGTTTTGTCATATCACGCCACTATATTAGACACTTGATAATCTAATTGGTCAGGTATTGTTGTTGTTTTATGGTCTGGCCATTGTTTCCTGTGTGTTTACCATAACTGTCAGAGCAAATCTTTGTATTTACGTTTGTTTTTTCTCGCTCTACGCATGCGTCCGTAGTTCTTCCTGTCTACGTCACAGGTACACACTAGCAACATATGAACATTACGTGGTTGGAAAAACATTGATTATTGATCTTACCCTGGACTTCTTCCTTAGAAAGTAGATACCACACACACACATCAGAATGGCCAAGAAGATGAAGAACAGGATTACATAACCTAGAGGAGTGAGGGGGGGTGGAATGGGGGAGGTGAGGCGATGGAGGAGGGAGAAAAGAGGGAGGGAGGGATAGAAGATGGGAGGAAGGGGAGAGAAGTGGAGGGTGAGAGAAGGGAAGAGAGGCGGACATTGAGCGAAGGGACAGGGAGAGTGAGATAGAGGAAAGGAGGGAGGTAGAGGGAAGGAAAGGGGAGGAGAGATGGAGAGAGAGAGAAAGGGAGGGAAGGAGGTGGGGTGAGGAGGAAAAGAGAGGAGAGATGGAGAGAGAAAAGAGAGAGAGAGAGGGGGGGGGGGGAGGGTGGAGAGAGTGTTAGAAAGAAAGAGTAACATTTGGAGGGTATATATCCAGTTAAAATAAAGACAATAAACCTGTGGATAAAATATCTCCATATTCCTAGTAAAGACACTGTACCTGCAGTGTCAGTGGATCCTTCAGTGGTTTCGGTCATCGGGTAGAACAGCAACAATAAATCAGTTATGAAACAAAGAGAAAAACTACATGTCAGAATATGTCAGAGTATCATTTATAAGACTAACAGAATGTCATAAATATGTATTATATCGTTTATAAGACAAACAGAATGTAATAAATATGTATTATATCGTTTATAAGACAAACAGAATGTCAGAAATATGTCAGAATATCATTAATAAGACAAACAGAAGGTCATAAATATGTCAGTATATCATTAATAAGACAAACAGAAGGTCATAAATATGTATTATATCGTTTATAAGACAAACAGAATGTCATAAATATGTCAGAATATCATTAATAAGACAAACAGAAGGTCATAAATATGTCAATATATCATTAATAAGACAAACAGAATGTCATAAATATGTCAGTATATCATTAATAAGACAAACAGAATGTCATAAATATGTCAGAATATCATTAATAAGACAAACAGAAGGTCATAAATATGTCAGAATATCATTAATAAGACAAACAGAAGGTCATAAATATGTCAGAATATCATTAATAAGACAAACAGAAGGTCATAAATATGTCAGAATATCATTAATAAGACAAACAGAAGGTCATAAATATGTCAGTATATCATTAATAAGACAAACAGAATGTCATACATATGTCAGAATATCATTAATAAGACAAACAGAAGGTCATAAATATGTCAGTATATCATTAATAAGACAAACAGAAGGTCATAAATATGTATTATATCGTTTATAAGACAAACAGAATGTCATAAATATGTCAGAATATCATTAATAAGACAAACAGAAGGTCATAAATATGTCAGTATATCATTAATAAGACAAACAGAATGTCATACATATATCAGAATATCATTATTAAGACAAACAGAAGGTCATAAATATGTCAGAATATCATTAATAAAACAAACAGAAGGTCATAAATATGTATTATATCGTTTATAAGACAAACAGAATGTCATAAATATGTCAGAATATCATTAATAAGACAAACAGAATGTCATAAATATGTCAGAATATCATTAATAAGACAAACAGAAGGTCATAAATATGACAGAATATCATTAATAAGACAAACAGAATGTCATGAATATGTATTATATCGTTTATAAGACAAACAGAAGGTCATAAATATGTCAGTATATCATTAATAAAACAAACAGAAGGTCATAAATATGTATTATATCGTTTATAAGACAAACAGAATGTCATAAATATGTCAGAATATCATTAATAAGACAAACAGAATGTCATAAATATGTCAGAATATCATTAATAAGACAAACAGAAGGTCATAAATATGACAGAATATCATTAATAAGACAAACAGAATGTCATGAATATGTATTATATCGTTTATAAGACAAACAGAAGGTCATAAATATGTCAGTATATCATTAATAAGACAAACAGAATGTCAGAAATATGTCAGAATATCATTTATAAGACAAACAGAATGTCAGAAATATGTCAGAATATCATTTATAAGACAAACAGAATGTCAGAAATATGTTAGAATATCATTTATAAGACAAACAGAATGTCAGAAATATGTTAGAATATCATTTATAAGACAAACAGAATGTCAGAAATATGTTAGAATATCATTTATAAGGCCCAGAACTGACTTTGCAGACAGACAGAAAAACAAAAAACTGACAAATACAAATTGATGCAGACCTTTAGATATTTTTTGAAATGTCACCAGGCAACACGCCTATTTGACCCTTTTAATCATCTAGCGTGTGAGAGTGTGTGGTTGAGTGGGTTTGAGTGTTTGTTGCCTTAGAAGAGCAGCAAGTCAAGGCGTGAAAGAGGCATTTTAGCTGTGGTTAAAGACAGGAAGACAGACAAGCAGTTAGCAACCTAGAGGACCTGTAGGTCTCCCACACGCTCTCTGTTCACTAACTCACACACTAACTAGCATCAAACAAACTGCTCTCTGTTCTCTAACACACACTAACTAGCATCAAACAAACTGCTCTCTGTTCTCTAACACACACTAATTAGCATCAAACAAACTGCTCTCTGTTCTCTAACACACACTAATTAGCATCAAACAAACTGCTCTCTGTTCTCTAACACACACTAATTAGCATAAAACTAACTGCTCTCTGTTCTCTAACACACACTAATTAGCATAAAACGAACTGCTCTCTGTTCTCTAACACACACTAATTAGCATAAAACTAACTGCTCTCTGTTCTCTAACACACACTAATTAGCATAAAACTAACTGCTCTCTGTTCTCTAACACACACTAATTAGCATAAAACTAACTGCTCTATGTTCTCTAACACACACTAATTAGCATAAAACTAACTGCTCTATGTTCACAAACACACACTAACTAGCATAAAACAAGCTGCACACACATACACACACACACACACACACACACACACACACACACACGACCATCTATTAAGAGTGGTCCTTTCTTTAAGTTACACACACACATGCAGATATTGTCCATTACCCGGTGGAATTGTGCTTCTCGTAACGTTAGTGGTCACAGTTGATTGGGTACTGTTTGCCGGTGAGGGTTCTGTTGGCGTTGGTCCCGCCGTGGTCCAGTTCTGAGATTCATCACTATGGTCGATGCTGGTGTTGGAGTCCGCTTTGACCCGGGTGAGAATGGAATTTCTCTGGGTCCTAGTGGCTTTGAGTGTGGTAGTGGGTGAGAAAGGAGTGGGTGAGGAAGGAGTGGGTGTGGTAGTGGGGGGAGTGTTGTTGGACCGTGATGTTTGGGTCATAGTAAGATTTGCTCTGACAGAGAACCGGATCAGGACTACACCTGGAGAAAGGAGGTCAAAGGTCATTGTCATGCATCCTCACGCAAAATACTGTAGAGGTCATACATTACCACACTGACTGATCATACATGACCACACTGACTGATCATACATGAGCCAAACCAGAACACAGACCCAAACCAGAGGACAGACCCAAACGAGAGGACACAGACCCAAACCAGAGGACAGACCCAAACGAGAGGACACAGACCCAAACCAGAGGACACAGACCCAAACCAGAGGACACAGACCCAAACCAGAGGACAGACCCAAACGAGAGGACACAGACCCAAACCAGAGGACACAGACCCAAACGAGAGGACACAGACCCAAACCAGAGGACACAGACCCAAACCAGAGGACACAGACCCAAACCAGAGGACACAGACCCAAACCAGAGGACACAGACCCAAACGAGAGGACACAGACCCAAACCAGAGGACACAGACCCAAACCAGAGGACAGACACAGACGGTAATGATGTACAGTACAGACAGGGCCAAACCAGAGGACACAGACCCAAACCAGAGGACAGACCCAAACCAGAGGACACAGACCCAAACCAGAGGACAGACCCAAACCAGAGGACACAGACCCAAACCAGAGGACAGACACAGACGGTAATGATGTACAGTACAGACAGGGCCAAACCAGAGGACACAGACCCAAACCAGAGGACAGACACAGACGGTAATGATGTACAGTACAGACAGGGCCAAAAACACCCAGAAGGGTGTGACCTGCAGCTTCAGTGTGTACTTCCACCTCCCTGACTTCCACCTCCCTGACTTCCACCTCCCTGACTTCCACCTCCCTGACTTCCACCTCCCTGACTTCCACCTCCCTGACTTCCACCTCCCTGACTTCCACCTCCCTGACTTCCACCTCCCTGACTTCCACCTCCCTGACTTCCACCTCCCTGACTTCCACCTCCCTGACTTCCACCTCCCTGACTTCCACCTCCCTGACATCCACCTCCCTGACTTCCACCTCCCTGACTTCCACCTCCCTGACTTCCACCTCCCTGACTTCCACCTCCCTGACTTCCACCTCCCTAACTTCCACCTCCCTGTCAGTTGCTAGGATCCTCTCGATCATAACCGTAACTACAGGGGTAACTACTAGGAGGTGTGGGGTACTCCACGTGGTAGGAGGAGTGGGGTACTCCACGCGGTAGGAGGTGTGGGGTACTCCACGCGGTAGGAGGTGTGGGGTACTCCACGCGGTAGGAGGTGTGGGGTACTCCACGCGGTAGGAGGTGTGGGGTACTCCACGCGGTAGGAGTCTCCTAAAGCGCACCTTGAATTTCAAATTTAATCTGACACATCACCCTAACCATGAATATTGTTCCAGGTGGTCTATTTTATGAACACATTATTTTAATGATACCGTGAACACATTTCCAAACTGCACAGATAAGCACATCGTAATGCCATGCCAGTAAATAAATTCAAATGGTAAAGTTGAGAGAAGAGGAAGAAACAAGAGGGAAAGAGGGACAGCACAAGGTTAAGGACGACGCACAACGGTAAAACTCACCGAGCAGAAACAGGTGACTCCAAAACAACTGCATATTAATTATGTATCAATGCGTCTCTCGATGTCTAATACGTTCAAGCAGTTACAAGTTCATCACATGTGAAGTGAAAAAAAGGTGTTTTCTGCACAGCTTTTTAGCATCTGACAGGAATTGAGTCAGCGACCACAAACCTCTTTGTGCTCGCTGTGTATCAATTGGCACTGTGGCTTCCGCTGTGTGTTTCCTTATCTCCTCTCCTATCCTTACACTGTATAATTACGATCACATGGTGGATGGCACTATTTCTGCGCTGGACACGTTCTGGATCTGGTCTGGACGTCCTGGTTCTGGTCCAGCTCTTTAAAAGGGGCAAATGAGAGCCTAGGTTGTGTGTGGTGAGGCGGACCCGTTAGGTTGGCCAGACTCAGCCCAGGTTCTCAGACAGGATGCTCTGACATCTCTCGCTTTCTCTATCAGAAGACAGCAACCTTTCTGTTCACATTCAGGTTGTTGCAATGCCTGACAGACTTTAGGTCTGATTTACAATAGGAAACAGGACACTGACACCCTGTATGTGATGTGAATATAGGTACACTATATGGCCAAATGTTTGTAGACACCCAACCTTCACATCTAGATGTGAGTGTTAGACATCCTATTCCAAAACCAGGCATTAATATTGAGTTAAATGTTAATGTTTTTGTAGCATGAAGACGACCCTTCCACGGCACTAAGTGACAGGGCCCAAACCCTGAATCACAGCCCCAGACCTTTATCCCTGCTCCACCAAACTTCACATTTGGTCCATTACATTTGGGTAGGTTGTGTTCTCCTGGCATCACCACACCCATATTCCATCAGATTACCATAGTGAAGCATGTGGTTTATCACTCCAGAGAGCATGTTTCCATTGCACCAGAGTCCAGTGGCAGTGTGCTTTACACCACACCAGAGTCCAGTGGCAGTGTGCTTTACACCACACCACAGTCCAGTGGCAGTGTGCTTTACACCACACCAGAGTCCAGTGGCAGTGTGCTTTACACCACACCAGAGTCCAGTGGCAGTGTGCTTTACACCACACCAGAGTCCAGTGGCAGTGTGCTTTACACCACACCACAGTCCAGTGGCAGTGTGCTTTACACCACACCAGAGTCCAGTGGCAGTGTGCTTTACACCACACCAGAGTCCAGTGGCAGTGTGCTTTACACCACACCAGAGTCCAGTGGCAGTGTGCTTTACACCACACCAGTCCAGTGGCAGTGTGCTTTACACCACACCACAGTCCAGTGGCAGTGTGCTTTACACCACACCAGAGTCCAGTGGCAGTGTGCTTTACACCACACCAGAGTCCAGTGGCAGTGTGCTTTACACCACACCACAGTCCAGTGGCAGTGTGCTTTACACCACACCAGAGTCCAGTGGCAGTGTGCTTTACACCACACCAGAGTCCAGTGGCAGTGTGCTTTACACCACACCAGTCCAGTGGCAGTGTGCTTTACACCACACCACAGTCCAGTGGCAGTGTGCTTTACACCACACCAGAGTCCAGTGGCAGTGTGCTTTACACCACACCAGAGTCCAGTGGCAGTGTGCTTTACACCACACCAGAGTCCAGTGGCAGTGTGCTTTACACCACACCAGAGTCCAGTGGCAGTGTGCTTTACACTACTCCAGTGGTATGCATTTTTCACCAGTCAAATGTTAGGACTTTTTTTTATTATTTACCACATTGTAAAACAATTGTGAAGACATTGAAACAATAAAACAACACACAAGGATTCACATAGCAACCAATATTGTCAGAAACGTCCAAATATATTTACTATTGAAGATTCATCAAAGAAGCCACCATTAGCCTAGATGAATGGTTTGCACAATATTTGCGTTCTCTAAACCAGGTGCAGCATTTTCTGAATCCCTGAATAATAGATGAACACAGTGGTCATATTTTGCACCCAGGCAAGCTGTACATGTTGCACTGTGGACAAATGGGAGACAGTGACTCCTACTGGTTAAATGTGACATTACACTGACAACTACAAGCTGACAACAGATGAATGAACAGACAGTACTGACTGACAACAGATGAATGAACAGACAGTACTGACTGACAACAGATGAATAAACAGACAGTACTGACTGACAACAGATGAATGAACAGACAGTACTGACTGACAGCAGATGAATCAACAGACAGTACTGACAACAGATGAAAACCAGTGAATAAGAGTCCATGTCATTCACTGTAAACAGAAACATTAACATGCAGACTGCCCCCAGAAGAAGGACCCTACTTTCTGTCTAGGGCACAACTTCAGGCCAGTCCCCATAGGGAATAGGGTTTAATTTGGAACACAGACAGGCTGGAGCACACGTTTTTAATGTCATTGAAATGCCCCTCAGTTCAATGTAAATAATACATGGCACTTTAATTCCCTTACACGGTAACCCAGGATTCGAAACACTGAGATGTTCTGCTCAGAACCTGGGAACCCCGGAACCCCAATGTGTCATCTGATGGTGCGGTACATCATGAAGTCTACAGTGGTGCATCGTGGGAATTTGCCAATGGAGCTCTCCTCGACAGGGGTGTAGACCTAAATAATTAGCATATATTAGAATATGTTTATTATAGGAGGTGAATTAATAACATAATATATTTAAATAAAATGACAGTTATCAAATACAATACCTTGATTTGTCTCATGTGAGTATCTCTGCCATTCTGGTGGTTGGCTAAAACAGCAATCTGGATCATAAATGTCCTGATAAAGAAACATTATTAGGGATGTACACACACACACACACGCACACGCAAACACGCACGCACGCACACAAATACAAAAAAACACGCCCTGAATATGTACACAACGTGCAATCATTTCTAAATATTAAAACAAATGTACATAAATCTACCCTCAAGATTTAGCTGAGAATATATACAGTGCTTTACCAAATAGAAATAGTTTTTTTATAACTCAATGTTTTGAATAATGGAGTGTAAAAAAAGTCCAAAAGTAAAACATGTGCCAGAACCTGAAGATCACCTGATTGGGTTGTTGACAGAGTCCAGTAAAGGAATATGGATCCACCCACTGGGTTCCACCATCTCCAACTGCTGCTGAAGACCAACACAGGCGGAGAAGAAGGAGGTGTTAGGGGAGGAGGGGGAGTAAAGGGAGGAGTAAGGGGAGGAGTGGGAGTAAAGGGAGGAGTAAGGGGAGGAGGGGGAGTAAAGGGAGGAGTAAGGGGAGGAGTGGGAGTAAAGGGAGGAGTAAGGGGAGGAGGGGGAGTAAAGGGAGGAGTAAGGGGAGGAGGGGGAGTAAAGGGAGGAGTAAAGGGAGGAGTGGGTGTAAATAGAAGAGTTCTATATCTCTATAACGTAGAACACACTTAACATAGTTCTATATCTCTATAATGTAGAACACACTTAACATAGTTCTATATCTCGATAACGTAGAACACACTTAACATAGTTCTATATCTCTATAACGTAGAACACACTTAACATAGTTCTATATCTCGATAACGTAGAACACACTTAACATAGTTCTATATCTCTATAACGTAGAACACACTTAACATAGTTCTATATCTCGATAACGTTGAACACACTTAACATAGTTCTATATCTCTATAACGTAGAACACACTTAACATAGTTCTATATCTCTATAACGTAGAACACACTTAACATAGTTCTATATCTCTATAACGTAGAACACACTTAACATAGTTCTATATCTCTATAACGTAGAACACACTTAACATAGTTCTATATCTCTATAACGTAGAACACACTTAACATAGTTCTATATCTCTATAACGTAGAACACACTTAACATAGTTCTATATCTCTATAACGTAGAACACACTTAACATAGTTCTATATCTCTATAACGTAGAACACACTTAACATAGTTCTATATCTCCATAACGTAGAACACACTTAACATAGTTCTATATCTCTATAATGTAGAACACACTTAGTTCTTACTCTGATCTCCTGGAGGTTGTGAAAATTGTTGCCCACTCTGACAGAGATCTTACTGGGAGTGTAGCTCTCGTCTGACTTGTAATCTGCATAGATGCACAGCATCTTCACTGTTGTTTTCCGTCTGCAGAGAGGAGGTGAGGGGGAGAGTGTGGTGCGGAGAAAGGAGGTGGGGAGAGAGAGAGGGGCAAATGATGAGTGACAAAAAGACAGGCAGAGAGAGCACAGGCAGGGCACAGGCAGAGCACAAGCAGAGCACAGGCAGAGCACAGGCAGAGCACAAGCAGAGCACAGGCAGGGCACAGACAGAGCCTCCACCTGAACTGGATGTTGACTAGATGTGGCTGAGATCCATCAGACTGCCAGTATGTCTCCAAGTTATCATCTCTCAGCTGGTCCACACCAAAACCTAAAGACAGAGAGAGAACGAGGGAGAGAAAGAACGATGGACGGAAAAACAGAGATGAACAGAGAGAAAATTGCAGGTTAGAAACCAATCAGTTATAGTAGTTTTTTTCTTTCAGTCAAAGAAAGATCATAGTTAGCTCATGTTGTCTCGGCAGTAGCTACTAAAAGTAAACTGAATCATTCCAGCACATTCCAATGCATAACAACAGACTGAATAATACATATCCACATAATACTGTCTGACTAAGTGCCTGTCAGGGCAGGCAAACAGTCATTCACTCACCTGGTTTACATGAAGACAGCGACCAGACAGCCTGAGAACCGATCTCTCGGACCGTACCCGTCCTCTCCAGCTGTTTAGGGTCGGCACCAGGTGGCGTTTTACTCGGGGTCGTCATACTACCCTAAAACAGGAGGGTGCACGCCCATTTTAACTTAATTTTTTAGGGAAGTATAGGCCGTATATTAGCGGGGTTACTTGGTACTTTGAGACAATCTATTTCGATGATCACAAACATGTATCGTTCAACACACGAAGGCTAGGGAAAAGTCCGAAAGCAATGCCGGACATTGAGAGAAAAGGTGAAATTAATCAAGGAATCAAAATCGCCTGCGTTTATAAATACCCCTAATATTATTAGGTGAGTTTAATTGGTATCCTTTAAACCGTGTTGTAATATCAAATTATATAAACATGTGTTACATTTATTTTCTAAATTATGTCACTTAGGCAACATGTCTTCGCAGTTCATGTTAGGGTTGTCGAATAGACCTTCCAACAGTGTAACAGTGTAAACGACATTCATAGACCCGAGAACATCCAAAAAGTCCAAACCAAATCGCTTAAATCAAAAGCAACCCTTGTGCCGTGACATTGTGTATCGCAATGCCGTGACCCGGATTCGAACCGGGGTTGCTGCGGCCACAACGCAGAGTACTAACCACTATACGATCACGGCGAGCTACCAGGGCTTACAGACCTCACTGTAGACTGCAGGGTTTACACTGTGGACTGCAGGGGGTTTACAGGGTTTTTTAGACCTCACTGTAGACTCCAGGGTTTACCAGGGCTTTTAGACCTCACTGTAGACTGCAGGGTTTACCAGGGCTTTTAGACCTCACTGTAGACTGCAGGGTTTACCAGGGCTTTTAGACCTCACTGTAGACTGCAGGGTTTACCAGGGCTTTTAGACCTCACTGTAGACTGCAGGGTTTACCAGGGCTTTTAGACCTCACTGTAGACTCCAGGGTTTACCAGGGCTATTAGACCTCACTGTAGACTGCAGGGTTTACCAGGGCTTACAGACCTCACTGTAGACTGCAGGGTTTACCAGGGCTTTTAGACCTCACTGTAGACTGCAGGGCAGGGGTTTACCTCAGGGCAGGGTTTACCAGGGCTTTTAGACCTCACTGTAGACTGCAGGGTTTACCAGGGCTATTAGACCTCACTGTAGACTGCAGGGTTTACCAGGGCTTACAGACCTCACTGTAGACTGCAGGGTTTACCAGGGCTTTTAGACCTCACTGTAGACTGCAGGGTTTTCATTAGAGACCCATAATGATTACATGGGTCGAGATTGGCAGCATCCCAACAGCGGACAGGAACACTTAATACATATATACACACACATACATCAGCAATACTAAATAAATGTTGGAGCGATGTATCGACGTTTATAAATATCAATAGCTTGTGTCATTTAGTGACCATGGGGACGATTTCCACGTAACTTTCCAGTAACTCAAATCAAATGATGTAACTGACATGAAACCCGTTAATAAACAACACACAGGACGTAACCTAAAACGTTATAATGCCTTACTCGGATGAAGTGGTTTCCTTGTCGTCTTAATGAATCGTTGCAGGCATGTTTTAATTAGATTTACAATTAATGCTGATTGTTTCGTTACTTCGAATCTCCCACGTCGCGCTCTCCTGGTTCTGTCGCGTTATTGATGACGAAACAGGAAGTGTTCTTAGATGTCAAATCACTGATGGTTAGATGAGTTCCCTTAACAAAATATCTACGAGTGTTAAAACAAGATATAATGCTATAGGTGAACACAGGCATTGTCGCTCATCCGAAAGGTTTGGCTGTTCCAGTGATACAGATACAAATGACCGGTTCTCTATCCTTAATTAAGGTGTCTGTACCGGTTTGCAGTGGCTTTTCCTGCCACAAGGTTATTGACGTATTATCGTCAAAAACATTTACGGACTATCGAACCGTGTCTTAGGATTTAAGTTTATTACATTTACAGAATAAAATTAAGACCCATATTGTACCCTATTGTATTTATAACAGTACTCTAGGCCAAAATCCAGGGGAGACCAGGCACCAAAGGTAAATTATTTTCATTTATTTCTTAAAGCAAAAATAATACATACAACCACCGATGAAGACAGTTTTTTTAACAAAACAAGTTCATTAAAAACAGTTTGGATACAGAACGCCATAAAACCATGAACATAAAACATCAAAGGAAACAAAAACACAGCATATACATTCCAAACTAGCCAAGTCAGCCAATCAGGTGTGAAGAATCTGTGCACGGGGAATACTTCAGCCCGCCTGAGTAGCGACTCTCTCTCCCATTGGTGGAGTTCTGTGGATTGTAGTTGCAGCCCCTCCCCCGGGCCCTCCCATCCTGTGCATTAGGGAAAGAGTTATCTCCGCCTCCTCCCTGCCTCCTGTAAGCATAATCACCCCCCCTCCGATGGTATCCTGTCCCACGCCCCTCCCCCCTCCAGCGGGTCTCCTTGAAGCCCCGCCCTCCTCCCCGCTCACTTCCTCCTCTTCCCTGAAATCTTCCTCCATAAGAGCGACTGAAGTGCAAACTGGCATTTCTGAGATTGGCGTTAGGGTCTAGGCCCTCCCCTACCGGCCAGTCTCCATCCAATGAGATTCCACCGCTGTTCGGCAGAGGCGGAGTCCCCACCCGCTGAAAGGTCATCCCCTCTACAGTAGCCCTGAGCTCGCCCCAGCTCCCCGTTTTAGTCTGATCGGTCGCTTTTGGGACGAATTCCGTCATCTGGGCCGCTGCGACGTTGCCTAGATTAGGTGTCGCCATGCCGACAGAGACATCCCTGAACGTGACCATGCCACTTCCTGTCGACCTCTGTTGACCCTCGGCGACCCATGTGACCTAAAGAGACGCATGTTTAGTATGAGCACAACATAACAGGGTCTCCATCATAAACTGTGTCTGATGTGGTGAACACTGCTGAACATGTAGCCATGGCAATAATGCAGAAGGACCACAACTCAACCACACAATCAGGTCGGGAACACAACTCAACCACACAATCAGGTCGGGACCACAACATCAGGTTGGCTAGACCAATATTACTTAAACCTGTATGTGTTGTAGAAAAAAAACGAGATGAACAACTGAAACTGGTTTCTTTAAACATTAATTTATAGAAAGTGAAAACTGGGATAAATAATGACATTTAAACACAGCCAGTTATTTTGGATTTTGGTCTAACTTGTGTTTCCGTCCTTGACAAGGCAAGGTAACAACTTCCTCATGGCCTCGTTCACAACCATGTAAACACTTACCTGCTCAGGTGTAGACATCTTCCTCATGACATCTCCTTTTCCACAGTCATTGAGGGGTGTACTCTGACCGGTTTCTGTTCAAACCAAGAGAGAACATGTCTGTAAACAACTCAGACTGCTACACAGCTCCGTTAAATAAGTCCCTCTGTAATGCCAATATGGCCGCCTGAGAACGTTCTGTTGTCATGGAAAAATAGCAGTGACACAACGGAATTCAGGGGGTTCTCAAAGCACAGGGGGAGACCCGACCGCAGGGGGGGACCCGACCGCAGGGGGGAGTATTAGAGAAGTTGAGTGGCCGCTCTGATTTCACAGCAGTGGTCGTATACATGCAAGTGTTCTCACCTCTCTCCCTGTGGGTGGAACCAGACGTGGCGGAACCAGAACCAGCAGCACTGGCAGATTGAGCATTGGCACTGTGGTTCTCCAGAGGACTGTGGCTGGACCTCATGCCCAGGTAGAACATACCACCGGCAGGGTGAGAATCCTGAGGACCCAGAGTTGGGTTCCCGCTGGGTAGCCTGGGAGCAGCGTACCCCAGAGAGATGGAGGGGCCCTGGGGCACGGAGGGAGGATAGAAGGAGGGGGCAGCCGGAGGTTGAGGGTAGGACTTGGGTTGTGGGTAAGCCTGGGGGGTGTTTGCGGACGTTTGGGGCGCAGCTGGGTACCTGCTGGAAGGACAGGGTTGAGGGGCTTGTGGGGGGTAGTGTGTATGGGGCGTGGGTAACTGGTAGGGCCCACCGTAGCTGTTTGATCTGGGGGTAACAGAAGTATGCCAGAGGACCGGGCTCCCCAAGCGGGTCTCAGGGTGCAGGTGAACAGGCTGAGTCGTGGCCAGGTTAGGGGGAAGGCTGGACGGGTACCCCAGGGGCTGTGGAGCAGAGTGGGGGGGTGGGGGCCCGTCCTGGAGGGGCTCATAGACCGGGGAGGGATACCGGGGGTGTCCGTACCCCTCTCCTTGCACCCAGGAGCCCTCCCGAGGAACAGCATGGGGGTGCAAGGGCTGTCCGAGGGAGGAGGGTGTCTGGGGTTGAGAGGGGTACCAGGCTGGAGCGTACGGGGAGGGGAGTTTGGGCTGCATGTTGAAGGCCTGCTGTAGGGGGACGATATAGGAGTATGGCAGCCACATGGGGTTGGTATAAGCCTGGGGGAGAGGGGGGGGTTATCAATTTAACATTTCTAGACACCAGCTACTTATTCACTAAGACCCAGTTCACAATCGCCACCTCACAATCGCCACTTCTCCGCTTCCATTGCCCTTTGCACATTTACAATTTGCTACATTTAACGGAATACCTGCACATTTACTGATCCATGTCAATACCGCCCCCTCACGCCGCCCCCTCACGCCGCCCCCTCACGCCGCCCCCTCACGCCGCACCCTCACGCCGCACCCTCACGCCGCACCCTCACGCCGCACCCTCACGCCGCACCCTCACGCCGCACCCTCACGCCGCACCCTGGTTGGATGCGAACTGCATTTCGTTGTACTGTACTGGAATCTAATATAATAATTAATAGTCTTACCTTAACACCAAGGTTGAAGAAAAACCTTAAGACGTTCACATCTGATGAGAGAAACAGAGATCACGTCAGCCCAGCAGCCCACACGAGCCAATACCCAAATGGCAGGCTATATGTCCAGGGGTTAAAGGTCACGGGTACTTACCACGTGGCAGGTCCTCTCCAGTGCGTGCGTAGGAGTAGGCAGGAGTCTGGACAACCTCCTCCTTGTCAGACATTGGGAACCCTGGGAAGAGCAGGTCCTGGTACAGATGGGCCTGGTGGTGGTAGGACTGAGGGGTAAGGCTGGGCGAGGAGATGTGATGGGGGGCATCTGGTAAACCCATTTGGGGGGGAACACCTGGTGGGGGTTGGCTGTAGGCAGGGGGGACTTCACCAGTAGGGGGCTCCCCCAGGAGAGAGGACTGAGGGGGTTGAGGCTGTGGGGGCTGGACAGACATGAAGGGGGCCAGTGCATAGAGAGGGGGGGTAGCGGACTGTGGGGGGGTTAGGTGAGGGGCAATAGAGGCAGAAGGTGCCATGGACCAAGAAGTGACCAGGGCAGGTGATGAGGTAGGTGGAGAGACAGAATAGGGAGAAGGAGATGGTACCCCTTCCACAGCAGGTGGGGCTACGGCCGTGGCAGCAAGAAGACCAGCTGGAGCGACTAGAGGAGCTGGACCGGGAGCCACCAGCGGAGCTGGACCGGGAGCCACCAGAGGAGCTGGAGCGGGAGCCACCAGAGGAGCTGGAGCGGGAGCCACCAGAGGAGCTGGAGCGGGAGCCACCAGAGGAGCTGGAGCGGGAGCCACCAGAGGAGCTGGAGCGGGAGCCACCAGCGGAGCTGGAGCGGGAGCCACCAGCGGAGCTGGAGCGGGAGCCACCAGCGGAGCTGGAGCGGGAGCCACCAGCGGAGCTGGAGCGGGAGCCACCATCGGAGCTGGAGCGGGAGCCACCAGAGGAGCTGGAGCGGGAGCCACCAGAGGAGCTGGAGCGGGAGCCACCAGAGGAGCTGGAGCCACCAGAGGAGCGGGCGGGAGCAACCAGAGGAGCGGGACCGGGAGCAACCAGAGGAGCGGGACCGGGAGCAACCAGAGGTGCGGGACCGGGAGCAACCAGAGGAGCGGGACCGGGAGCAACCAGAGGTGCGGGACCGGGAGCAACCAGAGGTGCGGGACCGGCAGCCACCAGAGGTGCGGGACCGGGAGCAACCTGAGGAGCGGGACCGGGAGCACCAGAGGAGCTGGACCGGGAGCAACCAGAGGAGCTGGACCGGGAGCAACCAGAGGAGCTGGACCGGGAGCAACCAGAGGAGCTGGACCGGGAGCAACCAGAGGAGCTGGACCGGGAGCAACCAGAGGAGCTGGACCGGGAGCAACCAGAGGAGCGGGACCGGGAGCAACCAGAGGAGCGGGACCGGGAGCAACCAGAGGAGCGGGACCGGGAGCAACCAGAGGAGCGGGACCGGGAGCAACCAGAGGAGCGGGACCGGGAGCAACCAGAGGAGCGGGACCGGGAGCAACCAGAGGAGCGGGACCGGGAGCAACCAGAGGAGCGGGACCGGGAGCAACCAGAGGAGCGGGACCGGGAGCGTTTGAAGTAGGATCTTTATCCGGGACAGGAGGTGATGGGATGTTCCGCTCCTCCTCTCCTGTTGACCTCCTCACGGTCCTCCCTCTGACCCGGTTCCCCCTCCCCTCAGGCAGATTGGACACCACCTGGGAGACATTTACAGCTCAATGTTGTTGTTTGGCTTTAACATGGGGAGGAATATTTACATGGCATAACACACCAACATTGAACCCAGCCCAGCCCTCACCCCCAGAGCAGGAAAGCTGTTCTCATCTCGTAGCTGTATCTCCACCAGGGCGAGGTCTCTCTGCTCCTCATCTCTGGCTAGCCGCTGTTCCTCTGACAGACCAAAGGCTGCTGTCGACTGGTCCACTGAGCTGCAGGTCCTCCTAACACACACACACAGGTGTCACTATTAACGTGAAATAATTATAATAACCCACTACACTAACGTATGTATTTCACCAGCTGATATGCTGGCCTGACACCTTTCCTGTTAGCCTGGTTGCTGACCAGCCATTGGCTGTCTACATTCACATCCCTGACACCCATTCGTCTAACCATCTCTCAGTGTCACAGCTTCACCCATTGGTCGCTGTCGTTCTAACTTTAGGGTTTGCCTCCTTTAATCTCAGTAAACGTGTTACAACATCCTGGTGTCAACTAGGTAAACGGTCCTGGTGAGCATATTCAAGGGTGCGACCCCTAGTCGGAGTCAGTCCAGACCTGGGGTGGGGTTTTGGAGTGTTACTGGACCCTCCCTCCTCTACAGGGACTTGAGGGGGCCATGAGTGTTGCTTCAAGACGCCACGCCCAACGCCTGTTGCCTGGGTGACCGGCAGCGTGGTCGACTGCAGAGGAGGCTTCCCTGACCTTCTCCCAGCTCCTCTGCTTTCCCACTCTGCAGAGGGGGGGAGGGAGGGAGAGAGAGAGAGGGGGAGGGAGGAGCGGTCAACCAACGCTCAACCATTCAAACATCCAGATGCATTGACACCCTTAGCACTCACCAGAGGGGGGCGCTGATCTGTTGTTCAGCCTCTTCCCATCTCTGGCTACCGTGCTCCAGGTCATGGTGTCGTCTGATGGGGGACGCAGGTTCCACAGGGGTACAGAGTGTCTGACACACACACACACACACACACACACACACACACACACACACACACACACACACACACACACACACACACACACACACACACACACACACACACACACACACACACACACACACACACACACACACACACACACACACACACACACTTAAATCCCAGTCCTCTGTGTGTTTGTCCGACCAATCATCTATCACTACTTGTCACCTACTTGCTGCCTAGCTCCTCTATGAAGACGGTAACTGGCCCACTGTCCGACGACACTTCCTGGATAAGGGCGCCATAGTAACGCCCAACATTGCCAAGGCGGACCTATAGCGTCAGATAGCATTCACACAGAACACAATTAGTGGAGTTGATGCACAAAGGAACACACACACACGCAGACCCACACACGCAGACCCACACACACACGCAGACCCACACACGCAGACCCACACACACACACGCAGACCCACACACACACACGCAGACCCACACACACACACGCAGACCCACACACACACACACACACACACACTCACACGCAGACCCACACACAGACACGCAGACCCACACACACACACACACACACTACCTTGCATTTGTCTCCAACAGTGTATTGCATCCCAGCAGCAATACAGAAGTCCATCTTCTGCTGAGCTGAGGGGAAACAGAAAGAAAAGCAGTCAGTAAATGAGAACCCTAACAATCTGCTGAGCTGAGGGGAAACAGAAAGAAAAGCAGTCAGTAAATGAGAACCCTAACAATCTGCTGAGCCGAGGGGAAACAGAAAGAAAAGCAGTCAGTCAATGAGAACCCTAACAATCTGCTGAGCTGAGGGGAAACAGAAAGAAAAGCAGTCAGTAAATGAGAACCCTAACAATCTGCTGAGCTGAGGGGAAACAGGAAGAAAAGCAGTCAGTAAATGAGAACCCTAACAATCTGCTGAGCTGAGGGGAAACAGGAAGAAAACCAGTCAGTCAATGAGAACCCTAACAATCTGCTGAGCTGAGGGGAAACAGGAAGAAAAGCAGTCAGTAAATGAGAACCCTAACAATCTGCTGAGCTGAGGGGAAACAGAAAGAAAAGCAGTCAATAAATGAGAACCCTAACAATCTGCTGAGCTGAGGGGAAACAGGAAGAAAAGCAGTCAGTAAATGAGAACCCTAACAATCTGCTGAGCTGAGGGGAAACAGGAAGAAAACCAGTCAGTCAATGAGAACCCTAACAATCTGCTGAGCTGAGGGGAAACAGGAAGAAAACCAGTCAGTCAATGAGAACCCTAACAATCTGCTGAGCTGAGGGGAAACAGGATGAAAAGCAGTCAGTAAATGAGAACCCTAACAATCTGCTGAGCCGAGGGGAAACAGGAAGAAAAGCAGTCAGTAAATGAGAACCCTAACAATCTGCTGAGCCGAGGGGAAACAGGAAGAAAAGCAGTCAGTCAATGAGAACCCTAACAATCTGCTGAGCCGAGGGGAAACAGAATGAAAAGCAGTCAGTAAATGAGAACCCTAACAATCTGCTGAGCCGAGGGGAAACAGGAAGAAAAGCAGTCAGTCAATGAGAACCCTAACAATCTGCTGAGCCGAGGGGAAACAGGAATAAAAGCAGTCAGTCAATGAGAACCCTAACAATCTGCTGAGCTGAGGGGAAACAGAATGAAAAGCAGTCAGTCAATGAGAACCCTAACAATCTGTTGAGCTGAGGGGAAACATGAAGAAAAGCAGTCAGTAAATGAGAACCCTAATAATCTGCTGAGTGGGAAAATAAGCCGGAAATTAATAATCAACAAAGTCATATCTGAAAACCAATTAGACTTAACGAATCTATCGAACCGCAGCCGGAAAATGTATCTTATCAAAATGAGCTGCGGCTACACCAGTGGAAAGATGTACAACACAACTCTTTATTGTAATATGAATGTCGTAATTAGGTGATTTAAACACAGTATATCAAGTCAGTACCTCTCTTAGACTTGACCCAGACATCGTACTCTGTGTTTCTGTAGAGGAAGGGGTTAAGGGAACGCCTCACCCGTTTGGAAAGGAAGGAGACTTTACCTCCACGACCCTGAGAGCAGTAGAGGAACAACCAACATATCATATTAAGATAAATAAATCGCACCATACATAAAGACAATTTAATAAGCCAGAACTTACAAAAACAACCTTAAAAATAAAACAGCACAATAAAGACAAATAACCGGCAGTACAGCCACACTCTGTATATAACCAGACAGAATAATAATAAACCTGATAGGCCCGTGACCAATCAATAACCAGACAGAATAATAATAAACCTGATAGGCCAGTGACCAATCAATAACCAGACAGAATAATAATAAACCTGATAGGCCAGTGACCAATCAAAAACCAGACAGAATAATAATAATAAACCTGATAGGCCAATCAATAACCAGAGCATGTTACAGAAGTCAAATGTTTTACCCTGCCCACTGCATGTCTATGACCCCTCTCTGATGCATTATGGGTCCGGACAGGCTCCTCTCCTTCAAACTCAGACTCATCGCTGCTGCAGCACTCATCGTTGGCAGGGTCGTCTTCCAAAAGGTCATCGCGACGGTTACCAGGAGCACCTTTCAGACAGGGGGCTACGGCAGAGCGGTCTGTGCCACACACACGCTCATAGAGGAGCTCGTACAAGATGGCTGAATGGGCGGAAACAAACAGACATTATTCAGAGCCACACCCACATTATCTAACAAAGCTTTAAAATAAAGTAAAACCATGTACTCCAGCTGCAACAATCCACTAAATGAACTCAATGGTAGAAAACTGGGCGGATGAAAATAGTATCGGCAAGTTGAGATGACACCAACATGAACAGGACTGACCTTCACATTATTACAGAGTAAATGTAGATGATAAGTAAAACTGTGTGTGTGTGTGTGTGCGCTCACACTGGCAGAGAGCAGCATTCTTAACATGAGACACGGGGTAGACACTGTCGTAATGGTTTCCATTCAGAAAGCACAGACGCACCTGACGAAAACAAAAAGACAAACAGACATTAATAACGTGCCGTGGAATTGGGACATTCTGGAACATGGTGCCTGTGCATGGTGCCTGTGCATGGTGCCTGTGCATGGTGCCTGTGCATGGTGCCTGTGCATGGTGCCTGTGCATGGTGCCTGTGCATGGTGCCTGTGCATGGTGCCTGTGCATGGTGCCTGTGCATGGTGCCTGTGCATGGTGCCTGTGCATGGTGCCCATGGTGCCTGTGCATGGTGCCTGTGCATGGTGCCTGTGCATGGTGCCTGTGCATGGTGCCTGTGCATGGTGCCTGTGCATGGTGCCCATGGTGCATGGTGCCTGTGCATGGTGCCTGTGCATGGTGCCTGTGCATGGTGCCTGTGCATGGTGCCTGTGCATGGTGCCTGTGCATGGTGCCTGTGCATGGTGCCTGTGCATGGTGCCTGTGCATGGTGCCTGTGCATGGTGCCTGTGCATGGTGCCTGGTGCCTGGTGCCTGTGCATGGTGCCTGTGCATGGTGCCTGTGCATGGTGCCTGTGCATGGTGCCTGTGCATGGTGCCTGTGCATGGTGCCTGTGCATGGTGCCTGTGCATGGTGTCGTTGTCATACCTTGTTGCCAAATCCGTTGTCAGTGATTTCAACAGGAGGTTTACCGGGGGTCTGGAAGATGATAAAATCCCTCCTGAAATCAGGAAAACGGGTGAGACGGGAAGGGGCCAGGGGGTGAGACGGGGAGGGGCCAGGGGGCGAGACGGGGAGGGGCCAGGGGGCGAGACGGGGAGGGGCCAGGGGGCGAGACGGGGAGGGGCCAGGGGCGAGACGGGGAGGGGCCAGGGGGCGAGACGGGGAGGGGCCAGGGGGCGAGACGGGGAGGGGCCAGGGGGCGAGACGGGGAGGGGCCAGGGGGCGAGACGGGTAGGGGCCAGGGGGCGAGACGGGGAGGGGCCAGGGGGCGAGACGGGGAGGGGCCAGGGGGCGAGACGGGTAGGGGCCAGGGGGCGAGACGGGTAGGGGCCAGGGGGCGAGACGGGGAGGGGCCAGGGGGCGAGACGGGGAGGGGCCAGGGGGCGAGACGGGGAGGGGCCAGGGGGCGAGACGGGGAGGGGCCAGGGGGCGAGACGGGGAGGGGACAAATTCTTTCATGCTGCAGACCAAAAACAACAATCTTTCACAGAAACAAAAGGTATTATTATAATTATTAAGTCTTACTTGTACATTAGGGACAAAGCACTGATCTCCACTTCTCCCACCCAGTGCTGCAAATCAATGGAAAGGTTTCGTTGTATTAGTTAGTCCAATCAAATTCAGTAATACTGGTGATGACTGACAGGTGTGATCCATTACCTGGGGATCCTCAAGTTTGCTTAAATACTCCTCAAAGTTTCCCTCAATAAACTGCAAGAGAAGGTTGTACAAGGGGTGAAGAGGAGGACAACGTCTTTAAAGTTCACTTCTAATATATCACGCGTGTCGTTTCGTAATCCATCCTCCATACAGTACCTACCGCCTCGTAGTTCTCTCTGTTCTTTTTGAGATACTCAACGCAGGTAGATCTTACATCTGTATGCTGGTTTTGACTGTGTAACACCTGGGAAATCGTGATAAAAACCAGTGAAAAATTGTTACGTGCTCGCCAGTTACAGACACAGGGAACTAGCGCGATAACATACTGTTGTGTGGGCACCCAAACACGACACGTATCTTTGCAATTCCCCATGACAATGTGGTCCTTAAAGATACGAAAAGTTATACTGTAACTGTTGTTATTAGTTGTATTAATAGATACAAAATGTGTCAATGAGTGCAATGTTTTGTTGATAATTTGTTTGTTTGTGTTGACGACGAGTGAGACGTTTAGGATTTGGATAATTGTGAAAAGTGGATGTATGGATGTGTGACGCGGATAGGTGGGGACCCCAAACACCGTGGAGGTGTGACGCGGATAGGGGGGACCCCAAACACCATGGATGTGACGCGGATAGGTGGGGACCCCAAACACCGTGGAGGTGTGACGCGGATAGGGGGGACCCCAAACACCATGGATGTGACGCGGATAGGTGGGGACCCCAAACACCATGGATGTGTGAAGCGGATAGGGGGGGACCCCAAACACCATGGATGTGACGCGGATAGGGGGGGACCCCAAACACCATGGATGTGACGCGGATAGGTGGGACAACAAACACCATGGATGTGACGCGGATAGGGGGGACAACAAACACCATGGATGTGACGCGGATAGGGGGGACCCCAAACACCATGGATGTGTGAAGCGGATAGGAGGGACAACAAACACCATGGATGTGTGACGCGGATAGGTGGGACAACAAACACCATGGATGTGACGCGGATAGGGGGGACAACAAACACCATGGATGTGACGCGGATAGGGGGGACAACAAACACCATGGATGTGTGAAGCGGATAGGTGGGACAACAAACACCATGGATGTGTGAAGCGGATAGGTGGGACGCTAGTCAATATAGCCAAGAGAAAAACAACTAACTACAGACGTGTCTGTCTTGTCATGCATTCCACGGTTTCACGTTACCTGTTCAGCTACCGCCCGGAACAAACACGAGCCGTCTTTCGCTATTCTCTTTCTGCGGAACCCGATGGACCTGAGGTACTCGTCCATACTATGTTCCACCCCTCTGTCCTCGGTACTTTGCTGCATGTTTGGAGGACGCGCGTCCATCCGTCGCTGCTGCTGCGTCTGAAAAGTGTCGCTAGAGGCACTCGCGTCTGCAACCAGTGGTGCTCACTACATCCCCATTAAGGATCAGCAATATGAGATAAAACTATATGCAACAGGCTACTGACACTAAGGTTTCGTTTTGCCACCAGGGAAGTTAGTTTCGTTTTTGCCGTAAACATTCCTTACCTAGCTATGCTTGTAGACTCAGAGCGGAGCATCTTTACTTATGAGAGCAAAACTACAACGCTAATAAAGTTTGTAAACCGCTATCTTAACTTGACGTACTACGCAGTTATAATAATAGTAATTAAATATGTCGACTCGGACGCCTCCAAACAGTTTCGACAGTAATACGCGTGTTAGCTTCTGAATTCATTCTGCCTGATGATCCCAGTTTCACTTAAGTTTGGTAACTCCACTGGCCGCTGGGAGTTGTAGGCCAAACGCCCCTTTGCTGTGTGGGTCTGAGAGCCGAGAGAACTGCATTACCCAGCATTAACCACGCTTTACTGTGTGGACCAGAGAGCCTAGAGAACTACAATACCCAGCATTAACCACGCTTTACTGTGTGGACCAGAGAGCCTAGAGAACTACAATACCCAGCATTAACCACGCTTTACTGTGTGGACCAGAGAGCCTAGAGAACTACAATACCCAGCATTAACCACAAGGAGCTTCTCTTAAACTGTAACTAATCACAAATCAGTGTTTGCTTGTGGTTATTTGGTCAAATGTTAAACACGTGCAAATGCTTTATATTATGTTGAGTAGTAATTCACCAAAAAATGTAAAACACCTACGAATAAACAATATTTGTAAATATATATTAAAATCCGGTTAACCTGAGAAAATATCATGTTTTTGTTTATTTTATGTACTTCCTAATTTAGTTTGCTTTATGTTTGTTATTACTGAGAAAGAGACTTTAGAATTATAAACGTTTGTAACTGTTCAATAAACTTAATCTATATGAACATATGTGACAAATAATTAGTAACCCGGTGAGAACCAAGACCCACGTATTTATAAGCCTGGTGGATTAACATGTTCACCAAACTACGAACATAATGTATACTTGCTTAATTGACTTCCAAAAGACATTACTCAATTTGGAATAACGACTATAACACAAAGTAACAAAAGTTAAGTGTAAAAAAAAACACATTCCATGACGCAAGCATCGCACAATAAAGCCAATATCCACGACGACTGTTTTGAAAAACAAAGTGTAGAAAATCTAAAATCACATTTTATTAGCAGGCCGTGCGATATTAGAGCAAAGTGTCCTTTAATCCGGCTGGTTCTGCAGCTGTGTAAACCAACATGTTCTACTAAATCACACGGAGCACCGAGCCTAGAACATCCAATTAATCAAAATTAATCAAATTCGTCATCTAATAACAACCCAGTAATGTTCCATCTGTATTAGATGGCGCATAGAGCAACCATACACATATTTCACCATATGAAAACATGTTATAGTGCTAACCGTTCAGTGTCACCTGTATTACAACTAGTATTATATATAAGGTATAATGCAGATTAAGCTTTTTGACTAGAGTTTATCTTTTCATTTAGGTTATTTTGCAGCAGGGTTGAATGTGCACCTGGCTCCGCCTCTGTTCTGGGATCTGATCTGGGATCAGCGGGAGGGTGTGGCGTTCTGCCGGGACAGAGTGACGCCAGCTTCGGGCCAGTGGGGGGGTGAGCAGTACGCGGTGGTTTCGGATCACATTAAAACACAAATAACCTCTTTTTAACACGGTAATGTAAACCTTTACTATTTCCATAATGCACATGATCAAATGCAAATGTGCTTTTTCGATGAGCGCGTTTGTTTCAGTGTCTTGTTCAAAGCGCAACCTGGAGTTCTTTTGCGGGTCCCCGGGCGTCTAACTTTTCTTTCTATTGTCTTTCTCATCTCGGTAATCTCGTGTCGTTCGGCCTATCAGTGTTAGAAGGTACAGATAAACATGTTATCCGTGTCAAGTTGTACACGAAGTTCAGATAATGCACATACGGGTTATAGTTTCACACATGTTTGATAGTCCCTGTAACATAACAGTCGTGTGTGTGTGTGTGTGTGTGTGTGTGTGTGTGTGTGTGTGTGTGTGTGTGTGTGTGTGTGTGTGTGTGTGGTTGGAAACTGTGATTTATCCTGGCTCTAACTATAAGACATCATAACAGCTCTGATGAAATGGACCTCTTCTGGAAGGATGGGACGTTTAGCGGGGGTCCTGTCCGGATGAGAGTGAGTGTCATGGGGAGAAGGTCTGCAGGCCTTTCTCCCGGTCAGTCATTAATTATGCACCTCCGCTCCACCACCGTGCGCGGTATAGGAGTGTGTCCCATCGGTATAGGAGTGTCCCTGGTGGAGGAGGCAGAGTGCGGTTGCAATTTAACACTCTCCCGTCGGCTTGCACATCTCGGTCTCCCGTACAGAGCTCCATAGACACACACACACACTCACTCACTCACGTGTGTGCCCCACACACACAGCTGGAGACATTGATTTTCAGCTCTCTCTATCCTGCAATGGAAATGTGTGTTGAATGGTCTGTGGCTGGAGTGGGCGGGGGTAATCTCGGAGCCAGTCAGTGATGAGAGAGTATTATCTTACAGCCATTGTCTCGCATCCGTACACGTTATTGGAGGTTTGTTTGGATCTCAGAATATCTCCACATCTGACTTGTCTAGTGGCCAACTGCGTAAACGGAAGGTCGTCAGTTCAAACCCCGAGCTGACGGGGTAAAAAACGAGCGGTGCCATATTGACCCACTTAACCCTGTAAGCTCCTGCAAGTTGCATATTTTAGGAGGGTTCGCTGACTAACTAAAATGTAAATGTCTCTCTGCTAAAGGTGTAAGACGGAGAACACTACTGTCTTCACCCTGTGGCCGTCACCAAGGACTTCAGATAGGACTTCCTGTATGGAATAACTAACGCGGTCAACGACACAGACACCGTTTTGACTGGACGTCTGGCCGGCCTTCTGAGCCACTGAGCCCTTTGAGGGAGGAGTCAGGCGCTATACGCCCCACCCCCCAGATTGTCCTCATGATGAATGTGACGTCGCTGTTTTCGTTCACCAGTCCGGCGGTGAAGAGGCTTCTGGGATGGAAGCAGGGCGACGAGGAGGAGAAGTGGGCGGAGAAGGCCGTGGATGCGCTGGTGAAGAAGCTGAAGAAGAAGAAGGGAGCGATGGAGGAGCTGGAGAGAGCCCTCAGCTGCCCTGGCCAACCCAGTAAGTGTGTGTGGGGCACACGTGTGTGTGTGTGTGGGGCACACGTGTGTGTGTGTGTGTGTGTGTGTGTGGGGCACGTGTGTGTGGGGCACGTGTGTGTGTGGGGCACGTGTGTGTGTGTGTGGGGCACACGTGTGTGTGTGTGTGGGGCACACGTGTGTGTGGGGCACACGTGTGTGTGTGTGGGGCACACGTGTGTGTGTGTGTGGGGCACACGTGTGTGTGTGTGTGGGGCACACGTGTGTGTGTGTGTGGGGCACACGTGTGTGTGTGTGGGGCACACGTGTGTGTGTGTGTGTGTGTGTGGGGCACACGTGTGTGTGTGTGTGTGTGGGGCACACGTGTGTGTGTGTGTGTGTGGGGCACACGTGTGTGTGTGTGTGTGTGTGTGTGGGGCACACGTGTGTGTGTGTGTGTCTGATCCTTGTCTCTCTGTCCCCCAGGTAAGTGTGTGACCATTCCCCGGTCTCTGGACGGGCGTCTCCAGGTGTCCCATCGTAAGGGCCTCCCCCACGTCATCTACTGCCGGGTGTGGCGCTGGCCGGATCTACAGTCTCACCACGAACTCAAGGCCCTGGAGTGCTGCGAGTTCCCCTTTGGTGCCAAACACAAAGATGTCTGCATAAACCCCTACCACTACAAGAGAGTGGACAGCCCTAGTGAGTACACTAACCCCTACTGAGTATACACTAACCTCTACAAGAGAGTTGACAGCCCTAGTGAGTACACTAACCCCTACTGAGTATACACTAACCCCTACTGAGTACACAACTCCAATGGGAAACAGCACACTGACCACTAGAGTAATCTCTAACTTGCCCTCCCGTCTCCCCTCCCGTCTCTCCTCCTGTCTCTCCTCAGTGCTGCCTCCTGTCTTAGTTCCTAGGAACAGTGACCTCACAGCACGACCTGGGATGCAGCCTCGTTACCATGGCGCCATCGACCAGAACGAGCCGCTCATGCCCCACAACGCCACCTTCCCAGAATCCTTTCCTCCGGGCGGGGGAGGAAACGGGGGGTTGGCGTTTCCTTGTTCCCCTGGCAACAGTTACCCCAGTTCGCCTGGCAGCGGGTCCTCCAGCAGCTCTGCCTTCCCCCAGTCCCCGCTCAGCTCAGACCCAGACAGCCCCTTCCACGTCCCGGGTAAGAGCGCTCCCAGGGTGGCCTCTGGTCTCTCATTCGGTCTCTCTGTTCATGGCCGTGGGGAGGGGGGGGTTGAGTGTGGCCGGATTGGGGAGGTTTTGAACACGGCCGCTGATAAGGGTTGAGTGTGGCCGGATTGAGAAGATTTCCTTCTCGTACATTTCTGTGATCCAGCTGACACCCCGCCCCCGGCCTACATGCCTCCAGAAGATTCGCTGATTCAGGACTGCTCCCAGCCAATGGACACCAACCTGCTCGCCATGCCAATGGGCCTGGAGACCAACAACAGACCAGGTAACCATGGAAACATATAATGCTAAGGGATGTAAACATCTCTCCTGTCCTATAGCGACATCAATTCCCTGCTCTCTCCTTTCCTTCCTGCCCCTCCATTTGCTCTCTGTCTCTCTCTCTCTCTCTCTCTCTCTCTCTCTCTCCTTGGCTCTTTGTCTCTCTCTCTCTCTCCTTCTCTCTCTCTCTCTCTCCTTGGCTCTTTCTCTCTCTCTCTCTCTCTCTCTCTCTTTCTCTCTCTAGATGTCCAGCCAGTAGCCTACGAGGAACCAAAACATTGGTGTTCGATCGTCTATTATGAACTAAATAACCGCGTTGGCGAAGCGTACCTGGCAACCGACTCTAGTGTTTTGGTTGACGGCTTCACTGACCCGTCCAATAACCGCAACCGCTTCTGCCTGGGCCTGCTGTCCAACGTCAACCGCAACTCGACCATAGAAAACACACGGCGACACATTGGCAAAGGTGAGATGAGAGTGCTTTAAAAACGTGGTGTGAAAGTGATGCGGTGTGAGCAGAATTGGATTGACTGTGACCTCCTGTACTAAGCACCAGAGCACACTAGCACCGGAGCACACTAGCACCGGAGCACACTAGCACCGGAGCACACTAGCACCGGAGCACACTAGCACCGGAGCACACTAGCACCGGAGCACACTAGCACCGGAGCACACTAGCACCAGAGCACACTAGCACCAGAGCACACTAGCACCAGAGCACACTAGCACCAGAGCACACTAGCACCAGAGCACACTAGCACCAGAGCACACTAGCACCAGAGCACACTAGCACCAGAGCACACTAGCACCAGAGCACACTAGCACCAGAGCACACTAGCACCAGAGCACACTAGCACCAGAGCACACTAGCACCAGAGCACACTAGCACCAGAGCACACTAGCACCAGAGCACACTAGCTCCAGAGCACACTAGCTCCAGAGCACACTAGCACCAGAGCACACTAGCACCAGAGCACACTAGCACCAGAGCACACTAGCACCAGAGCACACTAGCACCAGAGCACACTAGCACCAGAGCACACTAGCACCAGAGCACACTAGCACCAGAGCACACTAGCACCAGAGCACACTAGCACCAGAGCACACTAGCACCAGAGCACACTAGCACCAGAGCACACTAGCACCAGAGCACACTAGCACCAGAGCACACTAGCACCAGAGCACACTAGCACCAGAGCACACTAGCACCAGAGCACATGTACTATGACACGTTTAGGTTGCCTGTGTAAACTAATCCAAACAAAAATAGTGCAGAGTTTTATGTTTCTCTGATGTGTTCCCACAATTCTGTCTTAATCTGTACCAACGTTTCCCACCTCCTCGTCCCACCTCCTCGTCCCACCTCCTCGTCCCACCTCCTCGTCCCACCTCCTCGTCCCACCTCCTCCTTCCCAGGGGTCCATCTCTACTACGTGGGAGGGGAGGTGTATGCGGAGTGTCTGAGCGGCAGTAGTATCTTCGTCCAGAGTCGTAACTGTAACCATCACCATGGTTTCCATCCCACCACCGTCTGCAAGATTCCCAGTACCTGCAGCCTGAAGATCTTCAACAACCAGGTAGGTACCAGGCACTCACACAGACACAGGCACTCACACACAGGCACTCACACACAGGCACTCACACACAGGCACTCACACACAGGCACTCACACACAGGCACTCAGACACAGGCACTCACACACAGGCACTCACACACAGGCACTCAGACACAGGCACTCAGGCACTCACAGGCAGACACTCTGTAACCACAGACACAGGACACATCCACAGGCACTCGTCTGCACAGCACTCACCACAGTACCACAGACACAGGACTTCACAGACACTCACAGACACAGGCACTCACAGGACACTCACAGGCACACAGGCACTCACAGACACTCACAGACACAGGCACTCACAGACACTCACAGACACAGGCACTCACAGGCACTCACAGACACAGGCACTCACAGACACTCACAGACACAGGCACTCACAGACACAGGCACACAGGCACTCACAGACACAGGCACTCACAGACACAGGCACTCACAGACACAGGCACTCACAGACACAGGCACTCACAGACACAGGCACTCACAGACACAGGCACTCACAGACACAGGCACTCACAGACACAGGCACTCACAGGCACATGCACTCACAGGCACTCACAGACACAGGCACTCACAGACACAGGCACTCACAGGGACACAGACACAGACACTCACAGACACAGGGACACACAGACACAGGGACACACAGACACAGGCACTCACAGACACAGGCACTCACAGACACAGGCACTCACAGACACAGGCACTCACAGACACAGGGACACACAGACACAGGCACTCACAGACACAGGCACTCACAGACACAGGCACTCACAGACACAGGCACTCACAGACACAGGCACTCACAGGCACTCACAGACACAGGCACTCACAGACACAGGCACTCACAGGCACTCACAGACACAGGCACTCACAGACACAGGCACACAGACACAGGCACTCACAGACACAGGCACTCACAGACACAGGCACTCACAGACACAGGCACTCACAGACACAGGCACTCACAGACACAGGCACTCACAGACACAGGCACTCACAGACACAGGCACTCACAGACACAGGCACTCACAGACACAGGCACTCACAGACACAGGCACTCACAGACACAGGCACTCACAGACACAGGCACTCACAGACACAGGCACTCACAGACACAGGCACTCACAGGCACTCACAGACACAGGCACTCACAGACACAGGCACTCACAGGCACAGACACAGGCACTCACAGACACAGGCACACAGGCACACAGGCACTCACAGACACAGGCACTCACAGACACAGGCACTCACAGACACAGGGCACTCACACAGACACAGGCACTCACACAGACACAGGCACTCACACAGACACAGGCACTCACACAGACACAGGCACTCACACAGACACAGGCACTCACACAGACACAGGCACTCACACAGACACAGGCACTCACACAGACACAGGCACTCACACAGACACAGGCACTCACACAGACACAGGCACTCACACAGACACAGGCACTCACACAGACACAGGCACTCACACAGACACAGGCACTCACACAGACACAGGTACTCACAGACACAGGTACTCACAGACACAGGCACTCACACAGACACAGGCACTCACACAGACACAGGCACTCACACAGACACAGGCACTCACACAGACACAGGCACTCACACAGACACAGGCACTCACACAGACACAGGCACTCACAGGCACTCACAGACACAGGCACTCACAGGGACTCACAGACACAGGCACTCACAGGCACTCACAGGCACTCACAGACACTCACAGACACAGGCACTCACAGACACTCACAGACACAGGCACTCACAGACACTCACAGGCACTCACAGGCACTCACAGACACAGGCACTCACAGACACAGGCACTCACAGACACAGGCACTCACAGACACAGGCACACACACACACAGGCACTCACAGACACAGGCACTCACAGACACAGGCACTCACAGACACAGGCACTCACAGACACAGGCACTCACAGACACAGGCACTCACAGACACACACAGGCACTCGCACACACAGGCACTCGCACACACAGGCACTCGCACACACAGGCACTCGCACTCACAGACACAGGCACTCACAGACACACACAGGCACACACAGGCACTCGCACACACAGGCACACACACACACACAGGCACACACACACACACACAGGCACACACACACACACAGGCACACACACACACAGGCACACACACACACACACAGGAACACACACACAGAGAGAGTTACCAGTAAGGTAGATCAGATGTGTGGATAGTCTGGACAAATGTAATTGTGGTTATTTCTTTGTTCCACACCAGGAGTTCGCCCAGCTACTGGCCCAGTCAGTGAACCACGGGTTTGAGGCCGTTTACGAGCTCACCAAGATGTGTACCATACGAATGAGCTTCGTCAAGGTAACCGTGGGGTCAGGGGTTATAGGGGAAAGGTAACCATGGGGTCAGGGGTTATAGGGGAAAGGGTGACGGCATGACACCTGTCGGCCTGAATGTTTTCCTGTTGGTCCTCGCTTGTTTACACAGACACAGTCGTAAACAGATGCAGGTGTTACGGTGTGTGTGTGTGTGTGTGTGCGTGTGTGTGTGTGTGTGTGTGTGTGTGTGTGTGCACCCATTATGTCTCACTGGGATGTGCAACCGTAGGTTCTAATTATGAGACACCCTCAATAAAACGTTAATGTGTGAGTGATGAGAAGCGTTACCCGTGAGCCCATTAATCGAATTAATCGGATCTGATGATTAACCTCAAAAGGATGCCTTGTTTCCATATGGGTCGCTAGGTCGTCGCTAAGGTCGTAGCTAGGTCACTGTGTCATGAGACCTGGCTATTTTTAGGATTTCTTAAATTCAAGCAATTTTTCCTTACTTGTTACAAAACGGTACATGTTTCTCGTTGTTGCGTTGGGACCATTTCCCTGATTATAGCAGGCGTATTCCTGACCAGCGTTTGTCTTCCTCTGTGCAGGGCTGGGGGGCGGAGTACCACCGTCAGGACGTCACCAGCACCCCCTGCTGGATAGAAGTGCACCTGCATGGTCCTCTGCAGTGGCTGGACAAGGTCCTCACTCAGATGGGTTCACCCCATAACCCCATCTCCTCTGTATCTTAACACACACACACACTTTATACGTTTCCGTGCACACACACCTTAACTACACACACACATC
Organism: Dallia pectoralis; assembly: GCA_029465975.1. Classification (NCBI taxonomy): domain Eukaryota; kingdom Metazoa; phylum Chordata; class Actinopteri; order Esociformes; family Umbridae; genus Dallia; species Dallia pectoralis. Next base: position 21,926,974 of record CM055735.1, read on the forward strand.
TACATTCTGTCCTACTTTGGATTTAATGACGGACCAAGCTGGACAACGAAGGTCTCCTTTGCGATTGGAGTCAGCCCAGATAAGGGCTCAGACAGTAATTTACTGACATTTCTGTTATGAGCCCACTGCTGTCATCTTCAACATGTGTTTCCTTTATTCTGCACCTACAGCCTCTGGTCAGAAGTTGTGCACTTTAAAGGGACTCATTTGGGACTCGGATGAGACAGTACCACAGCGATACTTCTGCCCTATGAAACAGAACCCAGGTTCCTATAAAGTACACTGCTTGTGACCATTCTAGTGGACTAAAACGCGTTGACTAACTACGACTATACTTAGCTAGCGGTACGTCACTATGGAAACCTGGGTACTGCCCTAGTTTAATGTAAGATGTACAGAAAGTGGACTGAGAAACATTTATGGAGGAAGAGATGGGGTGGAGAAATTAATGTCAAACCGTGTTCTGTTATGTACTTTTTTCTTTCCTATCTTTGCCGTACAACTGCAGTGGGGTCGTTCATTAGCACACACTGTAGCGAAACATTTTGCAACGGAAAACTGCGTTTCTCACTGGACATGTTTGGATTGCGTTGTTGGGTTTTGTACCTGCTCCCTGGACGTTTTAGTAACTCAACTCGGACGCTAGCCTCAACATGGGTCATTATTTGACTGTTTTACCTCATGTAATTTCATCTGAAGGGGTTCTACTTTTAAATACTTTAAATCTTTGGCATCTGAACTTTTTTCTTGTTTTAAGTTGACTTCCTTTCCTGATGTTTATTAATCCCAAACACGATGCTGATTATGGCACTGTATTCAGGATGATATTTGGAATTTGTGAAACCGGCATATAGATAATACAAAGGTGAGAAAATATTGAATAAAATGTTTGGTTTCTGTTACTGGCTCATATTTGGTATGAAGTAATAATAGGCTATTTGTAACACTACACTGTAGGATTGGTCTGTTTAGAGAAATATTTTCTTGATCCGTGTTTAAGAGTTATTAGGTGTAACTGTTTAGGATTGGTGTCATTAGTGACGGGTGTAACTATTTAGGGGTTCAGTTACACCTGTGTGCTCGGTCAATTAAGTGAAAGCCATCATCACAATTACCTTCACAGTGTTACGTCACTTGGTTGCAAATGTTGGTTTGTTTGTTGCCTAGGAGTAGAAAACATACCCGGGTAGCTCGGTCTCTGTGCCCGGTGAGTTTGGAAAAATCGGGGAACCGAAAGATTACGACACCTATGTTAAGCTGCGAATACAAACGCAGAAATATGACCGACAGTCGGCCGAAGCCCCTCAGATCCATGACTCCGTCCACAGCAGGAGGGTCAGGGCCTTTAGACCCGGGTGAGTTCAATAGGATCCGGCTGGCAGCCCGGTTGGCCTGGCAGAGAGACGCGTCCCTGCGGGAGAAGAGCCCGACCACATACGGCGCAGAGCACTCCACCAAGACCCTGGATGAACCGACGGGTAGTCGCATCAGGCCGTGTTCACCTACCCGGAGACACCGACCGCATCCCCGCTAGTGCACCAGTACCGACCCGGAGACACCGACCGCATCCCCGCTAGTGCACCAGTACCGACCCGGAGACACCGACCGCATCCCCGCTAGTGCACCAGTACCGACCCGGGTGGTGGACCGGGCAACTCGGGTCTTTATCCGTGCGTGCAAACAAGTGAAACAATAAAAAGTCAAATTCTGAATAAATGCCGAGACCTCAGCTTCTGGTATCATGCATGAAAAACCATTTTAATGTTCACTTTTAATAATACATATTTGATACATTGCCAGCTGATTGGTGCCTTTATTCCAAACAGCAACCCTGTTGAGCCTTAATGAGAATTAAATACTGTAGAAAACAACTCAAACGTGTATATTCTTACACAATTCTGACCATATGCCAACATATTACGAATAAACCAGTATATATATAAGTATAAATGTGGTTGGGAAACACAAACACCTTCAGTCACATATGGCTGCCTACTTCCCGGTCTCTAGTAGCCAATCACATGCCGTCTGGGTCGCCCACTATCAGCCAATAGTAGGTCAGATGTTGAAGTCAGATAAAAACAAGCAGGCTATAACGCATTTGTACACTTAATAATGGTCACGGGCCAAATAGTGCACTATTTCTATTTCCCCTACGACCTGGTTAGAGGTACAGCTCATAGGCAGTATGAATAAATACAGAGTGCATGTAAAGCCTTATTGAATATGTTCATATCGCTTATATACAATATTAGACCAAGGAATCAAGCATTCAGCTTTCTCTTTAACGTCCTGAGGACATATTACTTTAGCCCTGACATGATGATGACAAATGAGATGGAGAGATGGAGGATAAGGAGATAAAGGTGTCTGAACTATTAGGAGCCATAATCCCCATACATGTTTTTGGCACAACTGGTAAAGCTCATTGCATTTCCTGTACAATTAATTGTTTTGTAGTTTTAGTTGACTTGAAATAAAGTCTGTGTTTTGGGTACAGCACCTTGGTTGTTGTTTGATTATTATGTAAATATTTTTCTATATTTTGTCGTCTTAAATTTCTCCAGTAATATTTTTGTATACTGAAATGATGTAAATATGGTGACAAATGTCACCTTGTCCTGAAGAGATGTTCACAGTTATCCGAACACAGCAGGGGAAGCCTAAACAAAACACACATCTTATTTGAAGTGAACGGAAAATCCCTTATGGTATAAATTAATGGTGTAATGTGAAACGACTTGCTTTCAGATTTAGCTGCTGGGTTATGGTGTGATTATGACGCATCAACTATCTCTAGAGAGAAGAGGAAGAATAGAAAGAGAAGACGAAGGAGAAGAGAGGCAGGAGTGTGAAGAAGAGATAGAGGACAGCAGAGAGGGTGGAGATGGAGAGAGAAAAGAGGGTGGAGATGGAGAAAAGATTAGATAGGGAGTAGAGACAGAAAAGATGGACAGAGAGAAGAGAGTGTGAAGAGAGAAGAGAAGGTGGAGATGGAGAGATAGAAGAGACAGAGGAGATGGAGAAGATAGAAGAGACGGTGGAGATAGAGAAGAGAGAAATAACAGAAGAGATGGAGAGAGAGAAGAGAGTGTGAAGAGAGAGAAGAGACGGTGGAGATGGAATAGAGATGGAGAAGAAAGAAGTGACGGAGATGGAGAAAACTGAAGAGAGGGAGGAGATGGAAAAGGAGCTGTGGGAGAAGAACAGATTAGGTCTGTTCTGTCAGACCGAGGTACGCCAGGAAGGAGAGCTTGGGTAAAGTAGAGGAGGAGAGGGATTCAGGTTGAGGAGGAGAAAGGAGTGAGGAAGGTGAGCAGGGTCTGGGAGGGGGCCTGAGGGAGAGGAGGGTGGTGAGGGGAAAGAGAGGAGAAAAGTCTGACCCCCTGAACCACGAGGAGAGGGAGGAGGAGGACAGGTGGTTCAGAGCTGAGCGGTGTGTGTGTCGGCCAGCATGTGTGTGTGTGTGTGGAGGCGCGTGTTCAGGATGTTTTAGTCGGCAGTGCAGGCGTAGGCTGTCTCGACGCTTCGCACTGTAAGGGCAGAGGTCACAGGTGAAAGGTCGCTCCCCCGTGTGCACGCGTACGTGCTCTATCAGTTTATTGGCTGTCCGGGCCAGGTAGCCGCACCTCTCGCAGCGGTACTGGTTGCCCTGGCGATGACCCCTGATGTGGGCCTGGAGCTCTGGTTGCCCCGGAAACGACCTTTGGCAGATGCAGCAGAGGTGCTGGTCTGTCGCTGAATGTGAGGAGCGCATGTGTGTTACCATGGAGACAGGTCGGCTGGTGGAGAACTCACAGAGAGGGCATCTGTAGACAGAACACACACGTCAGGAAACGCACACACACACACACATGCGCACACACACACACACACACACACACACACACACACACACACACACACACACACACACACACACACACACACACACACACACACACACACACACACACACACAAGTAACAACGAAGTAAGAGGAGACTAACCTTCCATAAAGGGAGGGACATAGATTAGACAGAACAGCTAACGTTCTACAGAGGGAGGGAGGTGGAGCAGCTAACCTACAGGGGGGGGGGGAGGTTAGAGAGAACAGCCGTACTGACTAACTATAACCTGTCAGGAGGAGAACAGACAGACTCAAAGGAGAACCCAGAGAGAAATAAAGGAGAACAGACGAAGAGATGAAGGAGAACACAGAGAGATAAAAGAGAAGAGATGAAGGAGAACACAGAGAGATAAAAGAGAAGAGGTGAAGGAGAACACAGAGAGATAAAAGAGAAGAGGTGAAGGAGAACACAGAGAGATAAAAGAGAAGAGGTGAAGGAGAACCCAGAGAGAAATAAAGGAGAACAGACGAAGAGATGAAGGAGAACACAGAGAGATAAAAGAGAAGAGGTGAAGGAGAACACAGAGAGAAATAAAGGAGAACCACCATCAGACAGACCACCATCAGACAGACCACCATCAAACAGACCACCATCAGAGGACAGACCACCATCAGACAGACCACCATCAAACAGACCACCATCAAACAGACCACCATCAGAGGACAGACCACCATCAGACAGACCACCATCAGACAGACCACCATCAGACAGACCACCATCAAACAGACCACCATCAGAGGACAGACCACCATCAGACAGACCACCATCAGACAGACCACTATCAGACAGACCACCATCAGACAGACCACCATCAGACAGACCACCACCATCAGACAGACCACCATCAGAGGACAGACCACCATCAGACAGACCACCATCAGACAGACCACCATCAGAGGACAGACCACCATCAGACAAACCACCATCAGACAGACCACCATCAGAGGACAGACCACCATCAGAGGACAGACCACCATCAGACAAACCACCATCAGACAGACCACCATCAGACAGACCACCATCAGACAGACCACCATCAGACAGACCACCATCAGACAGACCACCACCATCAGAGGACAGACCACCATCAGAGGACAGACCACCATCAGAGGACAGACCACCATCAGACAGACCCCCATCAGAGGACAGACCACCATCAGAGGACAGACCACCATCAGAGGACAGACCACCATCAGACAAACCACCATCAGACAGACCACCATCAGACAGACCACTATCAGACAGACCACCATCAGACAGACCACCATCAGACAGACCACTATCAGACAGACCACCATCAGACAGACCACCATCAGACAGACCACCACCATCAGACAGACCACCATCAGAGGACAGACCACCATCAGACAGACCACCATCAGACAGACCACCATCAGAGGACAGACCACCATCAGACAAACCACCATCAGACAGACCACCATCAGAGGACAGACCACCATCAGACAGACCACCATCAGAGGACAGACCACCATCAGACAGACCACCATCAGACAGACCACCATCAGACAGACCACCATCAGACAGACCACCACCATCAGACAGACCACCATCAGGACAGACCACCATCAGACAGACCACCATCAGACAGACCACCATCAGACAGACCACCATCAGAGGACAGACCACCATCAGACAAACCACCATCAGACAGACCACCATCAGTGGACAGACCACCATCAGACAGACCACCATCAGAGGACAGACCACCATCAGACAGACCACCATCAGACAGACCACCATCGGACAGACCACCACCATCAGACAGACCACCATCAGAGGACAGACCACCATCAGAGGACAGACCACCATCAGACAGACCACTATCAGACAGACCACCATCAGAGTACAGACCACCATCAGAGGACAGACCACCATCAGACAGACCACTATCAGAGGACAGATCACCATCAGACAGACCACCATCAGAGGACAGACCACCATCAGACAGACCACCATCAGAGGACAGACCACCATCAGAGGACAGAGGCTGTATACTTCCTAGAACCAACTGACATTAGGCAAACCTGACTCAAATTCATATTTATATATTTTCATCTGGATGTTTCATATACTTTAGGAACCAGTCTGTATTTCCCATAATGCAGCACAGCTCTGTGGGTACAGAGTAAGATCTGACCCTGGATATCAGGGTTAACTACAGGGTTATCTTGGTTATTTGGGTTTGTAGGTTGTATCTGTGGAGAGCTGTCGTTATTAGAGATGATAGAGGGAGTAACAGGAGAGAAATACGTTGAGGAAGAGGGAGGCAGTGATTGTGAAGACATGACCATGATGATGAAGATGTAACTTACATCACATTGCCCCTCCCATCAGAACTGCAGCCCACAGCCCTTTACACACCCTGTAGAACAAAACCACTATTCTCAGAGAGATACACACGCACACACACACACACACACACACACACACACACACACACACACACACACACACACACACACACACACACACACACACACACACACACACACACACACACACACACACACACACACACACACACACACACACACACACACACACACACACACACACACACACACATTCAGATGCCAAAACACACACACGAACTCAAACACAGACAAGCCAGAACCAATATGTGGGCAGAAACACACACACGCACACACACGCGCACACACGCACACGCACACACACACAAAGAAACACCCACAGTCTACCTACACCACAATGTTACAGGGCTCTACTCTAAATCAACAAAACAACCAGAGACTAGAGAAGGATTGCTAGACACAAGTTAGACTGGTAGATACTGGTTAGACTGGTTACACACTGGTTAGAAACTGGTTAGACTGGTAGATACTGGTTAGACTGGTAGATACTGGTTAAACTGGTAGATACTGGTTAGACTGGTAGATACTGGTTAGACTGGTAGATACTGGTTAGACTGGTTACACACTGGTTAGAAACTGGTTAGACTGGTAGATACTGGTAGATGCTGGTAGATACTGGTTAGACTGGTAGATACTGGTTAGACTGGTAGATACTGGTTAGACTGGTTACACACTGGTTAGAAACTGGTTAAACTGGTAGATACTGGTTAGACTGGTAGATACTGGTTAAACTGGTAGATACTGGTTAGACTGGTAGATACTGGTTAGACTGGTAGATACTGGTTAGACTGGTTACACACTGGTTAGAAACTGGTTAAACTGGTAGATACTGGTTAGACTGGTAGATACTGGTTAAACTGGTAGATACTGGTTAGACTGGTAGATACTGGTTAGACTGGTTACACACTGGTTAGATACTGGTTAAACTGGTAGATACTGGTTAGACTGGTAGATACTGGTTAGACTGGTTAGACACTGGTTAGAAACTGGTTAGACTGGTAGATACTGGTAGATGCTGGTAGATACTGGTTAGACTGGTAGATACTGGTAGATACTGGTAGACACTGGTTAGACTGGTAGATACTGGTTAGACACTGGTTAGACTGGTAGATACTGGTAGATACTGGTAGATACTGGTTAGACACTGGTTAGACTGGTAGATACTGGTAGATACTGGTAGATACTGGTTAGACACTGGTTAGACTGGTAGATACTGGTAGACACTGGTTAGACTGGTTATACACTGGTTAGACTGGTTACAGACTGGTTAGACTGGTTACAGACTGGTTAGACTGGTTGGACACTGGTTAGACTGGTTACACACTGGTTAGACTGGTTACACACTGGTTAGACTGGTTACACACTGGTTAGACTGGTTACACACTGGTTAGACTGGTTACACACTGGTTACAGACTGGTTACACACTAGCTAAGTCTTGTTAATCATCATAAACTATTATAGTGTTTATAAGATCATTGATTAATAGAATAGATTTGTATGTAAACTGAATGGATCAAAGATATCGAAATAAAAAGTGGGGCATTTATCGAGCTGGTTGATTGGTTAGTTGATTAATTGGTTAATTAGTTTGTTAACCCTCACCGTAGCTCTCTAGTGTGTGGGCTGTCCCTCCCAACCGCTGCGTCTTTAGGGGCGTGGCTTCCTGCCAGGTGGCTCTCTGGGTAATCTTCGCTCCCTGTCTCTCTGGCCGTGTGTGAGAGTGTGTGAGAGGTGGCGTGCAGCCTCATCGCTCGCTCCTCATTGGTCGAATGGTCGCACACACTGCAACGCAGAGAGAAAGCGTCCCTCTCCCATTCGCTGTGCTCCATCATGTGACTAAGGAACTGGCTCCGCCCCTCCAGCTCAAACCCACACATGTGACACCTGCAATGGGAGTGGTCATCAAAAAAATCTGTGTGTGTGTGTGTTGATATAGACAATATGTGTGTGTGTGTGTGTGTGTTGATACACACTATGTGTGTGTGTGTGTGTTGATATAGACAATATGTGTGTGTGTGTTGATACACACTGTGTGTGTGTGCTACCTGTAGTAATAGTCCCAGCCAGAGGTCTTGGCAGTGTGTGAGGCCAGGTGATGGTTCAGGTTGGTCTGACACTGGGCTTGATACAAACAAACTGGACATCTATACTTACAACCTACTGGAGAATAATGGGGAGGCAGAAGGAAGAGCCCAGTGGGGGGTGGAGGAAGAGGGGAGTGGAGGAAGAGGGGAGTGGAGGAAGAGGGGAGTGGAGGAAGAGGGGAGTGGACGGTGGAGAAAGAGGGGAGTGGAGGAAGAGGGGAGTGGAGGAAGAGGGGAGTGGAGGAAGAGGGGAGTGGAGGGTGGAGGAAGAGGGGAGTGGAGGAAGAGGGGAGTGGAGGAAGAGGGGAGTGGCGGGTGGAGGAAGAGGGGGGTGGAGGAAGAGGGGAGTGGAGAGAGGGAGTGGAGCGGAGGAAGAGGGGAGTGGAGGGGAGGAAGAGGGGAGTGAGGGGAGGAAGAGGGGAGTGAGGGGAGGAAGAGGGGAGTGGAGGTAGAGGGGAGTGGAGGGGAGGAAGAGGGGAGTGGAGGAAGAGGGGAGTGGAGGGGAGGAAGAGGGGAGTGGAGGAAGAGGGGAGTGGAGGGGAGGAAGAGGGGAGTGGAGGAAGAGGGGAGTGGAGGGGAGGAAGAGGGGAGTAGAGGAAGAGGGGAGTGGAGGGGAGGAAGAGGGGAGTGGAGGAAGAGGGGAGTGGAGGGAAGGAAGAGGGGAGTGGAGGAAGAGGGGAGTGGAGGGGAGGAAGAGGGGAGTGGAGGAAGGATGAGGGGGAAAAATTGTAATGTTGTAAAGGTTAATCTTTCGTTCTCATAAAAGCTGCAGCACTTCATTACATTATTTATCTTTCAACTCTGTAAGGTCTCGGGGAGATGTTGTAGCCCTGACCTTTAACCCAGTTTACCTACCAGGCTATACGAGGTCAGAGGAGAGCTTTAACCCAGTTCACCTACCAGCAGGCTGTACGTGATCAGAGGAGTGTGGTTTGGGGTCCGTGCCACAGGGGGCGCTGGGCTGCTTTTCAACTGGGAAACTGAAGGATCTGCTTTCCTTTAACTCATTGGCTTTGCAGACTTTTTCTTTACAAAAAACAAGAGTCAATGTTAGTCAGGGAAGAGAAGAAGACTGACAGTTTCATTTGTAAAATCAATTAATGTATGACCGAACAAAATGACGTTCTGAATTCAATGTAAATAATTACATCACATCACAGGGCTATTTCGGTCTGGAAGAAGAAAATAACGCCTGATGCAAATTCCCTTTGTGTATCTTTCCCTTTAAATGCGCAATTTCGCCAGAGAGAAATGTTTATAGGGCTCTGGGATAACTTTTTTGATCAATTATATATTTCACCGCCAAAATGATTGGCACCCTTGATAAACACTCTGCTTCGGAAAAAATGTAAATTTTAATGTTTATTTTTCTGCTTTAAAGATTGATTCAAAATAAAAAATGTAAATCTGCGTTGACATGATACTTTTTTCATTTTTAAGAAACTGTATTTTAGCCTACTATGACATCCTGCTTTACTGGGGTATAAACTGCGGTGACATTTGTCTTCTATCACCATGGGAACGGCTAAGAAATGAGAAATGAAATAGCCAACTGGCTGTTGACCTCTGATTGAACTCATCCTACCTGAGAGCTGGAACAGCAGAGCGGAGGCCATTTTGACAGAAATGTCCTGAGAGAAGAGTTCTTTCTGGAACAGATCCTCTTCTTTAGGAATGAGAGGTGCAGGGGGTGTATGTTTGACCATAATGGGGTCCTCCCGCCCCTTTAAGGTCAGGGCTGGGTCAGGGGTCATGCTTGGGGTTATGGGGTCGACGTCTATTGGCTCGACCTCCTCCTTTACCGTTAACCCCGGGGCAACCACTTCTTGCTTCTCTGTGATTGGGGGAGACAGAGGTGGAGTATAAGAGACAAGAAAACTGAGGGTGTGCGTGTGTGTCTGTGTGTGTCTCCATGTGTGCGTGTCTCCGTGTGTGTGTGTGTGTGTCTCTGTGTGTGTGTGTCTCCATCTGTGTGTGTGTGTGTGTGTGTGTGTGTTTGTGTGTGTGTGTGTGTGTGTCTGTGTGTGTGTCTGTGTGTGTGTCTGTGTGTGTGTGTGTGTGTCTGTCTGTGTGTGAGTGTGTGTGTGTGTGTGTGTGTCTTTCTCTCTGTCTCTGTCTCTGTGTGTGTGTGTGTGTGTGTGTGTCTGTGTGTGTGTCTGTGTGTGTGTGTCTGTCTCTCTGTCTCTCTCTCTGTCTCTGTCTCTGTGTGTGTGTTTGTGTGTGTGTGTGTAAATACAAAGCCTACCAGAGAGTCTTCTAAGCAGTTCAGAAGCCACAGTGACATTGATGTCTTGCTCCAGCAGGCCCCTCTCTGTCTCCGCCTCCGTGGGGGTGAGTAGGGGGGTGGGTAGGGGGGTGGGAGGCTCAGGACTAGCCCCAGGGCCATCTGGGGAGAGGGCCAGGCCAGGCTCAGCTCCCTGATGCTGTTGCCCAAGGACGAGGCCCTCCTCCTGGGCCTCCTGCTTCACCAGAGACCCAGGCTTCAGCTCAGACTTCTGGGTGGCCTCTGCAAAGGGAAAGATGGACATGAGTAATTATATATGCAGGTTTTGTGTGCGTGTCTGTGTCTGTGTGCGTGTGTGTGTTACCTGAGAGTTTGATGAGAAGGTCAGAGGCTGTCTTTGTGGTGATGTCAGGGCTGAAGAGAGAGGTCGCCATGGGAACCATCAGAGGTGTTTTTGTGAGGGGTGTGTGTGTTCTGCGTTTCTGGCCAGAGGTCGTGTAAGGGGGGGTTCTGGCTTTGCGCCTGTTCCTCCTGGGGGCGAGCGAGGGGGGGTGTGGGGAGAGGGAGTGAAGAAGGGCTGAGAGGGAGGGAGGCGAGAGGGGAGAGAGGGGAGGAATCGGGCGCGGGAGGAGGGGGGAGAGGGGAGGAGATTGGAGGAGCAGGGAGGAGGCGGAGACTTGCAGGTCTTGGGGTTCCTCTTTCACACACACTTCACCTTTATTTCCCTCTGGTTCCCCCTCCCCCACTGGCCTCAGAAGCTCCAGCCTCACACTAGCAGAGGCCAGGGGAGGTGCACAGGAGGAGTGGCTGAGGCCCGTGTCTAGGGACCTGGGGGAGAGTTCTACTTTACACCCAGGCTGCAGCACGGCCTGCTCATCTCTCCCGGTCGTCTCCTCCCCCCCGTGGTCTTCTGTGTGTGTGTGTGGGTGTGTGTGTGTGTGTCTGCCCGGTCTCTGGTGGCACCTCATGTGCAACTTCAGGCTGAAGTGGCGGGGTGAGGTGAAAGGGCAAAGGTTACATTGGAACTCCTCCCCTTTCTCCTTCTGTATGTGGACCTGTGGGAGATGAAAAAAGCGAGGTGAAAAATGTGTGTGTGTGTGTGAATGTGTGTCTGTTTGTGAGTATATGTGTGTGTCCTCTACCTTCATGAGGTTATCTTTACGTGCATGTGTGTGTATATGTATATGTGTGTGTGTGTGTGTGTGTATATGTGTGTGTGTGTGTTTGTGTATATGTGTGTGTTTGTATATGTGTGTGTGTTTGTGTGTGTGTGTGTATATGTGCGTGTGTATATGTGTGTGTGGGTGTGTGTGTGTATATGTGTGTGTGTGTTTGTATATGTGTGTGTGTGTTTGTGTGTGTGTGTGTGTGTGTGTGTGTGTGTGTGTATATGTGTGTGTGTGTTTGTATATGTGTGTGTGTTTGTGTGTGTGTATATGTGTGTGTGTGTGTGTATATGTGTGTGTATATGTGTGTGTGGGTGTGTGTATGTGTGTGTGTATATGTGTGTGTTGGTGTGTGTGTGTGTGTGTCCTCTACCTTCATGTGGGCTTTCAGGTTGTCTTTACGTGCATGTGTGTGTGTGTGTGTGTGTGTCCCCTCTACCTTCATGTGGGCTGTCAGGTTGTCTTTACGTGCATGTGTGTGTGTGTGTGTGTGTCCTCTACCTTCATGTGGGCCGTCAGGTTGTCTTTACGTGCACAGCGGAACGGGCAGATCTGACACTGCTGGCTCTTTAACCCCGTGTGGACTGACATGTGTCTCCTCCAGTAGCTCCTCCTCTTCATCTGCAGGCCACATATTGGACACTGGTAGACGACTGGGGGCGGGAACAAGGACCATGTCAACAGAAGCCCATCGACGTCAATCAAACCGACAGACAGGAAATGAGTCACAGAGCCCCGCCTACCTGTCTGTGCTCCAGGCCTGCCCTCCCCCAGGGGGCTGGAGTTCAACAGAGTATCCAGGGGGAGAGGGGCTGACCTGGGCGTCGTGTAGCTCTCCATCTGGGGCAGCTGGGCCGAGCCCTGGTTCTTACAGGGGAACGGGGGCACGGCCTGGTTCCCGACCCGGGTTTGGGTCTCCTCTTCAGGTCTGGCCACTGGCGATAGACCCCTCTGGTTCTCTCCAGCTCCGGATGAGCTTTGAGGCTGAAGAGCGGGGGAGGAGCGGGAGAGGAGCGAGAGGAAGGAGGAGGCGTTGGGGAGCTTCTGCCCCAAACTCAACTCTGACCTCTCTGCGCCAGTGACCTTTGACCCTGGACCACTCTGACTGACCTTCTGGGACAGGGCAGTAAGGGTGGAGCTGGCGGACGAGGGGGTGGTGAGGAGGCTGGGGTCAAAGGTCAAACACACCTCCTCCTGCAATACCACACCTCCGGAGGAGAGCGAGGGAGAAGAGGTGGGATCAGCGCTTTTATTGTGAAGGGCAGCATTGGCGGCTGCCACCCTGAGCCGCTGGATGGCCGAGTCAGGGGAGAGGCGTCCTTCTCTACCCGCCCAGGAGGACCTGTGGCTGGGCCAGACATCCAGCTCCGCCCGCCCCCCCTGGAGCGACCCAGACACTGGCTGCTCCGAGGACATGGCACAGGAGGGGGAGGTGAACGAAAAAGAGGAAGGGGAGGAGAGAGAGTTTTTGGCCACCCTCTGGGCTAGAGCGCTGAGCTGCAAGGCATGCTGGGAGAGCGGGGGTACGTCAGGGAGCAGGCCCAGCGGGGGAGACGAGTCTCCTTCTCCCTCCCGTCTTCCTCCCTGCATCCTCCCGTGGCCTCCCAGGGAGGAGCCGACCGGGGGGCAGGTCACCGTGTCTCTCCCCAGGCCCTGGACACCCACAGGGGGACTGGCTGCTAACCCGCTCCCCAGGCTCTGGAGGGGGTTCACCCCACACAACAGGGCCAGGATGGAGGAGAGGGACAGGTCCTTATCCATGGGATCCTGACACGGTTCACTGGCCCCCGGGCCCGGATCTCTGGGGAACCGGGGGGGCGGAGGTGTGGAGGTTGGATCCAGCCCTTGGGGGTTCAGTGAGGTTGGTGTGGGATCATGGGGTACAGGTGGGGGTGCCAAGGAGGGGCGGCGGTGAGGTTCTCCGGTGTCACCGCCACAACTCTTCTCGTTCGCCCGAGGTTCTGTTGCCAGGGTGACTGTTGTCGGGGCCTTACCCCGATCTGAGAGAGAGAAGAGAGAGAGAATTTACTCATCTACAGAGAGATGAACCCAGAGATGAGCCCCTTAAACAAGCTGGTCCTGGGGTTCAGCTCACACACACACCAGAGAGATGAACCCAGAGACGAGGCACACAGTGGCAGATTACATGACAACTGTAACAGACCCCAAATTGAGAAAAACCTTGACTCTGTACAGAAAAGACGCCACAGACAGACCTGGCACCCGAGAGAGGACGGAAATGAGGTGCCCACAAAATTAGGTGGAATCGGAGCTGCACTTCCTAACCACTTGCAAAATGTAGGAACACATCCGAGACAAATATTACCCACAGATCAGAATGTTATTCTTAATTATCTGTTCTTTTTTGCTGGTGTTGTTCTTTTTTATTAATGTCCGATGTTTGATTAACAGAAGACAATATAAATTAAAGATGGAAAGAGAAGTAGATGGAGATAAAAGGAGATAAAGATGGAGAGGGAGGGAGAGGGTGACAGGTGTAGATAGAGATAGATAGAGGGAGACAGGGGTAGATAGAGGGAGACAGGGGTAGATAGAGATAGATAGAGGGAGACAGGGGTAGATAGAGATAGATAGAGGGAGACAGGGGTAGATAGAGATAGATAGAGGGAGACAGGGGTAGATAGAGATAGATAGAGGGAGACAGGTGCAGATAGAGATAGATAGAGGGAGACAGGTGCAGATAGAGATAGATAGAGGGAGACAGGGGTAGATAGAGATAGATAGAGGGAGAAAGGGGTAGATAGAGATAGATAGAGACAGTGATAAATAGAGATAGATAGAGGGAGACAGGGAGAGATAGAGATAGATAGAGGGAGACAGGGAGAGATAGAGATAGATAGAGGGAGACAGTGATAGATAGAGATAGATAGAGGGAGACAGGTGTAGATAGAGATAGATAGAGGGAGACAGGTGTAGATAGAGATAGATAGAGGGAGACAGGGGTAGATAGAGATAGATAGAGGGAGACAGGTGTAGATAGAGATAGATAGAGGGAGACAGGTGTAGATAGAGATAGAGGGAGACAGGGGTAGATAGAGATAGATAGAGGGAGACAGGTGTAGATAGAGATAGATAGAGGGAGACAGGGGTAGATAGAGATAGATAGAGGGAGACAGGGGTAGATAGAGATAGATAGAGGGAGACAGGGGTAGATAGAGATAGATAGAGGGAGACAGGGAGAGATAGAGATAGATAGAGGGAGACAGGGAGAGATAGAGATAGATAGAGGGAGACAGTGATAGATAGAGATAGATAGAGGGAGACAGGGGTAGATAGAGATGGATAGAGGCAGTGATAGATAGAGATAGATAGAGGGAGACAGTGATAGATAGAGATAGATAGAGACAGTGATAAATAGAGATAGATAGAGGGAGACAGGGAGAGATAGAGATAGATAGAGGGAGACAGGGAGAGATAGAGATAGATAGAGGGAGACAGGGAGAGATAGAGATAGATAGAGACAGTGATAAATAGAGATAGATAGAGGGAGACAGGGAGAGATAGAGATAGATAGAGGGAGACAGGGAGAGATAGAGATAGATAGAGGGAGACAGTGATAGATAGAGATAGATAGAGGGAGACAGGTGTCGATAGAGATAGAGGGAGACAGGTGTAGATAGAGATAGATAGAGGGAGACAGGTGCAGATAGAGACAGATAGAGGGAGACAGGGGTAGATAGAGAAAGATAGAGGGAGACAGGTGCAGATAGAGATAGATAGAGGGAGACAGGTGCAGATAGAGATAGATAGAGGGAGACAGGGGTAGATAGAGATAGATAGAGGGAGACAGGTGCAGATAGAGATAGATAGAGGGAGACAGGGGTAGATAGAGATGGATAGAGGGAGACAGGTGCAGATAGAGATAGATAGAGGGAGACAGTGATAGATAGAGATAGATAGAGGGTGACAGGGAGAGATAGAGATAGATAGAGGGAGACAGGGGTAGATAGAGATAGATAGAGACAGATAGAGGGAGACAGAGGTTGATAGAGATAGCTAGAGATAGATAGAGGGAGACAGAGGTTGATAGAGATAGCTAGAGATAGATAGAGGGAGACAGAGGTAGATAAAGATATAACAACACAGTATAAACGTTTTCATCAAGGCTTATTTCTATCTCCTTATCCACAGATCTAAAATCTGCTTTTCCATTGTGAACACTTGTACCAAACTGACCTTAGATCAGTGTTGAGGGGCAACTACCTCACCCAGATGACAGTGACACTGTTGCCATGGTTACCATGCTCCAGCAGCAGAGAGGTTACAGCAGAATCATGAATATTCATAAGATTGCGTCACCCATTCGATAAGTGCAGCCTATATAACCGTTGACTTGTATGACTCGCTGGTGACACTAGCCTTGCCTGTTCTGATGGGTATTCTGTTCTGACTGGTTTTCTGTTCTGACGGGTGTTCTGACGGGTGTTCTGTTCTGACGGGTGTTCTGTTCTGACGGGTGTTCTGTTCTGACGGGTGTTCTGACGGTTGTTCTGTTCTGATGGGTGTTCTGTTCTGACGGGTGCTCTGTTCTGACGGGTGTTCTGTTCTGACGGGTGTTCTGTTCTGATGGGTGTTCTGTTCTGACGGGTGTTCTGTTCTGACGGGTGTTCTGATCTGACGGTTGATCTGTTCTGACAGGTTTGTTCTGTTTTACACAGACCAGATGTTCTGTTTTACTCAGAACAGGTGTTCTGTTTTACTCTGACCAGATGTTCTGTTTTACTCAGACCAGGTGTTCTGTTTTACTCAGACCAGGTGTTCTGTTTTACTCAGACTAGGTGTGTTCTGTTCTATTCTGACCAGGTGTTCTGTGCTACTCTAGCCAGGTGTTCTTTTCTGACTGGGTGTGTTCTGATAAGCAGATAGCAAGGAGGTTGAAAGACCTGGGCCAATAAACAAAAGGTTTAATCCCTGTGGTTTTTCCCTTGAGCAAGGCACTTGTTGCTGAACGCTTCTGTACATCATATTGGATTTAGCAGAAGGTCTTAATATTGGCTACATTACTAAATGTTCAGTGGTTTATCTACTGAACATCACATCATCACTACAGCCTTCTGAAACAGATATCTACTGAACATCACATCATGACTACAGCCTTCTGAAACAGATATCAACTGTACATGACATCATGACTACAGCCTTCTGAAACAGATATCTACTGAACATCACATCATGACTACAGCCTTCTGAAACAGATATCTACTGTACATGACATCATGACTACAGCCTTCTGAAACATACAGTATGATGTCATAACTACAGTCAGACTGACTGGCTGGGCGCGGGTCTGACATCATACATACATAATTGACTTACCTCACTTACTGACTGTCTAGCAGATCAACTGGTTCACTTATTGGCTGGCTGTCTGGCTGGCTGGCTGACTGGCTGGTATAGCAGATGCATTCTGAGCACAGTTTAAACTCCATGACCTATAGCTGTACCAGTAAAGGTGGGGGGAACCACAGCCTAGTACCACAGTTTAAACTCCATGACCTATAGCTGTACCAGTAAAGGTGGGGGAACCACATCCCAGTACCACAGTTTAAACTCCATGACCTATAGCTGTACCAGTAAAGGTGGGGGAACCACAGCCCAGTACCACAGTTTAAACTCCGTGACCTATAGCTGTGCCAGTAAAGGTGGGGGGAACCACAGCCCAGTACCACAGTTTAAACACCATGACCTATAGCTGTACCAGTAAAGGTGGGGGGAACCACAGCCCAGTACCACAGTTTAAACTCCATGACCTATAGCTGTGCCAATAAAGGTGGGGGAACCACACCCCAGTACCACAGTTTAAACTCCATGACCTATAGCTGTGCCAGTAAAGGTGGGGGAACCACAGCCCACTACCTACAGGACCATGGACCCACACGGTTCTGTTTTACCACATTACTTATCGATAATAACATTAGGTTTTACCTCACACGGGCCAAAATGTTATCTAACGTTAAACGTTAAAAAATACAATAATCGGATCTGCAGGTCTGTTTGTCCGGTTTGACGTGCTGGTCGGTCTAGCGGATGGTACCATCACATTTGAATACTTGTACACTGCAGTAGTGTATATTACAGTACATATTCACACTGTAACCTATATGATGTACAGTAGCGTATATTACAGTACATATTCACACTGTAACCTATATGATGTACAGTAGCGTATATTACAGTACATATTCACACTGTAACCTATATGATGTACAGTAGCGTATATTACAGTACATATTCACACTGTAACCTATATGATGTACAGTAGCGTATATTACAGTACATATTCACACTGTAACCTATATGATGTACAGTAGCGTATATTACAGTACATATTCACACTGTAACCTATATGATGTACAGTAGCGTATATTACAGTACATATTCACACTGTAACCTATATGATGTTCACACATATTCACACTGTAACCTATATGATGTACAGTAGCGCATATTACAGTACATATTCACACTGTAACCTATATGATGTACAGTAGCGCATATTACAGTACATATTCACACTGTAACCTATATGATGTACAGTAGCGTATATTACAGTACATATTCATACTGTAACCTATATGATTAGGTGTGCCGAACTCAACCTTGAGAACCGACCGAACCCGTTATTGATCCCCCTGGCCCCCCGGTCACGGCTCGCGCACCCGCTCTCCCGGTTCACAACATGGCTGCCGTCCGGTGCAGCAGATCAGACCGCAGGGTCGGTGAAACACCCCGGTCCGTGCCTATATGATGTGATGCTGCCGGTAACCGTCTCATCCCTGTTTCACCTCTATACGCCCCCGGGTTCCCGGTACCGAACAGACTTACGTGACTGGAGCCCTACGCGCTGCGGCTGGTACTGCTTCTGCCGAGGCATCTTTCCTCTCTCACATTCTGCGACTTCTTTCAGAGGTCGGGTGAATTGGTCCTCCTCTCGGTCGGGATGCCAGTGGAATGGTAGTGGAGGCGGATGGGAGAAGGGAAGTGTCGCGGGATCTGACCTGGGCAGCGGCCGGGAGGTGCAGTCGCTTCGTCTTCTCCTGCTCTCCGTCTCTCTCTCACACACTCTCTCTCTCTCTCTCTCTCACACACACACACTTTCTCTCTCCACACACACACACACACACACACACACACTCTCTCTCCCTCTCGCACACACTCTCTCTCTCACACTCTTGCTCTCACACACTCTCAATATGTCCCTCACACACTAGCCTATCTCTTTCATCACACACACACACACACACACACACACACACACACACACACACACACACACACACACACACACACACACACACACACACACACACACACACACACACACACACACACACACACACACACACACACACACACACACACACACACACACACACACACACACACACACACACACACACACACACACACACACACACACACACACACACACACACACACACACACACACACACACACACACACACACACACACACACACACACACACACACACACACACACACACACACACACACACACACACTTGCTCTCACACACACACACACACACACACACACACACACACACACACACACACACACACACACACACACACACACACACACACACACACACACACACACACACACACACACACACACACACACACACACACACACACACACACACACACACACACACACACACACACACACACACACACACACACACACACACACACACACACACATAGTGCGTGAAACACCCACTCAATACGGAGGGATCAAAGGGCATGCAGGAACGATCGAGGACAAACATAGGTCTAGATTATGACGCTTAACACTAGTTATTATTTACTATTTTTACATAACTTGTAATGCCGTGGATTTCAGGAAGAAAATTGCGTGAGCGGAGAGAGAGCCGGAATGGATGTTACAGTAATAGGCTTGTTTGTGCGTTTTGTCGGGTTTTACAAGTTGTATTATGGATCATACTTTTAATTATTGTATGTTCATAAACCCACCCTCTTTGGATTGCATGAATTCTTTACCAAATACAATATTTTATAAATGGTGTTTTTTCTAGGGATATTTTTAATAGAAATGTTTTCTACCATGAGTGAAATAATAGGCAAGCATATTTTATATGTGCATTTTATTTATAACAATGTTATTATAAAATGATTTAGTCTATATATATGTATTGTCAACATTATATGATTCTATTATTTAACTTATGGTAAAATCTTATTGCTCATAAATACTTTAGTCTGTATACTATCAACATTATATGATTCTTTGACTTTATATGAAATTGAATGGACGCAACCGGTCTAACTAAATGTAGGAGATAACGCCACCTAGTGGGAAGAAAAGGTACAGATACATTTCACCAAGATGATTACAAAACATTCAGTTTAATAATTGTCAAGGTTATGGCGATTAATTACATTAATTACACAACAAACAAGTAGTACCGACCCACATATCACAACCAGTAAATATCTAAATGAGTAAATAACAAAATCATCGAGCCAGCCAGGAGTCAAACCTAGAGTCTTCTGATCCGCATTCAAACGCGTTATCCATTGCGCCACTGGCCCACGACGTGCTCTGGAAACACCATGTCCTGGCGTCCTAACGGTTCATTATATTGTGTGCATGTATTGATTAACATACAAAGCATTACATGTGTACCTAAACTAACCCAAAACCTGCTGCCTAAACCTAACCTCTAATTCCTGAATCATGTTTGTAACCAATGCCCCAAACAACACCCACCACTGTAACCTTTATGCATTAGTCGGCTGGCCTTCATTAAACACATGGCGTTTAACTCATTGGTACCAACTCATTTACACATTTGCAAAGTCCTGCTGTACTTAAGCTCTCTAGTCACCATAGCTCTACCCACCTGCTGTACCTAAGCTCTCTAGTCACCATAGCTCTACCCACCTGCTGTACCTGAGCTCTCTAGTCACCATAGCTCTAACCACCTGCTGTACCTGAGCTCTCCAGTCACCATAGCTCTACCCACCTGCTGTACCTGAGCTCTCTAGTCACCATAGCTCTACCCACCTGCTGTACCTGAGCTCTCTAGTCACCATAGCTCTACCCACCTGCTGTACCTGAGCTCTCTAGTCACCATAGCTCTACCCACCTGCTGTACCTGAGCTCTCTAGTCACCATAGCTCTACCCACCTGCTGTACCTGACCTCTCTAGTCACCATAGCTCTACCCACCTGCTGTACCTGAGCTCTCTAGTCACCATAGCTCTACCCACCTGCTGTACCTCTCTAGTCACCATAGCTCTACCCACCTGCTGTACCTAAGCTCTCTAGTCACCATAGCTCTACCCACCTGCTGTACCTGAGCTCTCTAGTCACGATAGCTCCACCCACCCGCAGTCTACGCCCATGCAGGTGTATTGTCTCAGTCACCCCTAGAGTATGCACATCATTTGGCCGCCAATGACTGGAACGAACTACCAAAACAACTAAAACTTGTAACCAGTATCTCACCCTTGTCTTCAAACGACTCCTGTCTGAACACCTGTCCGATCTCTGTACGTGATAACTGTCGTCTAGTTTTCACCTCACCCCCTCTTTTCTCTTTTGCCAAACCCTTTTTGCGACCTCTCTCACCTGCAGGCCTGGTTAAATTCATGAATCATTCTATTTGCTCAGGCATGTTACATTGCTCTTCCTCCCGACACCACTGTCATATTATCTGTGCACACTCATGACCTACTTATACTAAAACACACATTTTTACATTCTGCATATCGATACCCCTTTTATGTAGTTGTTATTGACATATCAATGCTGCTCAATGGACCCACCAGGTTAAATAAAGGTTACAAAGAAATAAAAAAAATAATTAACCAGAACGTGACCCAAATTTATTGACCTTAAAAGCTGATACTCATTTGATCCGTGAAACAAAAGCACCCAGACAAACCGCTCCCCGAAATCCACAGCTGCCATGCTACAGTCTAACCTGCAGAGGGAGACAAACACAAACTGATTTAGGAGATTAGACATTATGAAATACAACAGAAGTTGTCTGGAATATCAGAAACGGACCAGATCAGGTCCTGCATCCAAGTGGGCCGGTCAAATTAGTTTGATTTCACAGAATGGTTGTTTTTATTTCTATAAATGGGCAATGTGCGTAAAGATGTGTTGTTTGATACAAAACAGTCATAAAATAAACTCTCACAATCATCCACTATACAAGATTCATGTCAGGTCAATGTCTCTCACATTTAGGTCAGGACCAGATTCCACAGACAGCAGAAAGCTGGTTTGGTCTTCTACTTCTTCCTCGTATCCAGTAGGAAACCAGCTGAACATCATAAGAGACGATAAATATAACACAGAGAAATATAGGTTTATGTGCCAAGTCTGTTTACACACACAATGATTTCTGTCTAGACCCTGCCTAGGTGGCATATGTACTGTTCTATGTGATACATCTGATCTGTGAATTCAGTTTTTAAATGTTCTTATAGTGTATATTCTCTGGTTTTACTGTAATTAATTCAAGTCTGAGTTTAACGTGGAATATCTGTGACCTTTAAGATCTCTCATCTCATCTCATCTCAATGCCAGGAACAAATGCTCAGTGTCCCAATAATACAGAAGACCTAAATGGTAATAAAGGAATATCTATGTTTCAGTGTAATGTCCTGTTATGTCTGTATAATGAAAAACACCTTACAAATGTAATAAACATTTAAAATTTAAAGTAATATAAATATCCAGGTGTGGCTGACTGTAGACTCAGACTGACTACCTGGAGGTAAAGAGAGCCTTCTCATTGATCATGTTGACTCTGAAGATGTTCACAGCCTTGTTGATATCCATCACATCCTGGTACTTCTCTATGAGAGACCTGGAGAGAGATGACACTCTTAAATGTTTAGTAAAGTCTCTACTTGTTGATATCCATCACAGCCTGGTACTTCTATATGAGAGACCTGGAGAGAGATGACAGTTCACACAAGCATTTAAGTATCAAAGCCATAATATCACATCTAACACACACAAACCAATAGACCAACCTAAACCTTTAGCAAATTTACTCTGACCACCCTAGTTATAAAACATTCTGATATCATCTAGTGACTGTACCTGAAATGTGTAGTTGTAAAACATTATAACAGCATCAATATAATAGACCTCTAATGTGTAGTTATGATACATTATAACAGCATCAATATAATAGACCTCTAATGTGTAGTTATGATACATTATAACACCATCAATATAATAGACCTCTAATGTGAAGTTATGATACATTATAACAGCATCAATATAATAGACCTCTAATGTGTAGTTATGATACATTATAACAGCATCAATATAATAGACCTCTAATGTGTAGTTATGATACATTATAACAGCATCAATATAATAGACCTCTAATGTGAAGTCATGATACATTATAACACCATCAATATAATAGACCTCTAATGTGTAGTTATGATACATTATAACAGCATCAATAATGTAAATGTAATGTGAAGTTATAATACATTATAACACCATCAATATAATAGACCTCTAATGTGTAGTTATGATACATTATAACACCATCAATATAATAGACCTCTAATGTGTAGTTATGATACATTATAACACCATCAATATAATAGACCTCTAATGTGTAGTTGTAAAACATTATAACAGCATCGATAATGTAAATGTAATGTGAAGTTATGATACATTATAACACCAATATGTGAATTGGTCCTCTTCTCGGTCGGGATGACAGTGGAATGGTAGTGAAGGCGGATGGGAGACCATAACAACATTATAATGTATCTCTAATGTGTAGTTATGATACATTATAACACCACCATTATAATGGACCTCTAATGTGTGTTTATAATACATTATAACACCCCCATTATAATGGACCTCTAATGTGTGTTTATAATACATTATAACACCACCATTATAATGGACCTCTAATGTGTGTTTATAATACGTAATAACACCACCATTATAATGGACCTCTAATGTGTGTTTATAATACATTATAACACCCCCATTATAATGGACCTCTAATGTGTGTTTATAATACATTATAACACCACCATTATAATGGACCTCTAATGTGTGTTTATAATACATTATAACACCACCATTATAATGGACCTCTAATGTGTGTTTATAATACGTAATAACACCACCATTATAATGGACCTCTAATGTGTGTTTATAATACATTATAACACCACCATTATAATGGACCTCTAATGTGTGTTTATAATACGTAATAACACCACCATTATAATGGACCTCTAATGTGTGTTTATAATACGTTATAACACCACCATTATAATGTATCTCTAATGTGTAGTTATGATACATTATAACACCACCAAGTCACTGTACCTCTCAATTGTCCCGGGCATGTCCTTTCTCCCCACGCCTCCAGGGGGCTTAATGAGCAACTACATGGGAAGAGGTTAAGCCGGGGGTGGGAGCAGGGGCTGCAATTTGATAATGTTGTCCGGTTCTTACCAGCAGTTTAAGTTCGACGTTCTTCAGAGTTAGCTCATAGTGTTGATGTGTTCTCTGGAGAAACTGCTTGATGTCTTCTGGGCCCTCAAGTGTTCTGATCAGCTCCTGACACACACACACAAACAACACACACACACACACACACACACACACACACACACACACACACACACACACACACACACACACACACACACACACACACACACACACACACACACACACACACACACACACACACACACACACACACACACACACACACACACACACACACACACACACACACACACACACACACACACACACACACACACACACACACACACACACACACACACACACACACACACACACAAGGAACAGGCATAAAAATAAATACAGTATATATACAAATTCTGTTATAAACCAAGATGCCAACCACAAAAACACCTGACTATTACTCAGTTGTAGATGTGTAGTTTTAGCGTACCTCCAGCATGGAAATGGATCTGTTCAGGTAGAGCGCCTCCTGGTGGCAGAACTCAGTGTAGCGCAGGACAGGCAGATGTCCGGCATACATCCTGCTGAGGAAGGCTGAAGCGTAATGAAGGGTCTCGTCCGCTACTCTCTCACTGGCTGTCCACATGACGTCATACAAACTGGCCCCTTCAACCAGCCCTGGGGGGCGGAATGGGGTGACAAACAGCAGGCATGAAGAGAAGAGTGGCTTTACAAAGTAAAGAGATATCCTGTATTTCTGTCATGCAAAGCAGATTATCATTAAATGAATGGGTGCGTCTGTCTCTTCAACCTGCTATGAGATCCCAGATCACATGATATGAATCTCTATTAATTGCCTACAGTGTGCCACAGACCCGCTTACAATAGCCTGGTGGGGGACGCCGTAGTCTGGGGCCGATCCTGGCAGCTCAGAGCGAGGTCAATCCGTTCAAAACAGATTTATTTAACATAAACACAAAACAATCCGTGAACGGCAAAACACTGTAACTTGTTTAAGATAATAATGCACATGTTCAGCGACTTATAAAACATTAAAACAACAGCAATTATTTCTTAAATCAACACCTCATTTGACTTGTGACTTGGAAATAATAACCAACAACTGTGCATACAGATCCAGTGACTTGAATACACACAATCAACTGAAAATCCCAGTGCTCAGAATAAAACCAACGTGCTCCAACACACTTCTAGCCCATTAGATGCATCTGGGGACTAGGAAGTGTGACAATGGCAACACTCCAAGTGATGATAAAGTTACTTGCTGTTTATTTTAATTAATACATTTAAAAATTATAATACATTTATTTAACTAAATAAAATAGAAATACCCCCCAAAAAAAAACAAAAAAGAGAAATTAATTTAAAAGGCAAAAATTGTATTTAAATTGTTGGTTCTTGATCTGGTGTTGGATATGGAATTCTGATTTTGGTCAAACGCTCGTAATAAATGCTTGTTTTAAAAAACTCATAATAAACGCTTGTTATAAATACTCGTTAAACACTTGTTATAAACACTAATGGGTGGAAACCAACCAAGATAATTTGGCATCACAACAACTTACTAAACAGTCACTAAGTGTGCCTGCCATTGTGGGTGTAATCTGCACATTGTGGGTGTTATCTGCACATTGTGGGTGTTATCTGCACATTGTGGGTGTTATCTGCACATTGTGGGTGTTATCTGCACATTGTGGGTGTTATCTGCACATTGTGGGTGTTATCTGCACATTGTGGGTGTTATCTGCACATTGTGGGTGTTATCTGCACATTGTGGGTGTTATCTGCACATTGTGGGTGTTATCTGCACATTGTGGGTGTTATCTGCACATTGTGGGTGTTATCTGCACATTGTGGGTGTTATCTGCATATTGTGGGTGTTATCTGCACATTGTGGGTGTTATCTGCACATTGTGGGTGTTATCTGCACATTGTGGGTGTTATCTGCACATTGTGGGTGTTATCTGCACATTGTGGGTGTTCTGCATATTGTGGGTGTTATCTGCATATTGTGGGTGTTATCTGCATATTGTGGGTGTTATCTGCATATTGTGGGTGTTATCTGCATATTGTGGGTGTTCTGCATATTGTGGGTGTTATCTGCATATTGTGGGTGTTATCTGCATATTGTGGGTGTTCTGCATATTGTGGGTGTTCTGCATATTGTGGGTGTTATCTGCATATTGTGGGTGTTATCTGCATATTGTGGGTGTTATCTGCATATTGTGGGTGTTATCTGCATATTGTGGGTGTTATCTGCACATTGTGGGTGTTATCTGCATATTGTGGGTGTTATCTGCATATTGTGGGTGTTATCTAACATTTGCATATTTACACGTACATTAGTCATTAGTGTGTGTTTGTGCAGTTTATTAAGACACACGTAGATCATCTGAACACATAGGGTTATAGTAATCGACATTCACACCCTGAATACAACTATGGTCACAAGTTATAAAAATACTTATTTAAAATGAAAGAGTGAATCGTAGTGTCTGTCTTTAACCATCATGTACTACAACCACTTACCGGTCTGGGGGATGTTCTTCTGACTTTGCAGTAAATCAACATTGGATCTAAGCGGACCGAAAGAGAGGTTTAGAGTTTAAGATCCCTGATAATTTAATAATAAATCCTCTAAAACATTCTCAGTCCATCTAGCTTTTGTTTATAACTCTATTTAAAAAGATAGTGGAAAAGTGTTACAGCAGAAACCAGTGGCAGAAATATGAGTTCCTATAAACTTTCTACTTAAGTCGTGATCATGTTCAGATACCAGTAAACAGACATGCCTGATGACCTTTACTAACCCCGGGTTTGAATCCCAGGCAGGACACAGGACAGTGTTAGCACGCTTACCTCGTCTTCATGGAACAAACGTAGAATCGCAGCTCTTCACAAGATGCATCATTCCAGCCACGCCCACCTGAAGGTAACAACCAATCACATCTCTGGAATAAAGTAATCTCTGTGATAAAGTGTGTCTATGTGTCTGTACCTCCAGTGTGTAGTTCCATACAGTTCTATGTGTCTGTACCTCCAGTGTGTAGTTCCATACAGTTCTATGTGTCTGTACCTCCAGTCTGTAGTTCCATACAGTTCTATGTGTCTGTACCTCCAGTGTGTAGTTCCATACAGTTCTATGTGTCTGTACCTCCAGTGTGTAGTTCCATACAGTTCTATGTGTCTGTACCTCCAGTGTGTAGTTCCATACAGTTCTATGTGTCTGTACCTCCAGTGTGTAGTTCCATACAGTTCTATGTGTCTGTACCTCCAGTGTGTAGTTCCATACAGTTCTATGTGTCTGTACCTCCAGTGTGTAGTTCCATACAGTTCTATGTGTCTGTACCTCCAGTGTGTAGTTCCATACAGTTCTATGTGTCTGTACCTCCAGTGTGTAGTTCCATACAGTTCTATGTGTCTGTACCTCCAGTCTGTAGTTCCATACAGTTCTATGTGTCTGTACCTCCAGTCTGTAGTTCCATACAGTTCTATGTGTCTGTACCTCCAGTGTGTAGTTCCATACAGTTCTATGTGTCTGTACCTCCAGTGTGTAGTTCCATACAGTTCTATGTGTCTGTACCTCCAGTGTGTAGCTCCATACAGTTCTATGTGTCTGTACCTCCAGTGTGTAGTTCCATACAGTTCTATGTGTCTGTACCTCCAGTGTGTAGTTCCATACAGTTCTATGTGTCTGTACCTCCAGTGTGTAGTTCCATACAGTTCTATGTGTCTGTACCTCCAGTGTGTAGTTCCATACAGTTCTATGTGTCTGTACCTCCAGTGTGTAGTTCCATACAGTTCTATGTGTCTGTACCTCCAGTGTGTAGTTCCATACAGTTCTATGTGTCTGTACCTCCAGTGTGTAGTTCCATACAGTTCTATGTGTCTGTACCTCCAGTGTGTAGTTCCATACAGTTCTATGTGTCTGTACCTCCAGTGTGTAGTTCCATACAGTTCTATGTGTCTGTACCTCCAGTGTGTAGTTCCATACAGTTCTATGTGTCTGTACCTCCAGTGTGTAGTTCCATACAGTTCTATGTGTCTGTACCTCCAGTGTGTAGTTCCATACAGTTCTATGTGTCTGTACCTCCAGTGTGTAGTTCCATACAGTTCTATGTGTCTGTACCTCCAGTGTGTAGTTCCATACAGTTCTATGTGTCTGTACCTCCAGTGTGTAGTTCCATACAGTTCTATGTGTCTGTACCTCCAGTGTGTAGTTCCATACAGTTCTATGTGTCTGTACCTCCAGTGTGTAGTTCCATACAGTTCTATGTGTCTGTACCTCCAGTGTGTAGTTCCATACAGTTCCTGTATACAGTTCTATGTGTCTGTACCTCCAGTCTGTAGTTCCATACAGTTCTATGTGTCTGTACCTCCAGTCTGTAGTTCCATACAGTTCTATGTGTCTGTACCTCCAGTGTGTAGTTCCATACAGTTCTATGTGTCTGTACCTCCAGTGTGTAGTTCCATACAGTTCTATGTGTCTGTACCTCCAGTGTGTAGTTCCATACAGTTCTATGTGTCTGTACCTCCAGTGTGTAGTTCCATACAGTTCTATGTGTCTGTACCTCCAGTGTGTAGTTCCATACAGTTCTATGTGTCTGTACCCAGTGTGTAGTTCCATAACAGTTCTATGTGTCTGTACCTCCAGTGTGTAGTTCCATACAGTTCTATGTGTCTGTACCTCCAGTGTGTAGTTCCATACAGTTCTATGTGTCTGTACCTCCAGTGTGTAGTTCCATACAGTTCTATGTGTCTGTACCTCCAGTGTGTAGTTCCATACAGTTCTATGTGTCTGTACCTCCAGTGTGTAGTTCCATACAGTTCTATGTGTCTGTACCTCCAGTGTGTAGTTCCATACAGTTCTATGTGTCTGTACCTCCAGTGTGTAGTTCCATACAGTTCTATGTGTCTGTACCTCCAGTGTGTAGTTCCATACAGTTCTATGTGTCTGTACCTCCAGTGTGTAGTTCCATACAGTTCTATGTGTCTGTACCTCCAGTGTGTAGTTCCATACAGTTCTATGTGTCTGTACCTCCAGTGTGTAGTTCCATACAGTTCTATGTGTCTGTACCTCCAGTGTGTAGTTCCATACAGTTCTATGTGTCTGTACCTCCAGTGTGTAGTTCCATACAGTTCTATGTGTCTGTACCTCCAGTGTGTAGTTCCATACAGTTCTATGTGTCTGTACCTCCAGTGTGTAGTTCCATACAGTTCTATGTGTCTGTACCTCCAGTGTGTAGTTCCATACAGTTCTATGTGTCTGTACCTCCAGTGTGTAGTTCCATACAGTTCTATGTGTCTGTACCTCCAGTGTGTAGTTCCATACAGTTCTATGTGTCTGTACCTCCAGTGTGTAGTTCCATACAGTTCTATGTGTCTGT
The DNA here is from genome assembly GCA_029465975.1 of Dallia pectoralis. NCBI lineage: Eukaryota > Metazoa > Chordata > Actinopteri > Esociformes > Umbridae > Dallia > Dallia pectoralis. The sequence continues at coordinate 21,956,656 of CM055735.1, forward strand.
ACCTCCAGTGTGTAGTTCCATACAGTTCTATGTGTCTGTACCTCCAGTGTGTAGTTCCATACAGTTCTATGTGTCTGTACCTCCAGTGTGTAGTTCCATACAGTTCTATGTGTCTGTACCTCCAGTGTGTAGTTCCATACAGTTCTATGTGTCTGTACCTCCAGTGTGTAGTTCCATACAGTTCTATGTGTCTGTACCTCCAGTGTGTAGTTCCATACAGTTCTATGTGTCTGTACCTCCAGTCTGTAGTTCCATACAGTTCTATGTGTCTGTACCTCCAGTGTGTAGTTCCATACAGTTCTATGTGTCTGTACCTCCAGTGTGTAGTTCCATACAGTTCTATGTGTCTGTACCTCCAGTGTGTAGTTCCATACAGTTCTATGTGTCTGTACCTCCAGTCTGTAGTTCCATACAGTTCTATGTGTCTGTACCTCCAGTCTGTAGTTCCATACAGTTCTATGTGTCTGTACCTCCAGTCTGTAGTTCCATACAGTTCTATGTGTCTGTACCTCCAGTCTGTAGTTCCATACAGTTCTATGTGTCTGTACCTCCAGTGTGTAGTTCCATACAGTTCTATGTGTCTGTACCTCCAGTGTGTAGTTCCATACAGTTCTATGTGTCTGTACCTCCAGTGTGTAGTTCCATACAGTTCTATGTGTCTGTACCTCCAGTGTGTAGTTCCATACAGTTCTATGTGTCTGTACCTCCAGTGTGTAGTTCCATACAGTTCTATGTGTCTGTACCTCCAGTGTGTAGTTCCATACAGTTCTATGTGTCTGTACCTCCAGTCTGTAGTTCCATACAGTTCTATGTGTCTGTACCTCCAGTGTGTAGTTCCATACAGTTCTATGTGTCTGTACCTCCAGTGTGTAGTTCCATACAGTTCTATGTGTCTGTACCTCCAGTCTGTAGTTCCATACAGTTCTATGTGTCTGTACCTCCAGTGTGTAGTTCCATACAGTTCTATGTGTCTGTACCTCCAGTCTGTAGTTCCATACAGTTCTATGTGTCTGTACCTCCAGTCTGTAGTTCCATACAGTTCTATGTGTCTGTACCTCCAGTGTGTAGTTCCATACAGTTCTATGTGTCTGTACCTCCAGTGTGTAGTTCCATACAGTTCTATGTGTCAGTACCTCCAGTGTGTAGTTCCATACAGTTCTATGTGTCTGTACCTCCAGTGTGTAGTTCCATACAGTTCTATGTGTCTGTACCTCCAGTGTGTAGTTCCATACAGTTCTATGTGTCTGTACCTCCAGTGTGTAGTTCCATACAGTTCTATGTGTCTGTACCTCCAGTGTGTAGTTCCATACAGTTCTATGTGTCTGTACCTCCAGTGTGTAGCTCCATACAGTTCTATGTGTCTGTACCTCCAGTGTGTAGTTCCATACAGTTCTATGTGTATGCACCTCCAGTGTGTAGTTCCATACAGTTCTATGTGTCAGTACCTCCAGTCTGTAGTTCCATACAGTTCTATGTGTCTGTACCTCCAGTGTGTAGTTCCATACAGTTCTATGTGTCTGTACCTCCAGTGTGTAGTTCCATACAGTTCTATGTGTCAGTACCTCCAGTCTGTAGTTCCATACAGTTCTATGTGTCAGTACCTCCAGTGTGTAGTTCCATACAGTTCTTTCCATGTCCAGAGATAATTGGCTCCTCCTCTCCGTGGAAATTGTAAAACACTGAGCCGTCACTCCAGAGCCACACCCCCTTCTGAACACAAATAAACACTGACTAACCAGTGATTAACCACACCCCCTCCTGATTTGTATATGTACAGTATATGTGACAGACTGACTGACTGTGTAAACAATAGATGCAGTGTACCTGAGTTATGTCATAGCCTCCAATCCACACTGGCTGGTTTGTGTGTCTTTTCACCAGATCCTGGATGAACACCTGTTGATCTGGACTGTGAATTGAAGCCAGATTTCCTCCACTCTGGGAGCAGTAGGACTGGTGAGACAGAAAAATGCTCAGTCTCTGAATATCATTAGTATTAAAACAGCATGTAAAAAATATTTATGTAAATGCCAATTTGGATATGTGATTAAATTAGAATTTCACATGATGTGAAAAGTCTTAAGTACGTTGTCATGTAACAAGTATCAAAAAAAGTATATAAAGTAAGTAAATCAGTGGTTTTTGTTTGTCTGTTTATGCACAAAATAAGATGGACAACAATAATTAGTATGTTGGAGGTATTTCCTGTTTTGCCAAGCACACTAAATCATACAGCATCCCCACACATATTTAGTTTAATATCAGCAGATATAATAGCAGTATAGAAGCAGAAGTATTTTAACTGTGGTTTCTCTCTAGGACCCGTGTTACCTCAGCTGACACCCAGGTGGCCCAGACGGGGTAGAAGGAGAAACATCGATGCCCGTTCTGATGCCACCCGTCTGGGCATGTTGACTGGGACGTCACCCCTGTTTCCATCTCTGTGGGGTTCACAGCACCTGCATCAACAAAACAGTTTACAGTTAAAAAAAGATTTGAGATGGGAAAACATTAATTGTCATTGAGTAGCATTTAAAATATGTTTTTGGTTTGAAATTTTAATAAATATAAAATCATTAAAACTGTTTACAGACATAAATTGGTAGATGTAAAGAAGGTTAAGCACATACCTGAGGGAAGCTGTAGGACCGTCACTGCAGAGAACATATATATATATTAATGTGTGTATAATGTGTGTATACTGTGTATATATGTATATGTGTATTTGGTGTATATATATATATATATATATACTAATAATACTTGAAGCACATACCTGAGACCAGCTGTAGGACCGTCACTGTAGAGAACAGCCACACCATTCTGCCAACGGACCTACTGAGGCAAACATGATATGAGATGACTCTTGTGTTGTGTACTCAGTATTACTAGGAGTTAATGGGCTCTGTAGTTCAAGTTGAATATCAGTTTAGAAAAAACATTTATTACGATAATGCTACACATTCTGACATATCCTGGAGTCACAGATTTTAAAAATGGTGTTACATTCTGGTATTAGGTAGGTCGGATGGAGCCAGGCACAGGAACAGAAAAGCATCTTGGAGAGTTTTAACACACAATGCGAACAAGCAGGAGTACACTCTGTACTAAATAATCAAGTGCGTCAAAGTGAACACTAATCCGTCTTCAAATACAGGAACACGGAAATACTAGCTCCTCGGAGACACAGTACAGAACACGTAACATAGAACAATACCACACAGAAACAAGACCAAACACAGGGAACCTATATACTCTACTAATGAGGGAATGGGCACCAGGTGTGTGTAATGATGAGACATGACCAAACACAGGGGACCTATATACTCTACTAATGAGGGAATGGGCACCAGGTGTGTGATGAGACATGACCAAACACAGGAACCTATATACTCTACTAATGAGGGGATGGACACCAGGTGTGTGTAATAATAAGACATGACCAAACGCAGGGGACCTATATACTCTACTAATGAGGGAATTGACACCAGGTGTGTGTAATGATGAGACATGACCAAACACAGGAAACCTATATACTCTACTATTTAGGGAATGGCCACCAGGTGTGTGTAATGATGAGACATGACCAAACACAGGGAACCTATTGTTGTGGATTATTCTACATGTCGGCTGTGAAGTTCAGAAAATAGTGTAGATAAACATGTGATAGAAGATGTGTATATTAGTGAGGCCTGGGGAGGCCAGAAAGGGATGACAGCACCATAAAAGGATATGTACCAGGCCTCCCCTTTACTTGACTGGGGAATGAACCTCGGGTTTTATGACGGCTCCAAACATCACCCATAGTATACTGTATGTACAATTTTCCATACCTTTTACATCTGTTTTCTCTGCTGTGATGTCATTCTCCTGGGCCCAACTTAGCTTCTGCATATGATTCCTAACCTTTTAAGGTTTACCCCATGTATGCTTTCCTGCTCTATGACCTATATAAACTGAGTGTATTGTATGCCTTGGTTGGGAATAACCTGCCACCGCATTGTTACCGTGAGCGCGTGTGTTAAGGTTTTCCTCATCTATCAATTAAACTGTTAGAGTTAACTTGAGAGATACTCTTGTCTGTTCTTATTTCGAGTCTGAGTTCAGTGTGTATTTGCTTAATGTTATTCTAGAGACATAGGTATAGTAACATTAATTACGTGGTATTAGAAATAATTCCATAACACCTATATACTCTACTAATGAGGGGATGGACACCAGGTGTGTGTAATAATAAGACATGACCAAACGCAGGGGACATATATACTCTACTAATGAGGGGATGGGCACCAGGTGTGTGTAATGATGAGACATGACCAAACACAGGGAACCTATATACTCTACTAATGAGGGGATGGACACCAGGTGTGTGTAATGATGAGACATGACCAAACACAGGAAACCTATATACTCTACTAATGAGGGAATGGGCACCAGGTGTGTGTAATGATGAGACATGACCAAACACAGGGAACCTATATACTCTACTAATGAGGGAATGGGCACCAGGTGTGTGTAATGATGAGACATGACCAAACACAGGGAACCTATATACTCTACTAATCAGGGAATGGGCACCAGGTGTGTAATGATGAGACATGACCAAACACAGGGGACCTACATACTCTACTAATGAGGGAATGGGCACCAGGTGTGTGTAATGATGAGACATGACCAAACACAGGGGACCTATATACTCTACTAATTAGGGGATGGACACCAGGTGTGTGTAATGATGAGACATGACCAAACACAGGGAACCTATATACTCTACTAATGAGGGAATGGTCACCAGGTGTGTGTTATGATGAGACATGACCAAACATAGGAAACTTATATACTCTACTATTGAGGGAATGGCCACCAGGTGTGTGATGAGACATGACCAAACACAGGGGACATATATACTAATGAGGGGATGGACACCAGGTGTGTGTAATGATGAGACATGACCAAACACAGGAAACCTATATACTCTACTAATGAGGGGATGGACACCAGGTGTGTGTAATGATGAGACATGACCAAACACAGGGAACCTATATACTCTACTAATGAGGGGATGGACACCAGGTGTGTGTAATGATGAGACATGACCAAACACAGGGGACCTATATACTCTACTAATGAGGGAATGGACACCAGGTGTGTAATGATGAGGCATGACCAAACACAGGGGACCTATATACTCTACTAATGAGAGGATGGACACCAGGTGTGTGTAATGATGAGACATGACCAAACACAGGAAACCTATATACTCTACTAATGAGGGAATGGCCACCAGGTGTGTGTAATGATGAGACATGACCAAACACAGGGGACATATATACTCTACTAATGAGGGGATGGACACCAGGTGTGTGTAATGATGAGACATGACCAAACACAGGGGACCTATATACTCTACTAATTAGGGGATGGACACCAGGTGTGTGTAATGATGAGACATGACCAAACACAGGGAACCTATATACTCTACTAATCAGGGAATGGGCACCAGGTGTGTAATGATGAGACATGACCAAACACAGGGGACCTACATACTCTACTAATGAGGGAATGGGCACCAGGTGTGTGTAATGATGAGACATGACCAAACACAGGGGACCTATATACTCTACTAATTAGGGGATGGACACCAGGTGTGTGTAATGATGAGACATGACCAAACACAGGGAACCTATATACTCTACTAATGAGGGAATGGTCACCAGGTGTGTGTTATGATGAGACATGACCAAACATAGGAAACCTATATACTCTACTAATGAGGGAATGGACACCAGGTGTGTGTAATGATGAGACATGACCAAACACAGGGGACCTATATACTCTACTAATTAGGGGATGGACACCAGGTGTGTGTAATGATGAGACATGACCAAACACAGGGAACCTATATACTCTACTAATGAGGGAATGGTCACCAGGTGTGTGTTATGATGAGACATGACCAAACACAGGAAACCTATATACTCTACTATTGAGGGAATGGCCACCAGGTGTGTGATGAGACATGACCAAACACAGGGGACTTATATACTAATGAGGGGATGGACACCAGGTGTGTGTAATGATGAGACATGACCAAACACAGGAAACCTATATACTCTACTAATGAGGGGATGGACACCAGGTGTGTGTAATGATGAGACATGACCAAACACAGGGGACCTATATACTCTACTAATGAGGGAATGGACACCAGGTGTGTAATGATGAGGCATGACCAAACACAGGGGACCTATATACTCTACTAATGAGGGGATGGACACCAGGTGTGTGTAATGATGAGACATGACCAAACACAGGAAACCTATATACTCTACTAATGAGGGGATGGACACCAGGTGTGTGTAATGATGAGACATGACCAAACACAGGAAACCTATATACTCTACTAATGAGGGAATGGACACCAGGTGTGTGTAATGATGAGACATGACCAAACACAGGGAACCTATATACTCTACTAATGAGGGGATGGACACCAGGTGTGTGTAATGATGAGACGTGACCAAACACAGGGGACCTATATACTAATGAGGGAATGGGCACCAGGTGTGTGTAATGATGAGACATGACCGAACACAGGGAAGCTATATAAGATACTAATGAGGGAATGGACACCATGTGTGTGTAATGATGAGACATGACCAAACACAGGGAACCTATATACTCTACTAATGAGGGAATGGGCACCAGGTGTGTGTAATGATGAGACATGACCAAACACAGTGGACCTATATACTCTACTAATGAGGGGATGGACACCAGGTGTGTGTAATGATGAGACATGACCAAACACAGGAAACCTATATACTCTACTAATGAGGGAATGGACACCAGGTGTGTGTAATGATGAGACATGACCAAACACAGGGAACCTATATACTCTACTAATGAGGGGATGGACACCAGGTGTGTGTAATGATGAGACATGACCAAACACAGGGAACCTATATACTCTACTAATGAGGGAATGGACACCAGGTGTGTGTAATGATGAGACATGACCAAACACAGGGAACCTATATACTCTACTAATGAGGGGATGGACACCAGGTGTGTGTAATGATGAGACATGACCAAACACAGGGGACCTATATACTCTACTAATGAGGGAATGGACACCAGGTGACACACAGTTTTCAATTTCCAGCCAGCCGGCCAATGCATTTCTGGAAAGCCCTAAGGTTGAAATGTGCTTTTTCTCTGTATTTCATCCAAATTGTGTAAACTATGATTTGGATAAATATTGTTGCTATATTATAACTATACAGTAGCACATAAAAGAATAGTGTCTGTACACAGGCTTATTACTAATACAGATAGCATAACTCAATTTGAACTAACACTAAGCCAACACTATTTGACTCCTACACTGCAATACATTCTCCGTTTTAAACTGTATCTCACATTTTATCTCTGCTAGTTTTCTTTTGGAAAGGAAAGTGCTGTCCTGGCCAGCCAGTTAATATTTGGTCTTGTTGTTCTACCGTTGCCCTGGAAAATTGTTATTCTGTTTTTAGTTTCTATGAAACTCAGTGAAGCCTAGGTATTATCGAGCTGTAGATATAAGGCATTGACAAAATACACCCGTACTTCCTTAAGTATTTCAGTTAGGGGTGAATCAATAGTTGTGGGTTTAGTGACACATACAGCATCCCACATTCTTGTATATATTTGATTATATCTTTTCACGTGACAACACTGAAGAAATGACACTTTGCTACAATGTAAAGTAGTGGGTGTGCAGCTTGTATAACCGTGTAAATTTGCTGTCCCTCAACATAACCTGTTAAGGTCCCTGGTTAGGTTCATAGGTGCATGATATTAATTATACGTTACTTTTCATGTCAGTGAGTTTCTTTTGTTTAGTGCATCTGGCACAGACCACACAGAGACCACAGAGATATCATAACCAGTTTTACCAGCTGAGGGCTGTTTGTTGCTGTAGATGACAAACTTTTGTTTAGCCACCACAAGCTTCTAATCGGCCCGTCAGAAAAGTCTTTGTAGTTGATTTATAGTGAAGTCACACTGTGACCCCATTTCATTAATTATCATTGGATGGGAGAAAATCCTGTATTACTACAAAAAATGTAACAGCATGACACAAAACGGGAGGTGTAGTTAAGAAAAGCCATAAGCAGAGCCAAGTATCCGCTTAAACAAAAGGTTTATTTGAACACAGAATATAAAACAAACCGTAAACGGCAAAAACACTTGTTGAACTGAAATAAAAATGTGCATATTCAACGACTTATAAATGAATTCAAACAACAATGACACTTCCTTATATACATAACACTCACCTTTATATAACTCATGAACATGCAAACCACCATGGGGGCAGAACGCCCTGATTAAGTTATGAAATACGTTTCCAAAATAATATTTCTAAAAAGCCTATTTGCGGAAGAAATATGTAATATTTGAGTCACATAAAAGCTATTTATTCTTTTTGTTTTGTTTTGTTCCTTAAAATAGTGGCGACCCCCCCCACCTCAATCAGAAAATGGTTTGGCCACTGATCAATATGTTGTCATTTCATTTGAAGTTCAGTTAGCTCAAAATGTCCGATAAGCAGAAGTCCGGTGCTCGGAAAAGAAAAGAAAAAAATAAGAAAAATAGAAGAAACTAGAGGCCTTGGATATTTCCTGGTGCCCGGTAACAGAGGGACAGAGTCAGGCTACCGATGAGAGAGTAGCGAGAGAGAATCACAGTGACGCGGGGGGCTCCCGGTGCCCCGTCGGAGAACCTGAGCAGGGTGGATCAGAGACTGATTGCTCACGTCATTTCATTTCTTAATGATTTGCCACAAGGAAAGTTTGGCGCATGGCATTTGGAGTTCAACTCTAAACACGTCACGCCAGCAGTAGCCTAAAATACAATGGTAAATATTTATTTATTTCCTGCTAGTGTCAGGATAAGAATACATAAAATTATGAAGAGTGTATTTGGCAACAGCTTATGTGTAGTTTGTTAATGTTAAACATTATTGTGAAAGCCTGTTACTTGACTTTTGCAGAGGGAGATGTTGGGAGAGGAAGAGCAGAGGAGGGGAACAGTAGAGGGAGAGAAACAGTAGAAGAAGAGCAGAGGAGGGGAACAGTAGAGGGAGAGAAACAGTAGAAGAAGAGCAGAGGAGGGGAACAGTAGAGGGAGAGAAACAGTAGAAGAAGAGCAGAGGAGGGGAACAGTAGAGGGAGAGAAACAGTAGAAGAAGAGCAGAGGAGGGGAACAGTAGAGGGAGAGAAACAGTAGAAGAAGAGCAGAGGAGGGGAACAGTAGAGGGAGAGAAACAGTAGAAGAAGAGCAGAGGAGGGGAACTGTAGAGGGAGAGAAACAGTAGAAGAAGAGCAGAGGAGGGGAACAGTAGAGGGAGAGAAACAGTAGAAGAAGAGCAGAGGGGGGGAACAGTAGAGGGAGAGAAACAGTAGAAGAAGAGCAGAGGGGGAACAGTAGAGGGAGAGAAACAGTAGAAGAAGAGCAGAGGAGGGAACAGTAGAGGGAGAGAAACAGTAGAAGAAGAGCAGAGGAGGGGAACAGTAGAGGGAGAGAAACAGTAGAAGAAGAGCAGAGGAGGGGAACAGTAGAGGGAGAGAAACAGTAGAAGAAGAGCAGAGGAGGGGAACAGTAGAGGGAGAGAAACAGTAGAAGAAGAGCAGAGGAGGGGAACAGTAGAGGGAGAGAAACAGTAGAAGAAGAGCAGAGGAGGGGAACAGTAGAGGGAGAGAAACAGTAGAAGAAGAGCAGAGGAGGGGAACAGTAGAGGGAGAGAAACAGTAGAAGAAGAGCAGAGGAGGGGAACAGTAGAGGGAGAGAAACAGTAGAAGAAGAGCAGAGGAGGGGAACAGTAGAGGGAGAGAAACAGTAGAAGAAGAGCAGATGAGGGGAACAGTAGAGGGAGAGAAACAGTAGAAGAAGAGCAGAGGAGGGGAACTGTAGAGGGAGAGAAACAGTAGAAGAAGAGCAGAGGAGGGGAACAGTAGAGAGAGAGAAACAGTAGAAGAAGAGCAGAGGAAAGGAAGAGCAGAATGGAAGAGCAAGGGAAAAGGAGAGATCTGGACACGGGGGGCATCTCAGATTGTCCCATCCCGGGCCTAGGCAAGTCTGTCAGCAGCCCTGCAACAAAATGACAAGCAAACGCTCAACGTAAATACCAACTACTAAACCCCCACCTGGTTTGTGATATAAGCTAAACCAATTACCCAAATAATGACACCCAGGCAACATGTAAACTGCTGTTGAGGATATTACTGTATTTATATCGTGGGTCTATTCAGAAGCGTCTGTTTTTAATCAGTGTTGGTATGTGTAATGATTCCAGCCAATGGGAATATTTCCAGTGTTAGTTTTTGTTCTGGTTTGTCTGGTTTGTTATGTCTTTATTTGGAGTTCTTGTCTTTTTTAGTTTATTTGTCTTTCACCTGTGTTCGCTTCCTCTTTGTTCATGTGTGTATTCCGTTTTTCATTCCCATTACTGGCTGGTTCCTTGTTTTATTGTGATGTCCCCATATCTGTGTGCTTCCAGCGCCTGGTGCTCAGTTTGGTTTTGTGCTGAGTTACAACTCCTTCTTTTACCCTTAAAACGTGAGAGTGTGTAGGTAAGTTCAATGATCTGAGTGCCCTGCTTGGTTTATAATCTGCAAACATATCAGAAATGTATTCAGGGCCCAGTCGGTTCAGAGATTTATAGACTACTAGCAAAACATTAAAATCTATTCTGTAACTGACTTGAAGCCAGTACAAAGATTTAAGAACCGGAGTGATGTGTTCTGTTCTCTTTGTCTTGGTTAACATTCTAGCAGCAGCATTCTGAATGAGTGCCAGCTGTTTTGGGGAATTCCAGTCAAGAACCCATTACGGTAGTCAACCCTACTGGAGAACTCTAGAAGAGCCCATTACGATAGTCAACCCTACTGGAGAACTCTAGAAGAGCCCATTACGGTAGTCAACACTACTGGAGAACCCTAGAAGAGCCCATTACGGTAGTCAACCCTACTGGAGAACCCTAGAAGAGCCCATTACGGTAGTCAACCCTACTGGAGAACCCTAGAAGAGCCCATTACGGTAGTCAACCCTACTGGAGAACCCTAGAAGAGCCCATTACGATAGTCAACCCTACTGGAGAACCCTAGAAGAGCCCATTACGATAGTCAACCCTACTGGAGAACCCTAGAAGAGCCCATTACGATAGCCAACCGTACTGGAGAACCCTAGAAGAGCCCATTACGGTAGTCAACCCTACTGGAGAACCCTAGAAGAGCCCATTACGATAGTCTAAATAAAACTAAACATGGTGAAGCTGCATTCAGCAGTTACGCTGCATGCAACTGGAATAAATTACCAGAAGATCTCAGGCGTGCCCCAAATGTAGCTATAAGGAACCAGGGTTTGTCTGGGTCTAGTCAGAGTCTGACACTCCCCCGATCAACAGGGAGGGGGAGTCATCAGACTCGATCAACCTCACCTGAGTTCTGAGCACACCTGCCGGTAATTAGGTATGGGATATAGGTGTGCTCAGAGGCTCATTCACTGGGAGGTATTGTTCCTAGTGACTTGCTGAGCGTTTGAAAGAGAGAGAGAGAGTTATTCCTAGAAGTCTTCCCGTGTACCAGTCCTTTGCTCCGTGTCCCGATTCCCGTTTTTGCTTAATCCTTCTGTTGTCTCCTAGTGATTCCCGAGTCCTGATCCTGTGCCCGTTTACCCGACTACGACTACGCCCGATCCGCCCGATCCCCCTCTGACTGCCTCTGATCTCTCCGTGTTGACCACTGCCTGCCTGACAAAGATTAAGCCTACTGTTTGTCTGTACTCTAATAAAGCTTTGCGGTTCTGCGATTGGACCTAACTCTGTCGTCTGAGTATTCGTTACAGTAGCCATTTTAAAGCCAGGCTAAAAACATTTCTCTTTTCACAAGCATATGACTGAGCGCTTAAACTTTATCACACTGTTAAGGCTATTTATATTTTTTATTCCTCATTGCATTGCCCATTTCATGTTTTTTTTCTGATACATGGCATAAATGAAACCTGTAATGTACATATAAGAATAGAGACCTGAACAGAGTACAGAGAATAGAGACCTGAAAAGATTCTGAAGACCTTTTGAATAAAATGTACACAGTAAATACTGATATTTAATGTTTTAAATGTACTTGATGCCAGTAAACAGGTTGCTATGAATATAAAATGCATTTTATTATTATTTTATTATTATTATCCTCTGTAAAGCTCATTGAAACTCTCCTATGTATGAATTTTGCTATATAAATAAACGCGCTTGCTTGCTCTAACTTTATTTTTACATTTTAGATGTTTTAATAACACTTTCTTCAATTATCTGCCAGTGTTTGCACTTGACAAGCTTCTATTAGCCTGGTTAAGGTATTTATAGTGAATTACTCAACCTAATCATGAAGGTATTTCTAGATGATTTATAGTGAATTCCTCAACCTAATCATCTCGTATGCCACTAAGAGACATTTCCCATAGCAGTTGACTAATATATCAACACATTAGGGTACAATACAGTAAAATAAAAGTATAAAAGTTCACATAGTAACATAACATAAAAGCATGAAATTAGTGTAAAGACCCGTACATCTAAAATTACGATTATTATTATAAATAAATAATGCTAATTAAAGATGGCTTACCTGACAGAGAACGAATAAAACTGTAGCAGTAGTAGATGGTGGATAAAGTTCACCTAGTAACATCATATAAAAACCATCAAATTGATGTAAAGACCCGTACATCTTAACTGATGATTATTGCTACAAAGTAATAATAAAATACAAATGTAAATGTTGCCTACCTGACAGGGAACTAATAAAACTGAAGCAGGAGTACTTAGAGTAGTAATCGTTTTGTTAGTAATACTTTAAGTCGTTTGAAAGCTTCAGATATCGTTGTGTATAAAGTAATGTACAGTGGGAACGAAACAAACAATGTGCTACACACCAGAGAAGTGGGCCCAATGTCCCCCCTCAACCCTAAGCCCTCATAGACTAAACTGACGTCACCTGGTAAGTGATTGAGTGCATGAATGGGACAGCACTTTGTGTATGTGTGTTTATACCGGTCATTACGGTACCTAGTGTAATAGACACACCCCTTATAAGATCCACCCAGCTGTCTATATGGTAGTGTCCCTGAGCTGGCAGGTGTATGTGTGTTTATACCGGTCATTACGGTACCTAGTGTAATAGACACACCCCTTATAAGATCCACTGTCTATATGGTAGTGTCCCTGAGCTGGCTGGTGTATGTGTGTTTATACCGGTCATTACGGTACCTAGTGTAATAGACACACCCCTTATAAGATCCACTGTCTATATGGTAGTGTCCCTGAGCTGGCAGGTGTATGTGTGTTTATACCGGTCATTACGGTACCTAGTGTAATAGACACACCCCTTATAAGATCCACTGTCTATATGGTAGTGTCCCTGAGCTGGCAGGTGTATGTGTGTTTATACCGGTCATTACGGTACCTAGTGTAATAGACACACCCCTTATAAGATCCACTGTCTATATGGTAGTGTCCCTGAGCTGGCTGGTGTATGTGTGTTTATACCGGTCATTACGGTACCTAGTGTAATAGACACACCCCTTATAAGATCCACTGTCTATATGGTAGTGTCCCTGAGCTGGCTGGTGTATGTGTGTTTATACCGGTCATTACGGTACCTAGTGTAATAGACACACCCCTTATAAGATCCACTGTCTATATGGTAGTGTCCCTGAGCTGGCTGGTGTATGTGTGTTTATACCGGTCATTACGGTACCTAGTGTAATAGACACACCCCTTATAAGATCCACTGTCTATATGGTAGTGTCCCTGAGCTGGCTGGTGTATGTGTGTTTATACCGGTCATTACGGTACCTAGTGTAATAGACACACCCCTTATAAGATCCACTGTCTATATGGTAGTGTCCCTGAGCTGGCTGGTGTATGTGTGTTTATACCGGTCATTACGGTACCTAGTGTAATAGACACACCCCTTATAAGATCCACTGTCTACAGTCCCTGACAAAAGTCTTGTCGCTTATCTATTTTCTAGAAACACCTGCTATTAACCAGACTTTTAATTAATCAATTGGTGTTAGAAATAGCTCATATGAAAAGCTAAAACCTTCCCAAATGATGTTTAATGCACAGAAATGAATTAGTTTCACTGAAAAAAGATGTATCATTTAATCAAGACAGAAAGGTCAAATTTTGGCAAGACAAAAGTTTTGTCGCCTATACAGAAATTGAACACATTTACTGCAAATACAAAAATATGTCAGCAAATTAAGTAGTGGTGCTGTGAGGTCCAAATTGAATATCTTGTATGACTTCCATGAGCTTGAAGGACTGCATCCATGCGGTTTGGCAAGGATTCATACAATTTATTGATGAAGTCATCAGGAATAGCAAAGAAAGCAGTCTTGCATGCCTCCCAGAGTTCATCAATATACTTTGGTTTCGTCTTCCATGCTTCCTCTTTCATCCTACCCCACATATGCTCAATGATGTTTATGTCTGGTGACTGGGCTGGCCAATCCTGGAGCATCTTGATCTTCTTCACCTTGAGGAACTTTGATGTGGAGATGGAAGTATGTGATGGTGCAACATCCTGCTGCAGAATTTGTCATATTTTATGGATGGGAATATAAGAGGTAGCTAAGATTTCTTGGTATTTTAGACTATTGATGTTGCCTTCCACCCTGCAGATCTCTTGCACACCCCCATACTGGAAGTAACCCCAGACCATGATTTTTCCGCCACCAAAATTGTTTTCTGGGTGAATCTCGGATCCATGCGGGCTCCAGTAGGTGTCCTGCAATATTTGCGGTGACTGTGGTGTAATTCAACAGAAGATTCATCTGAAAAATCCACCTTCTTCCACTTTTCCAGCGTCCATCCTTTTAGGAGGCTGTGGGCCTTGGAAATGCAACACGGTTTTTCAATTGTCTTTTGTTTAGTGCTGGCTTCTGGGCACTGATTCGACCATGGAGGCCATTTTGAGACAGAATCCGACAAACTGTTCTGGTTGAAACAGGGACTTCAGGTGCCCAGGTCTCATGGAGCTCTGCTGCAGTGGAAAATGGGCTGGCCTTGGATTTTCGAGCCAACAAACGATCCTCTCCAGCAGTTGTCTTGAGGGGTCTGCCTGACCTGGGCTTGTCAAAAACGTCTCCAGTGTCTTCAGATGTTTTTTTTATCCTCTGTACTTGACGCTGAGACACATTGAAGGTGTCTGCCACATCAGCAGTGGATCTGGTCTTCAGCCTCTTGATAATCAAAACTTTAGTCTCAGGGTGAATCTTAGGCATTTTTGCAGAGGTCTAGTTGCAGTTGATGTGAAGGTCCAGTGTACTGGGGTTGTTTTTATACACACCTGAGACCTAACTGATCCATTATTAGTCACAGGTGAAGCTCATATGACAAGGCGACAACACTTATGTCTTTGCAAAAATTGACTCAATGGGCTTTACCAAGCTGTGAATATTAGAATACTTTTTGACAGTTTAATTTTGCACTGAAACATTATTACAAAAGCTGTTGGGATTAAAATGAGCCATTTCTTGTAAAAACATCTTGATTAGAAATATATTTCAGCGGCACGTCAGGTCAATTTGTACACAAGCGACAAGACTTTTGTCAGGGACTGTATATGGTAGTGTCCCTGAGCTGGCAGGTGTATGTGTGTTTATACCGGTCATTACGGTACCTAGTGTAATAGACACACCCCTTATAAGATCCACTGTCTATATGGTAGTGTCCCTGAGCTGGCTGGTGTATGTGTGTTTATACCGGTCATTACGGTACCTAGTGTAATAGACACACCCCTTATAAGATCCACCCAGCTGTCTATATGGTAGTGTCCCTGAGCTGGCTGGTAGTTTGAGAAGGCGCTTTAAGCACTTTACTGTACAAGCCTGATTTGAGGCAGTTGATGGAGTTCGGTCCTTTTGCATCGTCAACAGTATATTACTGTTATTCAGATGGTCTTCAAATAAACAGTTTTTGTATACTGAGAACTTTCTCTCCGCCTCTTAGTGGAAGGCGAGCCTGATATAGGCTACTGCATATTACATCAGGGCTTAGTAGAAGGCGAGCCTGATATAGGCTACTGCATATTACATCAGGGCTTAGTAGAAGGCGAGCCTGATATAGGCTACTGCATATTACATCAGGGCTTAGTGGAAGGCGAGCCTGATATAGGCTACTGCATATTACATCAGGGCTTAGTAGAAGGCGAGCCTGATATAGGCTACTGCATATTACATCAGGGCTTAGTAGAAGGCGAGCCTGATATAGGCTACTGCATATTACATCAGGGCTTAGTAGAAGGCGAGCCTGATATAGGCTACTGCATATTACATCAGGGCTTAGTAGAAGGCGAGCCTGATATAGGCTACTGCATATTACATCAGGGCTTAGTAGAAGGCCTGAGCCTGATATAGGCTACTGCATATTACATCAGGGCTTAGTGGAAGGCGAGCCTGATATAGGCTACTGCATATTACATCAGGGCTTAGTAGAAGGCGAGCCTGATATAGGCTACTGCATATTACATCAGGGCTTAGTAGAAGGCGAGCCTGATATAGGCTACTGCATATTACATCAGGGCTTAGTTGAAGGCGAGCCTGATATAGGCTACTGCATATTACATCAGGGCTTAGTAGAAGGCGAGCCTGATATAGGCTACTGCATATTACATCAGGGCTTAGTAGAAGGCGAGCCTGATATAGGCTACTGCATATTACATCAGGGCTTAGTAGAAGGCGAGCCTGATATAGGCTACTGCATATTACATCAGGGCTTAGTAGAAGGCGAGCCTGATATAGGCTACTGCATATCAGGGCATCAGGGCTTAGTAGAAGGCGAGCCTGATATAGGCTACTGCATATTACATCAGGGCTTAGTAGAAGGCGAGCCTGATATAGGCTACTGCATATTACATCAGGGCTTAGTGTAGAAGGCGAGCCTGATATAGGCTACTGCATATTACATCAGGGCTTAGTAGAAGGCGAGCCTGATATAGGCTACTGCATATTACATCAGGGCTTAGTAGCGAGCCTGATATAGGCTACTGCATATTACATCAGGGCTTAGTTGAAGGCGAGCCTGATATAGGCTACTGCATATTACATCAGGGCTTAGTAGAAGGCGAGCCTGATATAGGCTACTGCATATTACATCAGGGCTTAGTAGAAGGCGAGCCTGATATAGGCTACTGCATATTACATCAGGGCTTAGTAGAAGGCGAGCCTGATATAGGCTACTGCATATTACATCAGGGCTTAGTTGAAGGCGAGCCTGATATAGGCTACTGCATATTACATCAGGGCTTAGTAGAAGGCGAGCCTGATATAGGCTACTGCATATTACATCAGGGCTTAGTAGAAGGCGAGCCTGATATAGGCTACTGCATATTACATCAGGGCTTAGTGAAGGCGAGCCTGATATAGGCTACTGCATATTACATCAGGGCTTAGTAGAAGGCGAGCCTGATATAGGCTACTGCATATTACATCAGGGCTTAGTAGAAGGCGAGCCTGATATAGGCTACTGCATATTACATCAGGGCTTAGTAGAAGGCGAGCCTGATATAGGCTACTGCATATTACATCAGGGCTTAGTAGAAGGCGAGCCTGATATAGGCTACTGCATATTACATCAGGGCTTAGTAGAAGGCGAGCCTGATATAGGCTACTGCATATTACATCAGGGCTTAGTAGAAGGCGAGCCTGATATAGGCTACTGCATATTACATCAGGGCTTAGTAGAAGGCGAGCCTGATATAGGCTACTGCATATTACATCAGGGCTTAGTAGAAGGCGAGCCTGATATAGGCTACTGCATATTACATCAGGGCTTAGTTGAAGGCGAGCCTGATATAGGCTACTGCATATTACATCAGGGCTTAGTAGAAGGCGAGCCTGATATAGGCTACTGCATATTACATCAGGGCTTAGTAGAAGGCGAGCCTGATATAGGCTACTGCATATTACATCAGGGCTTAGTAGAAGGCGAGCCTGATATAGGCTACTGCATATTACATCAGGGCTTAGTAGAAGGCGAGCCTGATATAGGCTACTGCATATTACATCAGGGCTTAGTAGAAGGCGAGCCTGATATAGGCTACTGCATATTACATCAGGGCTTAGTGGAAGGCGAGCCTGATATAGGCTACTGCATATTACATCAGGGCTTAGTGGAAGGCGAGCCTGATATAGGCTACTGCATATTACATCAGGGCTTAGTAGAAGGCGAGCCTGATATAGGCTACTGCATATTACATCAGGGCTTAGTAGAAGGCGAGCCTGATATAGGCTACTGCATATTACATCAGGGCTTAGTAGAAGGCGAGCCTGATATAGGCTACTGCATATTACATCAGGGCTTAGTAGAAGGCGAGCCTGATATAGGCTACTGCATATTACATCAGGGCTTAGTGGAAGGCGAGCCTGATATAGGCTACTGCATATTACATCAGGGCTTAGTAGAAGGCGAGCCTGATATAGGCTACTGCATATTACATCAGGGCTTAGTAGAAGGCGAGCCTGATATAGGCTACTGCATATTACATCAGGGCTTAGTAGAAGGCGAGCCTGATATAGGCTACTGCATATTACATCAGGGCTTAGTAGAAGGCGAGCCTGATATAGGCTACTGCATATTACATCAGGGCTTAGTAGAAGGCGAGCCTGATATAGGCTACTGCATATTACATCAGGGCTTAGTAGAAGGCGAGCCTGATATAGGCTACTGCATATTACATCAGGGCTTAGTTGAAGGCGAGCCTGATATAGGCTACTGCATATTACATCAGGGCTTAGTGATATAGGCGAGCCTGATATAGGCTACTGCATATTACATCAGGGCTTAGTAGAAGGCGAGCCTGATATAGGCTACTGCATATTACATCAGGGCTTAGTGGAAGGCGAGCCTGATATAGGCTACTGCATATTACATCAGGGCTTAGTAGCTTAAGGCGAGCCTGATATAGGCTACTGCATATTACATCAGGGCTTAGTAGAAGGCGAGCCTGATATAGGCTACTGCATATTACATCAGGGCTTAGTAGAAGGCGAGCCTGATATAGGCTACTGCATATTACATCAGGGCTTAGTAGAAGGCGAGCCTGATATAGGCTACTGCATATTACATCAGGGCTTAGTAGAAGGCGAGCCTGATATAGGCTACTGCATATTACATCAGGGCTTAGTAGAAGGCGAGCCTGATATAGGCTACTGCATATTACATCAGGGCTTAGTAGAAGGCGAGCCTGATATAGGCTACTGCATATTACATCAGGGCTTAGTAGAAGGCGAGCCTGATATAGGCTACTGCATATTACATCAGGGCTTAGTAGAAGGCGAGCCTGATATAGGCTACTGCATATTACATCAGGGCTTAGTAGAAGGCGAGCCTGATATAGGCTACTGCATATTACATCAGGGCTTAGTAGAAGGCGAGCCTGATATAGGCTACTGCATATTACATCAGGGCTTAGTAGAAGGCGAGCCTGATATAGGCTACTGCATATTACATCAGGGCTTAGTAGAAGGCGAGCCTGATATAGGCTACTGCATATTACATCAGGGCTTAGTAGAAGGCGAGCCTGATATAGGCTACTGCATATTACATCAGGGCTTAGTGGAAGGCGAGCCTGATATAGGCTACTGCATATTACATCAGGGCTTAGTGGAAGGGCGAGCCTGATATAGGCTACTGCATATTACATCAGGGCTTAGTAGAAGGCGAGCCTGATATAGGCTACTGCATATTACATCAGGGCTTAGTAGAAGGCGAGCCTGATATAGGCTACTGCATATTACATCAGGGCTTAGTTGAAGGCGAGCCTGATATAGGCTACTGCATATTACATCAGGGCTTAGTAGAAGGCGAGCCTGATATAGGCTACTGCATATTACATCAGGGCTTAGTAGAAGGCGAGCCTGATATAGGCTACTGCATATTACATCAGGGCTTAGTAGAAGGCGAGCCTGATATAGGCTACTGCATATTACATCAGGGCTTAGTTGAAGGCGAGCCTGATATAGGCTACTGCATATTACATCAGGGCTTAGTAGAAGGCGAGCCTGATATAGGCTACTGCATATTACATCAGGGCTTAGTAGAAGGCGAGCCTGATATAGGCTACTGCATATTACATCAGGGCTTAGTGGAAGGCGAGCCTGATATAGGCTACTGCATATTACATCAGGGCTTAGTAGAAGGCGAGCCTGATATAGGCTACTGCATATTACATCAGGGCTTAGTAGAAGGCGAGCCTGATATAGGCTACTGCATATTACATCAGGGCTTAGTAGAAGGCGAGCCTGATATAGGCTACTGCATATTACATCAGGGCTTAGTAGAAGGCGAGCCTGATATAGGCTACTGCATATTACATCAGGGCTTAGTAGAAGGCGAGCCTGATATAGGCTACTGCATATTACATCAGGGCTTAGTAGAAGGCGAGCCTGATATAGGCTACTGCATATTACATCAGGGCTTAGTGGAAGGCGAGCCTGATATAGGCTACTGCATATTACATCAGGGCTTAGTAGAAGGCGAGCCTGATATAGGCTACTGCATATTACATCAGGGCTTAGTAGAAGGCGAGCCTGATATAGGCTACTGCATATTACATCAGGGCTTAGTTGAAGGCGAGCCTGATATAGGCTACTGCATATTACATCAGGGCTTAGTAGAAGGCGAGCCTGATATAGGCTACTGCATATTACATCAGGGCTTAGTGGAAGGCGAGCCTGATATAGGCTACTGCATATTACATCAGGGCTTAGTAGAAGGCGAGCCTGATATAGGCTACTGCATATTACATCAGGGCTTAGTAGAAGGCGAGCCTGATATAGGCTACTGCATATTACATCAGGGCTTAGTAGAAGGCGAGCCTGATATAGGCTACTGCATATTACATCAGGGCTTAGTAGAAGGCGAGCCTGATATAGGCTACTGCATATTACATCAGGGCTTAGTAGAAGGCGAGCCTGATATAGGCTACTGCATATTACATCAGGGCTTAGTGGAAGGCGAGCCTGATATAGGCTACTGCATATTACATCAGGGCTTAGTAGAAGGCGAGCCTGATATAGGCTACTGCATATTACATCAGGGCTTAGTAGAAGGCGAGCCTGATATAGGCTACTGCATATTACATCAGGGCTTAGTAGAAGGCGAGCCTGATATAGGCTACTGCATATTACATCAGGGCTTAGTAGAAGGCGAGCCTGATATAGGCTACTGCATATTACATCAGGGCTTAGTTAGAAGGCGAGCCTGATATAGGCTACTGCATATTACATCAGGGCTTAGTAGAAGGCGAGCCTGATATAGGCTACTGCATATTACATCAGGGCTTAGTAGAAGGCGAGCCTGATATAGGCTACTGCATATTACATCAGGGCTTAGTGGAAGGCGAGCCTGATATAGGCTACTGCATATTACATCAGGGCTTAGTGGAAGGCGAGCCTGATATAGGCTACTGCATATTACATCAGGGCTTAGTAGAAGGCGAGCCTGATATAGGCTACTGCATATTACATCAGGGCTTAGTGAAGGCGAGCCTGATATAGGCTACTGCATATTACATCAGGGCTTAGTAGAAGGCGAGCCTGATATAGGCTACTGCATATTACATCAGGGCTTAGTAGAAGGCGAGCCTGATATAGGCTACTGCATATTACATCAGGGCTTAGTAGAAGGCGAGCCTGATATAGGCTACTGCATATTACATCAGGGCTTAGTAGAAGGCGAGCCTGATATAGGCTACTGCATATTACATCAGGGCTTAGTAGAAGGCGAGCCTGATATAGGCTACTGCATATTACATCAGGGCTTAGTAGAAGGCGAGCCTGATATAGGCTACTGCATATTACATCAGGGCTTAGTAGAAGGCGAGCCTGATATAGGCTACTGCATATTACATCAGGGCTTAGTAGAAGGCGAGCCTGATATAGGCTACTGCATATTACATCAGGGCTTAGTAGAAGGCGAGCCTGATATAGGCTACTGCATATTACATCAGGGCTTAGTAGAAGGCGAGCCTGATATAGGCTACTGCATATTACATCAGGGCTTAGTAGAAGGCGAGCCTGATATAGGCTACTGCATATTACATCAGGGCTTAGTAGAAGGCGAGCCTGATATAGGCTACTGCATATTACATCAGGGCTTAGTAGAAGGCGAGCCTGATATAGGCTACTGCATATTACATCAGGGTCGGTCGCTCAACACGGGAGCCTGGATAAATGTTCCCAACCACTCCCATCATCTACCCTACGCAATAACAAATAGGGACATTTCCTGTGTTCAAAATGACAATATGTGTCATTGAATGCAGCACAGTTCAGGAAGTTAGGATGTAAATTGACAACGGCTTATATCAACGGCACGTTAGACATCTGCTTCACTGAGTTTCTGGAAACAATAAACTGAATAACCATTTCCAGGGGAACGGTGGAAATGCAAAAAAGAAATTATCTGACTGGCGAGGACAGCGGGTTTGTCTAGTTTGTTCTCTCGCTTACAAGCTTCCGCTGTTGACCTGTTTCACGTCATAAAGCAGTGAACTCTGGGTAATTCCCTCAGGCAAAGTCTGTTAAAATGTGGACTTAAGGGAGGGCTGCATAAAGTGCTTAAAATGCCTGCCAGAGAGCCCTTGTGTACTTGACGATTTGACAATGGGACAGGAACTAGGACCTCACAGACTCAGTGAGAACGCTGTGAAGTCTGTCTGAGTGTGGACATTGGGATAGGGTTATACGATTCTAAGTCTAATTTTAGTCTTAGTTGATCCACGAGTCTTCTGTGACTGAGTGTAATTGTAGTCTAAGTTGATTCAGGAGTCTTCTGTGAATGAGTCTAATTGTAGTCTAAGTTGATTCAGGAGTCTTCTGTGAACGAGTGCATGAAAACAGCAACTTTCAACACTTTTGTACTGATTTGTGGCAAGTAAACTAAAGATACCTTTACATACCTTTTTATGGTACCATGCAGAGTCAGAAATTAACTTTCTGGCTTACCAGGCTGGTAGATGAAAAACTAGAACAGAATTAGACAGACTTAGACAGAATTTTCACTAGCAAAAAAAAAAGGAATTCAAGAAGGAACATCGCGTTAGACAGGAGTTGTCTCGTCCAGTTGAAAGTTTTTTTTGTGAGGGGGGGTAGTTCTACTCACACAATAAACATCCACATAATGACTGGTTTATCTTAAACTGTCAACAGGTGGGGCGACCTCAGTACACAAAAATGCTACTTGACAACTGATGCATATAACCATATGTAATACACGCGAGCATGCCATGAGCAAACCAGCATATCCAGCACATTGAAGTGACAGCAGACCAGCATATCCAGCACATTGAAGTGACAGCAGACCAGCATATCCAGCACATTGAAGTGACAGCAGACCAGCATATCCAGCACATTGAAGTGACAGCAGACCAGCATATCCAGCCCATTGAAGTGACAGCAGACCAGCATATCCAGCACATTGAAGTGACAGCAGACCAGCATATCCAGCACATTGAAGTGAAGGCGGTCAAGTAATGACTCGCGCACCCTTTTAACACTGAATGTTGCGGTGACTCAGTGAATGACAGGGTGGTTTGTTTTGTAAGACAGGAGATTTGTCTGATTACTGCGGTGGGTGAGTGCATGTAAAACAGAGGGGAGGTGTTGAACATTGTTTCACTGACCAAAATATAGGGTTTGGTATTTATTTCTTAACTGAATTATTTATTGATTAACTGAATTCTATATTAGTAATGTATTTAAGAATGTATGTATTGATGAACTGAATTAGATAATAGCTATGTATTTAAGATTTTATGTATTTATTAACTGAATTATTTATTGATGAACTGAATTAGATAATAGTTATGTATTTAAGAATGTATTTATTTCTTAACTGAATTCTATATTAGTTAAAATAAGTTACATTCAGTTATTTGCTGTGAGATATGAGGTATTAAGAACAGCATTGTTGTGTGTTGATAGTGACATGATTGCACTGAAATGTTTTATGCAGAAAATAAACAATGTTGTTTTTACCTCAGAAACAATCTGGGAACAAACAACTGCGGCTGTAACTTATTGTTTCTCCTTTCCACCTGTTCACACAACAGGTGAATATAATCGGCCCACCGGTGCCGATTGGTACCCGTAACATCACAATGAAATACAACCAAACACATCAATATGTCTGTTAACACATATGTCACACACTGCGATGTATATGTAGCGTCACACATGATATATACAATGGGTCACATGATCGATAGGTGATTATTAAGAGTGGGCTGGATTTCAATGCAACCAGCAAGTAAAAGTTTTACAAAGTCAGGAAATAAAGTACATTCTCAAACCATAGTGACCAAATCTCAGTCTTCATACATAAATATTATACTCAAACCCATATCATCTGTCATACGAAAAAAAGCCACACACATTACTTTAATGACAAACAATTGTACACTTGTCAGAGGAATTGGAATTACTATTATAAAAAAACTTATAATTAATTTCCAGAATTTGTTCCAGAATTTTCCCTAATAATTGTGCACTATACAAAATAATATTCAGTATAAATTATTCAGACCATATCAACTTGTGACCAAATGAAAGATACTAAATGATGAACAATCTGCATGAAGACAAATTTATGTCTTAGGAGTTCGGTTTGTGGTCTTTTCTTACAGTTTGTTGGTAACATTTTACTTTAGGATTTAGAAATTGGGTTTAGCCAATAGGGTATCCTAACACCTGGGCCAAACAAAGCCAAACCCTTAGGAATTCTGCTCCTAAATTGTTCTGGGAAACAAAAGCACCCAGACAAACCGCTCCCCGAAATCCACAGCTGCCATGCTACAGTCTAACCTGCAGAGGGAAACAAACACAAACTGATTTAGGAGATGAGACATTATGAAATACAACAGAAGTTGTCTGGAATATCAGAAACGGACCAGATCAGGTCCTGCATCCAAGTGGGCCGGTCGAATTAGTTTGATTTCACAGAATGGTTGTTTTTATTTCTATAAATGGGCAATGTGCGTAAAGATGTGTTGTTTGATACAAAACAGTCATAAAATAAACTCTCACAATCATCCACTATACAAGATTCTCTCACTTTTATGTCAGGACCAGATTCCACAGACAGTAGAAAGCTGGTTTGGTCTTCTACTTCTTCCTCGTCTCCAGTAGGAAACCAGCTGAACATCATAAGAGACGATAAATATAACACAGAGAAATTGATAGACTCCATCAGATATTCACAGATTTCTTGTATTTATAAATACAATAAAATTATATTTTATTATATTTATTAAAGTAGTAGACGTGGTCAAGGATGGTCCATTTGTGTGATACATCTGTTCTGTGAATTCAACTTTTAAATGTTCTTATAGTGTGTTTCTCTGGTTTTACTGTAATCCAAGTCTGAATTAAATGTGGAATATCTGTGACCTTTAAGATGCCAGGAAAACAAATGCTCAGTGTCCCAATAAATACAGAAGACCTAAATGTTAATAAAGGAATATCTATGTTTCAGTGCAATTTCATGTTATGTCTGGATAATGAAAAACACCTTACAAATGTAATAAACATTTAAAATATAAAGTAATATAAATATCCGGGCGTGGCTGACTGTAGACTCAGACTGACTACCTGGAGGTAAAGAGAGCCTTCTCATTGATCATGTTGACTCTGAAGATGTTCACAGCCTTGTTGATATCCATCACATCCTGGTACTTCTCTATGAGAGACCTGGAGAGAGAGAGAGACAGTGTTTAATGAAGTCTCACTCAGTAATATTAATATGTTAGACAAGATAAAACAAATTGAGCACCAATAAACAGTAAGATGTAGTTATAAGACGTTATAACAGCAATAAGATACTCTACATGTAATATGTAGTTATAATACGTTATAACCCCACTAAGATACTGTACTTGTAATATGTAGTTATAATAGGTTATAACACCACTAAGATACTCTACATGTAAGATGTAGTTATAAAACATTATAACCCCACTGAGATACTGTACTTGTAATATGTAGTTATAAAACATTATAACCCCACTGAGATACTGTACTTGTAATATGTAGTTATAAAACATTATAACCCCACTGAGATACTGTACATGTAATATGCAGTTATAAAACATTATAACCCCACTGAGATACTGTACTTGTAATATGTAGTTATAAAACATTATAACCCCACTGAGATACTGTACATGTTATATGTAGTTATAAAACATTATAACCCCACTAAGATACTGTACTTGAAACATTATAACCCCACTAAGATACTGTACTTGTAATATGTAGTTATAAAACATTATAACCCCACTGAGGTACTGTACATGTTATATGTAGTTATAAAACATTATAACCCCACTAAGATACTGTACTTGTAATATGTAGTTATAAAATATTATAACCCCACTGAGATACTGTACTTGTAATATGTAGTTATAAAACATTATAACCCTACTGAGATACTGTACATGTAATATGTAGTTATAATACGTTATAACCCCACTGAGATACTGTACTTGTAATATGTAGTTATAATACGTTATAACCCCACTGAGATACTGTACTTGTAATATGTAGTTATAATACGTTATAACCCCACTGAGATACTGTACTTGTAATATGTAGTTATAATACGTTATAACCCCACTGAGATACTGTACTTGTAATATGTAGTTATAAGACATTATAACCCCACTAAGATACTGTACTTGTATGGCTGTGTCTTCTGGTCCGGGGGGTCCTCTCCACTCCACTTACTGGGCAGCTGATAGCAGGGGCACGGGAAGAGGCTTAGCCAGGGGAGAAGGCACGGGCTGTGGCCTGGTCTCTGCTCCCCCAGGGGGAGGTGCTTGGCCAGGTATGGTCTGAGCATGGCTCTGGGCAGTAGAGAAACCACCCAGTAGATCAGGTCCTCATTCACCACATCATGGAAGCTCTGTAGATACTGACGAACTGCTGGAGACGGCTGGATGGAGGACAGGTTCTGTTCAAATGGAGAGAGAAATGAGGAAAAGAGTTTGAGGAAAAAGAGGAGCGATCAACTGACAACCACACAGCTATAATACCACCTCCTGAAGGAACCAACTGACAACCACACAACTATAATACCACCTCCTGAAGGAACCAACTGACAACCACACAGCTATAATACCACCTCCTGAAGGAACCAACTGACAACCACACAGCTATAAAACCACCTCCTGAAGGAACCAACTGACAACCACACAGCTATAATACCACCTCCTGAAGGAACCATCTGACAACCACACAGCTATAATACCACCTCCTGAAGGAACCATCTGACAACCACACAGCTATAATACCACCTCCTGAAGGAACCAACTGATAACCACACAGCTAAAAGTCTTGGGGGGAAAATGGTTCTAAAGAGCATTATTTCTTTGTTTATCTTGCAAAATTTACATTAGTATTATAGTTTCTTAGCATTTACACGTATATGTATTGGCATGAACTACGTTGTAGGCGGTTTGAATTCAGGGAATTAATCTCATGTCCCTTATCCCAATTCCTTGTAATGAAAGTGGCACTGGATTGTGTTGGACGGATGCTAATGCTAACCAACCTAGTGATGACACCCTACTAGCGACATGCTAATAACATGCCATAGGTCTGTATTGGACGGATGCTAATGCTAACCAACCTAGTGATGACACCCTACTAGCGACATGCTAATAACATGCCATAGGTTTGTATTGGACGGATGCTAATTCTAACCAACCTAGTGATGACACCCTACTAGCGACATGCTAATAACATGCCATAGGTTTGCGTTGGATGGATGCTAATGCTAACCAACCTAGTGATGACACCCTACTAGCGACATGCTAATAACATGCCATAGGTTTGTGTTGGATGGATGCTAATGCTAACCAACCTAGTGATGACACCTTACTAGCGACATGCTAACAACATGCCATAGGTTTGTATTGGTTGGATGCTAATGCTAACCAACCTAGTGATGACACCCTACTAGCGACATGCTAATAACATGCCATAGGTTTGTATTGGATGGATGCTAATTCTAACCAACCTAGTAATTAGATCCCTAGGATTTGTATTAGATTAATGCTAATGCTACCTAACTTTTGATAAATTAAATAGTAATTTAAATATTCACTTTTATTTCTATTTGTTGTTTTATAGGTAAATATGTGAATTAAGTGTTTTCTGTGTTTTTTTACCAGGTGTTGTGGAACATTCTTGTACTCCATTAGGGAATTGAGATAGTGTTGATGTGTTCTCTGAAGAAACAGCTTGATGTCGTCTGGGCCCTGCACAGTCCTGCTTAGTTCCTGGATCATACATAGACACACACAGACACACAAACACAGAGAGAGAAACACACGATCAACACAATGACAGTTTGAGAACCCACATCAGATCTTGATCTAAACTTTGAAAGAGTGGGTGGCTGGAATGTTAAAAACAAATTCCTTCCTGATTATTGGCTAAATAAATAAAGTGAATCTATGTCAGAGTATCTGAGGTAAAACCAAATGAATCATTTGCCCAGAGTAAAGGAAATGCAACACCTGTGTATGGTGTGTGTATATATATATATAAATATATGTCTATATGTATATATATCCAACACCTGTGTATGATGTATGTATGTATGTATGTATGTATGTATGTATGTATGTCTGTGTGTATGTTTGTCTGTGTGTGTGTGTGTGTGTGTGTGTGTGTGTGTGTGTGTGTGTGTGTGTGTGTGTGTGTGTGTGTGTGTGTGTGTGTGTGTGTGTGTGTGTGTGTGTGTGTGTGTGTGTGTGTGTGTGTGTGTGTGTGTGTGTGTGTGTGTGTGTGTGTGTGTGTGCAGCAAGTCAAATCAAATCCTAGCAAACATAAACGTTACAGGGAAAATGGATCCAACAAATGTAACTAATTTTAACCACATGAAAACAAAATAGATAATATATTCAGTAGGAATCCCACTACCCTCTGATAATGCAGTGGCTATTCTTAGACGCAACTTTAGCAACCAAACGATCTTTCCAACTAATCTGTGGGTGTGTAGTTAAACCGTACCTCCAGCATGGAAATGACTCTGGTCAGGTATAGCGCCTCCTGGTGGCAGAACTCACTGTAGCTCTTGGGAGGAAGACGTTGGGAATACATCCCCCTGAGGAAGGCCGAATAGAGGGTCTCCTCTGCCACTCTCTCACCAGCTGACCAGAGGAGGTCATACACACTCAAACCTGCAGCCAACTCTGGAGAGGTGAAACAGAGAAGGAATAGAGGAGATTATGTAAAAGGACCAGTGCAATGTAATATAACAAAACACATTGTTCTGTGTGTTCTGTGGGTTCTGTGTGTTCTGTGTGTTCTGTGTGTTCTGTGGGTTCTGTGTGTTCTGTGTGTTCTGTGTGTTCTGTGTGTTCTGTGTGTTCTGTGTGTTCTGTGTGTTCTGTGTGATCTGTGTGTTCTGTGTGTTCTGTGTGATCTGTGTGATCTGTGTGATCTGTGTGATCTGTGTGATCTGTGTGTTCTGTGTGATCTGTGTGTTCTGTGTGTTCTGTGTGTTCTGTGTGTTCTGTGTGTTCTGTGAGTTCTGTGAGTTCTGTGAGTTCTGTGAGTTCTGTGAGTTCTGTGAGTTCTGTGAGATCTGTGTGTTCTGAGTGTTCTGAGTGTTCTGTGTGTTCTGTGTGTTCTGTGTGTTCTGTGTGTTCTGTGTGTTCTGTGTTCTGTGTGTTCTGTGTGTTCTGTGTGTTCTGTGTGTTCTGTGTGTTCTGTGTGTTCTGTGTGTTCTGTGTGTTCTGTGTGTTCTGTGTGTTCTGTGTGTTCTGTGTGTTCTGTGATTAAAGCCAATCAGGATGTTTTGTGTACATGATGAGTCTGGCATGAACCAGACATGTACTCTAGTTTCACTAATAAATACAACTACAGTATTACAGTATTACTACAGTATTACAGTACAACTACATGTTCATCTCTGCCTCTGACAGTCATGTAGTAAAGACACGTACCAATCTGGGGTTTATTCATCTGACTTGATGGTTTATCGACATCATATCTATAACCAGACAAAGAAACAGAAGAGATCAGAGCAACAGACATGCATTTCATAAATCCTCATTTGCCCAATGAGGTAAGTCAAGGTTGGCAATTTCAATAAAACATTTGCTGTGAAAATTATATAACAACATACGTATGATTGTAATGTTCCACAAATGAACAGGAACACAAAGAACCGGGTGACAATGAACAAATTCCAGATATTCCATCCCAGGGTTCTATATGTTCCATCCTAGTGTTCTATATTTTCCAGACCAGTGTTCTATATTTTCCAGACCAGTGTTCTATATGTTCCATCCCAGTGTTCTATATGTTCCATCCCAGTGTTCTATATGTTCCATCCCAGTGTTCTATATGTTCCATCCCAGTGTTCTATTTGTTCCATCCCAGTGTTCTATTTGTTCCATCCCAGTGTTCTATTTGTTCCATCCCAGTGTTCTATATGTTCCATCCCAGTGTTCTATATGTTCCATCCCAGTGTTCTATATGTTCCATCCCAGTGTTCTATATGTTCCATCCCAGTGTTCTATATGTTCCATCCCAGTGTTCTATATGTTCCATCCCAGTGTTCTATTTGTTCCATCCCAGTGTTCTATTTGTTCCATCCCAGTGTACTATATGTTCCACCTCAGTGTTCTATGTGTTCCATCCCAGTGTTCTATATGATCCATCCCAGTGTTCTATATGATCCATCCCATGTGTACTATATGTTCCTACACATCAGAGAAACAGGTTCGAATCCCAGGCAGGACACAGGACAGTGTTAGCACGCTTACCTCGTCTTCATGGAACAAACGTAGAATCGCAGCTCTTCACAAGACGCATCATTCCAGCCACGCCCACCTGAAGGTAACAACCAATCACATCTCTGGAATAAAGTCATCTCTGTGATAAAGTGTGTCTATGTGTCTGTACCTCCAGTGTGTAGTTCCATACAGTTCTATGTGTCTGTACCTCCAGTGTGTAGTTCCATACAGTTCTATGTGTCTGTACCTCCAGTGTGTAGTTCCATACAGTTCTATGTGTCTGTACCTCCAGTGTGTAGTTCCATACAGTTCTATGTGTCTGTACCTCCAGTGTGTAGTTCCATACAGTTCTATGTGTCTGTACCTCCAGTGTGTAGTTCCATACAGTTCTATGTGTCTGTACCTCCAGTGTGTAGTTCCATACAGTTCTATGTGTCTGTACCTCCAGTGTGTAGTTCCATACAGTTCTATGTGTCTGTAACTCCAGTGTGTAGTTCCATACAGTTCTATGTGTCTGTACCTCCAGTGTGTAGTTCCATACAGTTCTATGTGTCTGTACCTCCAGTGTGTAGTTCCATACAGTTCTATGTGTCTGTACCTCCAGTCTGTAGTTCCATAAGGTTCTATGTGTCTGTACCTCCAGTCTGTAGTTCCATACAGTTCTATGTGTCTGTACCTCCAGTGTGTAGTTCCATACAGTTCTATGTGTCTGTACCTCCAGTGTGTAGTTCCATACAGTTCTATGTGTCTGTACCTCCAGTGTGTAGTTCCATACAGTTCTATGTGTCTGTACCTCCAGTGTGTAGTTCCATACAGTTCTATGTGTCTGTACCTCCAGTGTGTAGTTCCATACAGTTCTATGTGTCTGTACCTCCAGTGTGTAGTTCCATACAGTTCTATGTGTCTGTACCTCCAGTCTGTAGTTCCATACAGTTCTATGTGTCTGTACCTCCAGTCTGTAGTTCTATGTGTCTGTACCTCCAGTGTGTAGTTCCATACAGTTCTATGTGTCTGTACCTCCAGTCTGTAGTTCCATACAGTTCTATGTGTCTGTACCTCCAGTGTGTAGTTCCATACAGTTCTATGTGTCTGTACCTCCAGTCTGTAGTTCCATACAGTTCTATGTGTCTGTACCTCCAGTGTGTAGTTCCATACAGTTCTATGTGTCTGTACCTCCAGTGTGTAGTTCCATACAGTTCTATGTGTCTGTACCTCCAGTGTGTAGTTCCATACAGTTCTATGTGTCTGTACCTCCAGTCTGTAGTTCCATACAGTTCTATGTGTCTGTACCTCCAGTGTGTAGTTCCATACAGTTCTATGTGTCTGTACCTCCAGTCTGTAGTTCCATGCAGTTCTATGTGTCTGTACCTCCAGTGTGTAGTTCCATACAGTTCTATGTGTCTGTACCTCCAGTGTGTAGTTCCATACAGTTCTATGTGTCTGTACCTCCAGTCTGTAGTTCCATACAGTTCTATGTGTCTGTACCTCCAGTGTGTAGTTCCATACAGTTCTATGTGTCTGTACCTCCAGTCTGTAGTTCCATGCAGTTCTATGTGTCTGTACCTCCAGTGTGTAGTTCCATACAGTTCTATGTGTCTGTACCTCCAGTGTGTAGTTCCATACAGTTCTATGTGTCTGTACCTCCAGTGTGTAGTTCCATACAGTTCTATGTGTCTGTACCTCCAGTGTGTAGTTCCATACAGTTCTATGTGTCTGTACCTCCAGTGTGTAGTTCCATACAGTTATATGTGTCTGTACCTCCAGTCTGTAGTTCCATGCAGTACTTTCCATGTCCAGAGAAAATTGGCTCCTCCTCTCCGTGGAAATTGTAAAACACTGAGCCGTCACTCCAGAGCCACACCCCCTTCTGAACACAAATAAACACTGACTAACCAGTGATTAACCACACACCCTCCTGATTTGTATATGTACAGTATATGTGACAGACTGACTGACTGTGTAAACAATAGATGCAGTGTACCTGAGTTATGTCATAGCCTCCAATCCACACTGGTTGGTTTGTGTGTCTTTTCACCAGATCCTGGATGAACACCTGTTGATCTGGACTGTGAATTGAAGCCAGATTTCCTCCACTCTGGGAGCAGTAGGACTGGAGAGATTCAGGCATTACCTCAGTTCTACACATATTCCTATCTTTTCAAATATTGCCTGCAGTTCGATCTATTTGTACAATTAATCACTGCCAAACATTCCAACGAACACTTTGATTCAATAATTCGGACAAAAATATAGTATGTAATTGTAGAGTTGTATAAAAAGAAATGGATTGTACACATCAACAATGTGCATGATAAATATGGAAAAACTGTTTTTAAATTAAATACAATAAAGTTTTTTGTGTTGTATTTTGATGCATACATTTTTTGTGGGATTGTATCTTTTAATTGTGTTGATCTCTTTTAATATTCTCAATAATGTTCATTATTACCACAATTATAAACATAACCAGGGTTATCAGCGTTTTTTTTCCCAATTATATTTACATAAATATTTTATAATTTTGCATTACTGTAGAACATTAACCATGGAAATGATATTGCATGAATTTCTTTCAAAATGTTTTAAAAAGTGGCAGTTGAATATTGTTTTTACATTTGTCCTAATGTGCAAAAACTCAGCAGAATTATTGAATGTGCAACATTTCACAAACAGCAGCACATATTTTACTGGTTCCGACCCGTGTTACCTCAGCTGACACCCAGGTGGCCCAGACGGGGTAGAAGGAGAAACATCGATGCCCGTTCTGGTGCCACCCGTCTGGGCATGTTGACTGGGGCGTCACCCCTATTCCCATCTCTGTGGGGTTCACAGCACCTGCATCCAACACTGGACACACACACACACACACAATCAATGCTGCATAAAATCTGCAAACTTGTCACAAGGGACAGGAGACCTCCAGGCACCTCTACGGTGGCATAGAGACCCTTCTAGAGCTTTGGGGTTTCTAGGTGTATTTATGTTTTGGGTTTGTTGGCTCCCAATTGGAGGCAGCAGCACTGCTTGTCTCTAATTGGGAGACGTATTCGTTGTATTGTATTTAGTTTGGTGTGTTTAAGCACACGGTGTGGGTCATTCTTTCCTCTTTCAGTATGGATAGCCTGTGTTGCTGCCTTTTGTTTTGTAGTTTTGCAATTAAAAGACAACATGTATCTGAGATGCTCTGTAACTGCCTCTTCCTTGATACAAAACGTATTTCACGGCTTGCAAGGTGAAGTGTAAAGAGAGCGAGATGCCGAGCCAGCATATATATATATCAGTTTATTCAAACACAATATAAAACAAACTCAAAACACGGACATGAAACACGTACATAAAAAACTGTATTTTAAAACAAATGCGAGCTTTTACAAAACCAACATGAAACAGAAAGTAAACAGAGCTGTGCTCGAGACCACCTAAAGCGAGACCGAGACGAGACCAAGACCGAAGGGAGTCGAGACCGAGACGAGACCGAAGGGGGCCGAGACCGAGACGAGACCGATACCAAAGGGTGCCGAGACCGAGACCAGTCATATCAACACTAAATAATATTACATGTTTTTGGTCCAGTGACCAATGTAAAAAAACACTTGACCAACAGCATCAGATCATCTACTGTGTTGTCATCCTGAATGAAATGAATTTTATTTAAAGAGTATGTAGGCCTATTTATTGTCCTATGTAACCATAAAATACGAAAATAAAACCATGATTTTAAAATGCAGGCTATGATATTAAAATTTCTAAAAATCGAATAAATGAAAATCCATCAAACTGTATGTCCTATGTTGATGTAGTAAATGCTAACACATTTTAGATCACAAGCGACTTGCAATCAAATTATTTGCGCATGATTGGCCGATAAACAAATCTATTTATAATTATTTATCCGTCCACAGGCACGCAGCTTCAGTTGTTTGTCTGCTTGAGCAGGACAAGCAAACGAACCGGTTGCACTGCGCACAGTGTTCAATAGTCTTGTTACGAGTGCACATGAGACAGCAGCAGTGTTCATATAGATCAGACCGAAACCCGTCCAGTTTAATGAAGATCGGACCAAAACGGGTCCAGTTTGATATAGATCGGACCATAACCGGTCCAGTTTTATGCTCTTTCTGCCGTATGCCCCCCGGACTTATGTATGTCCCACGTCCTTCTGTGTGCATGAGTAATTTCATTTATCGCCCATTTGTAGTAAGCCTATTAATAATTATTGTTTATATTCGTTTAATTTCGATACAAAACAATATTTTGTTGAAGTCTCTTGTAGGCTATATGAATACACTGTGGTTCATTCGTTATTAATTATTGAGTACAATAGGCGCATGACACATGAATGGGGCTGTATGTATTTGGCGGAATTCGTTCTGTTTATTTAGTGAAACATATTTCTTTATAAACGTACCTCTTTTTTGTAGTTCAACCAAGCCAATCAGACTATTGTCTATATGTGTTCTCGTAGTATTTGTCTGTGTATCGCCCATTCAACCATTGCCATCATAGGCTCAGTGAAGTGTGATCGGTGTCTGGGTACCGTAATTAGGGTACCAACGCCCAGCAGCGTGGGATTTTGGCGATCAAAAAACATGTTTAGGTATCAAAAAACATGTAAATAGTAGTTTTATATATTGTTCGGTTTGTGATTTTGCAATTCTGAAAACGGGACAAGGTAAAATGCACGTATTCAGGAAAAGTCATGGAAGGACGTCGGCTGTAGCTTTTGAACATTATATATGTATTTTAATTACTAACCGCTGTGTGTTTTCGGACAAATTATTTATTTGTGCTCAATGTGCTGAATATAGGCAAAACGAATATATTGGCTGATTGTGCAGACATGATCGAGCATATGTTTAAGATTGAAGTATTTACGTGAATGGGTGCACGCTCTAGCGACGCTGGGGGTGGGCTTTTCTTCAAAAGTAGATAGCCATAGGCGGGATAAGCCACATCAGAAAAAAACAGTCTGACTCTGGACGAAATACAGCCAATGGAAATACAGCCTCTACATGTCATACTTAAATATTTTGCTAGAAAAAATTGTGGGCGATAATTTCTACGCTGGTCTCGGCTGGTCTCGGAAGAATTTACGAGTCCTTACTGTCCGAGACCGAGTCGAGACCGAGTCCAAATGTAACCGAGACCGAGACGAGACCTAGACCTTAAAGTGGTCTCGAGACCGGTCTCGAGTACTACAGCTCTGAAAGTAAAATTAATATCAAGCACCCATGAACCTAACCAGGAACATTAAATTCTCACGTATGAGATATATATATATATTAATGTGTGTATAATGTGTGTATACTGTGTATATATGTATATGTGTATTTGGTGTATATATATATATATATATATATATATATATATATACACTAATAATACTTGAAGCACATACCTGAGACCAGCTGTAGGACCGTCACTGCAGAGAACATATATATATATATATATATTAATGTGTGTATAATGTGTGTATACTGTGTATATATGTATTTGGTGTATATATATATATATATATATATATATATATATATATATATATATATACACTAATAATACTTGAAGCACATACCTGAGACCAGCTGTAGGACCGTCACTGCAGAGAACAGCCACACCATTCTGCCAACGGACCTACTGAGGCAAACATGATATGAGATGACTCTTGTGTTGTGTACTCAGTATTACTAGGAGTTAATGGGCTCTGTAGTTCAAGTTAACATGACCACCATTAAATCGAAGACATCAAGAGATCAGATGCGTGTTTTGTTAAATTTTCATCCGGCATAAAATGTATTTTGTTATAGTTTCTGTTTTTATTGCATTTGTTTTGGTGTTTATCAACGGTTTAAAATACAGGTTATTGCTAAAACATTAAATTTATTTATTTATTAAATAACGCTTTCTTTTTTGTTACTATGTTAGCTGAGTTTTAATTTTTAACCCTACTCATACCTGTTTCTTGTACAGTAACATATCATGTCTGAGATACTGGCATAGAAAAAAACAACATGGGTGTCTTTTGTATTCTTCCGTTGGCTGGGAGTAACTAACATCTACATATGTTGACCTACATACTTTACATAAGGCAGTAGAAGTTAATTAAACAAGAGTCACCAAACACGTTTTCAAGACTGGATTTTTTGGTTGTTGATACCGCACATTTTTTCAGACTAGATTGTGCAGGTAAGTATAGACAGAGGTTATAGCTCTCTACCTACAGTAAGTACAGGAGGTGGTCCACCCAGTTCTTAGGTTATATAGACAGAGGTTATAGCTCTCTATAAGTACAGGAGGTGGTCCACACAGGTCTTAGGGTATATAGACAGAGGTTATAGCTCTCTATAAGTACAGGAGGTGGTCCACACAGGTCTTAGGGTATATAGACAGAGGTTATAGCTCTATATAAGTACAGGAGGTGGTCCACCCAGGTCTTAGGGTATATAGACAGAGGTTATAGCTCTCTATAAGTACAGGAGGTGGTCCACACAGGTCTTATAGGGTATATAGACAGAGGTTATAGCTCTCTATAAGTACAGGAGGTGGTCCACCCAGGTCTTATAGGATATATAGACAGAGGTTATAGCTCTCTATAAGTACAGGAGGTGGTCCACCCAGGTCTTATAGGATATATAGACAGAGGTTATAGCTCTCTATAAGTACAGGAGGTGGTCCACCCAGGTCTTATAGGATATATAGACAGAGGTTATAGCTCTCTATAAGTACAGGAGGTGGTCCACCCAGTTGTTAGGTTATATAGACAGAGGTTATAGCTCTATATAAGTACGGGAGGTGGTCCACCCAGGTCTTATAGGGTATATAGACAGAGGTTATAGCTCTATATAAGTACGGGAGGTGGTCCACCCAGTTGTTAGGTTATATAGACAGAGGTTATAGCTCTCTATAAGTACAGGAGGTGGTCCACCCAGGTCTTAGGGTATATAGACAGAGGTTATAGCTCTATGTAAGTACAGGAGTTGGTCCACACAGGTCTTAGGTTATATAGACAGAGGTTATAGCTCTCTATCTATAATAAGTACAGGGTTGTACTAGTTTTAGTGGTACAAGTTTTAGTTGCTTTAGTTGTTGTACTAGTTTTAGTGGCAGTTTTATAGTAGTAGTTTCAGTAGTAGAAGACTGGTCATAATTCAGGAGTCTGGAGGAAGTGGAAACTCTTTATGGATTAATTGGATGCTGCAACCTTCAGATAAGAAATGTTTTACGTGACACAGATCAAAGGTCCTACTTAGTTTTATAAGCTCAAGACTGTTTGGCACTGTCCTCTGTAGACTGAACAAAAATGTGTCATATTTTGAACCAACATGTACAGTGGAAATAAGAGTCCACACACACCCCTGATCTGAAAGCTGCAAAACTGTATATCACAACAATTACAATCCCTGGGAACTATTGTAGAAACACGAGATTACGTTACTAGTGAAACGTATTTAAGAGGTAAAAAGCAAAAAGACACATTATGCAGGTGGAATAAAACCACCGCCGATGGCTCCGTAGTTGAGTTCTCTACCCACTGTACCACCCTGAACTTATTGTATCAGTATCTGGGGGCTCTACCCACTGTACCACCCTGCACTCTTCTATATTGTATCAGTATCCGGGGGCTCTATACCCACTGTACCACCCTGAACTTATTGTATCAGTATCTGGGGCTCTATACCCACTGTACCACCCTGCACTTATTGTATCAGTATCTGGGGGCTCTATACCCACTGTACCACCCTGCACTTATTGTATCAGTATCTGGGGCTCTATACCCACTGTACCACCCTGCACTTATTGTATCAGTATCTGGGGGCTCTATACCCACTGTACCACCCTGCACTTATTGTATCAGTATCTGGGGGCTCTATACCCACTGTACCACCCTGCACTTATTGTATCAGTATCTGGGGGCTCTATACCCACTGTACCACCCTGCACTCTTCTATATTGTATCAGTATCTGGGGGCTCTATACCCACTGTACCACCCTGCACTCTTCTATATTGTATCAGTATCTGGGGGCTCTATACCCACTGTACCACCCTGCACTCTTCTATATTGTATCAGTATCCGGGGGCTCTACCCACTGTACCACCCTGCACTCTTCTATATTGTATCAGTATCCGGGGGCTCTATACCCACTGTACCACCCTGCACTCTTCTATATTGTATCAGTATCCGGGGGCTCTACCCACTGTACCACCCTGCACTCTTCTATATTGTATCAGTATCCGGGGCTCTATACCCACTGTACCACCCTGCACTCTTCTATATTGTATCAGTATCCGGGGGCTCTATACCCACTGTACCACCCTGCACTCTTCTATATTGTATCAGTATCCGGGGGCTCTATACCCACTGTACCACCCTCTTATTGTATCAGTATCCGGGGCTCTATACCCACTGTACCACCCTGCACTCTTCTATATTGTATCAGTATTCTATACCCACTGTACCACCCTGCACTTATTGTATCAGTATCCGGGGCTCTATACCCACTGTACCACCCTGCACTTATTGTATCAGTATCCGGGGCTCTATACCCACTGTACCACCCTGCACTCTTCTATATTGTATCAGTATCCGGGGCTCTATACCCACTGTACCACCCTGCACTTATTGTATCAGTATCCGGGGGCTCTATACCCACTGTACCACCCTGCACTCTTATAGATTTTCTTATAAATCATGTCAGAACTTTTTCCACGTAGAAGGCGATTCAATTAAAACAAATAGTGCAACAACGTTTACAGACAGCATGAAGACAATAAGTTTACACAAAATACTATAAGCTATTTATTGTCAATTGTGATTATTTTAATTTATGTCGTACCTCCATTTTGTGTTATAGTGGCAACAGATAGGTGACACTCCCAGGTGGGATTTGGTGCAAGGTAAGAAAAGAAAAGTGCTTGACAACCAAGTATAGATTTAATACTGTTCATGGTTCTCTTGTTGAAATACTTTTTAATTTAATTTGTTCTAGTTAACTTACAAAAGGTTCATTTGTAAAAACAAATGTGTTGGTTTTACAATTTTCCATTTTCCATTTAGGACTTGTCAATCCATTTTCCCATAGATAAACCGGCTAGTAAATAATCAACATATCTTAAACTTGTTTAAAACATGTAGAAGTTTTAATAAAGGTTAATAAAAAATGGCAAAAATGAAATTGCAAAATATATATATAATATTTTAGACTTGTTTAAATAATTTAATTGAATTCCTCAACCTGGTCATGAAGGTATTTGTAGATGATTTATAGTGAATTCCTCAACCTAATCATCTCGTATGCCACTAAGAGACATCTCCTAGCAGTTGATTAATATATCAACACATTAGGGTACAATACAGTAAAATAAAAGTATAAAAGTTCACATAGTAACATAACATAAAAGCATCAAATTAGTGTAAAGACCCGTACATCTAAAATTACGATTATTCCTATAAATAATTAATGCTAATTAAAGATGGCCTACCTGACAGAGAACGAATAAAACTGTAGCAGGAGTACTTTAGTGGCAGTTTTATAGTAGTAGTTTCAGTAGTAGAAGACTGGTCATAATTCAGGAGTCTGGAGGAAGTGGAAACTCTTTATGGATTAATTGGATGCTGCAACCTTCAGATAAGAAATGTTTTACGTGACACAGATCAAAGGTCCTACTTAGTTTTATAAGCTCAAGACTGTTTGGCACTGTCCTCTGTAGACTGAACAAAAATGTGTCATATTTTGAACCAACATGTACAGTGGAAATAAGAGTCCACACACACCCCTGATCTGAAAGCTGCAAAACTGTATATCACAACAATTACAATCCCTGGGAACTATTGTAGAAACACGAGATTACGTTACTAGTGAAACGTATTTAAGAGGTAAAAAGCAAAAAGACACATTATGCAGGTGGAATAAAACCACCGCCGATGGCTCCGTAGTTGAGTTCTCTACCCACTGTACCACCCTGAACTTATTGTATCAGTATCTGGGGGCT
Organism: Dallia pectoralis; assembly: GCA_029465975.1. NCBI lineage: Eukaryota > Metazoa > Chordata > Actinopteri > Esociformes > Umbridae > Dallia > Dallia pectoralis. The sequence goes on from CM055735.1 coordinate 21,997,507, forward strand.
CTACCCACTGTACCACCCTGCACTCTTCTATATTGTATCAGTATCCGGGGGCTCTATACCCACTGTACCACCCTGAACTTATTGTATCAGTATCTTATACCACCCTGAACTTATTGTATCAGTATCTGGGGGCTCTATACCCACTGTACCACCCTGCACTTATTGTATCAGTATCTGGGGGCTCTATACCCACTGTATCAGTATCTGGGGCTCTATACCCACTGTACCATCTGGGGCTCTATACCCACTGTATCAGTATCTGGGGGCCACCCTGCACTCTTCTATATTGTATCAGTATCTGGGGCTCTATACCCACTGTACCACCCTGCACTCTTCTATATTGTATCAGTATGCTCTATACCCACTGTACCACCCTGCACTTATTGTATCAGTATCTGGGGCTCTATACCCACTGTACCACCCTGCACTTATTGTATCAGTATCTGGGGCTCTATACCCACTGTACCACCCTGCACTTATTGTATCAGTATCTGGGGCTCTATACCCACTGTACCACCCTGCACTTATTGTATCAGTATCCGGGGCTCTATACCCACTGTACCACCCTGCACTTATTGTATCAGTATCTGGGGGCTCTATACCCACTGTACCACCCTGCACTCTTCTATATTGTATCAGTATCTGGGGGCTCTATACCCACTGTACCACCCTGCACTCTTCTATATTGTATCAGTATCCGGGGCTCTATACCCACTGTACCACCCTGCACTCTTCTATATTGTATCAGTATCCGGGGCTCTACCCACTGTACCACCCTGCACTCTTCTATATTGTATCAGTATCCGGGGCTCTATACCCACTGTACCACCCTGCACTCTTCTATATTGTATCAGTATCCGGGCGCTCTACCCACTGTACCACCCTGCACTCTTCTATATTGTATCAGTATCCGGGGGCTCTATACCCACTGTACCACCCTGCACTCTTCTATATTGTATCAGTATCCGGGGGCTCTATACCCACTGTACCACCCTGCACTCTTCTATATTGTATCAGTATCCGGGGGCTCTATACCCACTGTACCACCCTGCACTTATTGTATCAGTATCCGGGGGCTCTATACCCACTGTACCACCCTGCACTCTTCTATATTGTATCAGTATCCGGGGGCTCTATACCCACTGTACCACCCTGCACTTATTGTATCAGTATCCGGGGGCTCTATACCCACTGTACCACCCTGCACTCTTATAGATTTTCTTATAAATCATGTCAGAACTTTTTCCACGTAGAAGGCGATTCAATTAAAACAAATAGTGCAACAACGTTTACAGACAGCATGAAGACAATAAGTTTACACAAAATACTATAAGCTATTTATTGTCAATTGTGATTATTTTAATTTATGTCGTACCTCCATTTTGTGTTATAGTGGCAACAGATAGGTGACACTCCCAGGTGGGATTTGGTGCAAGGTAAGAAAAGAAAAGTGCTTGACAACCAAGTATAGATTTAATACTGTTCATGGTTCTCTTGTTGAAATACTTTTTAATTTAATTTGTTCTAGTTAACTTACAAAAGGTTCATTTGTAAAAACAAATGTGTTGGTTTTACAATTTTCCATTTTCCATTTAGGACTTGTCAATCCATTTTCCCATAGATAAACCGGCTAGTAAATAATCAACATATCTTAAACTTGTTTAAAACATGTAGAAGTTTTAATAAAGGTTAATAAAAAATGGCAAAAATGAAATTGCAAAATATATATATAATATTTTAGACTTGTTTAAATAATTTAATTGAATTCCTCAACCTGGTCATGAAGGTATTTGTAGATGATTTATAGTGAATTCCTCAACCTAATCATCTCGTATGCCACTAAGAGACATCTCCTAGCAGTTGATTAATATATCAACACATTAGGGTACAATACAGTAAAATAAAAGTATAAAAGTTCACATAGTAACATAACATAAAAGCATCAAATTAGTGTAAAGACCCGTACATCTAAAATTACGATTATTCCTATAAATAATTAATGCTAATTAAAGATGGCCTACCTGACAGAGAACGAATAAAACTGTAGCAGGAGTACTTTAGTTGTAGTTTTAGTAGTAGTACTTTAGTTGTAGATTTAGTAGTAGTACTTTAGTTGTAGTAGTACTTTAGCTGTAGTTTTAGTAGTAGTACTTTAGTTGTAGTTTTAGTAGTAGTACTTTAGCTGTAGTTTTAGTAGTAGTACTTTAGCTGTAGTTTTAGTAGTAGTACTTTAGCTGTAGTTTTAGTAGTAGTACTTTAGCTGTAGTTTTAGTAGTAGTACTTTAGCTGTAGTTTTAGTAGTAGTACTTTAGCTGTAGTTTTAGTAGTAGTACTTTAGCTGTAGTTTTAGTAGTAGTACTTTAGCTGTAGTTTTAGTAGTAGTACACTTATTAAAAGTATAAAAAGCTTCAGAAGTCCTAGTCCCTTATAGGTGTTTAATGGCGCGTATTATTTCGGAAGGTGAATCAGTGTGATGGAGCAAGAAATCGAGGGCTCACCTTCAGTTTCTAACACAAACCAGTTTTCAGAAGTCTTATCTACAGAAACACCAACACCTTGTTGATGAATGGGTTAACATCCAACGGTATATCTGTGGAGATTTCAAAACCTGTTCGAGAGAGTCAGATGGAAAGAACACAGAGAAATATTAGAGAAGTAGTTGGAGACAAATGAATGAGAGAGTGAGAGAATGACGAAGGGGTAAAGGGAGGAACTTTAAATAAAAGTACATAGCCAGAGAGAGGGAGTTTGAGAGGTGAACTGGAAGAGGAGAGAGGCAGTTGAAATTAAGCAAATGAAGTAGAGATAACAGGAGTGGGAGATGTGGGAGTCTGGTTTGAGTCTGTCTTGTGCGTTGGTAAGCAGATTCCTGGGTTTGTTCAACATCCTATTGTTAACATCCTGAGTATTTAGTGAGGCCGTTCGGTGTTTGGGCTCTGGTTACTTGTACAGCTGTACAGCCTGTGGATATCTTGTTGTGTTGTTTCTGAAGTCACAGCAACGCGTATGAGCAGGACACTCTTGACTGACTCTGCAGAGAGTGTGGTTAACGGCTGCAGGTTAATACATTTAGAATAAAGCCATCCTCATTCAGTGAATCCACAACAAAATCTGTCCACCTGTATGTGTGTGTGTGTTTAATTTACAGCTGGGGGGAAATGTATTGGGGGACAAAGTGATGTCATTGCTTCACTTTGGTGTCGGTGTGTCGAGAAGTTATTATGATTGCAAAATACTGAGGACTTTTGTTGACTCCAATTTGGTGACATTCTTTGGCACCCTCCACTATCTGGAATGGAGTTAGGGACATTCTATGGGGCCCTCCATTTAGATAAGGTCCCAAAAGGAGTAAACTGTGAAGAAACCTGTTTCTGAGAGACCTCTAGTTTTGTTTATTTACATATGTGATATACAGTGTGTGAAAGTGTGTGTGTGCTCACTTGTTATTATTAGCATATGCTGTTATTTGTGAAATTGGGTTTACCTGATCATAGCATTCATCTGTGTGTGACGATTTCCTCAACCTTCTAAATTGTATTAAACTTGTCAAATGTTAACTTGAGACACTTTGGTTCGTCTTACTGTGAGTCTGAATTCAGTGTTTAGTGTAATCACCCGTCTCCCCCTCCTGTCCGCCCGTCTCCCCCTCCTGTCCGCCCGTCTCCCCCTCCTGTCCGCCCGTCTCCCCTCCTGTCCGCCCGTCTCCCCCTCCTGTCCGCCCGTCTCCCCCTCTGTCCGCCCGTCTCCCCCTCCTGTCCGCCCGTCTCCCCCTCCTGTCCGCCCGTCTCCCCCTCCTGTCCGCCCGTCTCCCCTCCTGTCCGCCCGTCTCCCCTCCTGTCCGCCCGTCTCCCCCTCTGTCCGCCCGTCTCCCCCTCCTGTCCGCCCGTCTCCCCTCCTGTCCGCCCGTCTCCCTCCTGTCCGCCCGTCCGCCTGTCCGCCCCCTCCCCCCTGTCCGCCCGTCTCCCCCTCCTGTCCGCCCGTCTCCCCTCCTGTCCGCCCGTCTCCCCCTCCTGTCCGCCCGTCTCCCTCTCCTGTCCGCCCGTCCCCTCCTGTCCGCCCGTCTCCCCCTCCTGTCCGCCCGTCTCCCCCTCCTGTCCGCCCGTCTCCCCCTCTGTCCGCCCGTCTCCCCCTCTGTCCGCCCGTCTCCCCCTCTGTCCGCCGTCCCCCCCTCTGTCCGCCCGTCTCCCCCTCTGTCCGCCCGTCTCCCCCTCTGTCCGCCCGTCTCCCCCTCTGTCCGCCCGTCTCCCCCTCTGCTACAGGCACGGCAGTAAAAGAGCCTCTGCATTCACATGTGACAGCTAGAATGGATGATATAATACATGTTGTTTATTAAATCACTATTACAAGAACATTAATATCCATATTGGGTGCCAGAATATCCCATCTTACTTGCTGCTCTATACAGGATATAATACAGAGTAAATTATATTCAGACCGAATGCTGAAGTTCTACGAAAATACCAAAAAAGCCATAAATGTTCATTTAGAGCCAGAATCCCAAACAGCCGCTAAATATCAACCATATCAACACTTGTGCATTAACTTAATCTTAAACTTAAACACTCGTGTCAAAACTTAGTCAAACCGTATTGGCCTGCAAAATCTCTAATTCTTAAAGCAAAACACAAATTGGAAGACAAATTGTACACTTGATTCTAAACCTAAGGTCTGAACACCTGTCTGGTCTCTGTACCTGTTAACTGTCTTCATCCTCTCTACTCCTGTCTGATCACCTGTCTGGTCTCTGTACCTGTACTGTCTTCATCCTCTACTCCTGTCTGATCACCTGTCTGGTCTCTGTACCTGTACTGTCTTCATCCTCTCTACTCCTGTCTGATCACCTGTCTGGTCTCTGTACCTGTACTGTCTTCATCCTCTACTCCTGTCTGAACACCTGTCTGGTCTCTGTACCTGTACGGTCTTCATCCTCTACTCCTGTCTGATCACCTGTCTGGTCTCTGTACCTGTACTGTCTTCATCCTCTACTCCTGTCTGAACACCTGTCTGGTCTCTGTACCTGTACGGTCTTCATCCTCTACTCCTGTCTGATCACCTGTCTGGTATCTGTACCTGTACTGTCTTCATCCTCTACTCCTGTCTGAACACCTGACTAATCTCTGTACCTGTTAACTGTCTTTAACCTCTTCTCATTTATTCCACGCCCTATTTGCACAGTGGATCTCTCTCAGCTGCACTGCTGTCATACCTGTTTACAATCTTGAATCACTCAATTTGCTCAGGCGTGCTCAAATGCTTTTTCCAACATAACTTCATATCATATAATCCCATGGACTCTAATGACCTACCTGCTAGACACATTTTATTCTTTGTACATCCTGTATTTAGTTGTATTTTTTTAATATATTTGTTATTGCCATATTAATGCTGCTTAACTGACCCACATATACCTCATCCTGTGTTATCTGTATATCGACTCTCCACTTGATCCTGTATTATCTGTATAGTGACTCTCCACTTGATCCTGTGTTATCTGTATATTGACTCTCCACTTGATCCTGTATTATCTGTATATTGACTGTCCACTTGATCCTGTGTTATCTGTATATTGACTCTGCACTTGATCCTGTATCATCTGTATATTGACTCTCCACTTGATCCTGTATCATCTGTATATTGACTCTCCACTTGATCCTGTGTTATCTGTATATTGACTCTCCACTTGATCCTGTATTATCTGTATATTGACTGTCCACTTGATCCTGTGTTATCTGTATATTGTATGCACTTGATCCTGTATCATCTGTATATTGACTCTCCACTTGATCCTGTATTATCTGTATATTGACTCTCCACTTGATCCTGTATTATCTGTATATTGACTCTCCACTTGATCCTGTATTATCTGTATATTGACTGTCCACTTGATCCTGTATCATCTGTATATTGACTCTCCACTTGATCCTGTATTATCTGTATATTGACTCTCCACTTGATCCTGTATTATCTGTATATTGACTCTCCACTTGATCCTGTATTATCTGTATATTGACTCTCCACTTGATCCTGTATTATCTGTATATTGACTCTCCACTTGATCCTGTATTATCTGTATATTCACACTCTACTTGATCCTGTATTATCGGTATATTGACTCTCCACTTGATCCTGTATTATCTGTATATTGACTCTCCACTTGATCCTGTATTATCTGTATAGTGACTCTCCACTTGATCCTGTATTATATGTATATTGACTCTCCACTTGATCCTGTATTATCTGTATATTGACTCTCCACTTGATCCTGTATTATCTGTATAGTGACTCTCCACTTGATCCTGTATTATATGTATATTGACTCTCCACTTGATCCTGTATTATATGTATATTGACTCTCCACTTGATCCTGTATTATCTGTATATTGACTCTCCACTTGATCCTGTATTATCTGTATAGTGACTCTCCACTTGATCCTGTATTATCTGTATATTGACTCTCCACTTGATCCTGTATTATCTGTATAGTGACTCTCCACTTGATCCTGTATTATATGTATATTGACTCTCCACTTGATCCTGTATTATCTGTATATTGACTCTCCACTTGATCCTGTATTATCTGTATAGTGACTCTCCACTTGATCCTGTATTATATGTATATTGACTCTCCACTTGATCCTGTATTATATGTATATTGACTCTCCACTTGGTCCTGTATTATATGTATATTGACTCTCCACTTGATCCTGTATTATCTGTATATTGACTCTGCACTTGATCCTGTGTTATCTGTATATTGACTCTGCACTTGATCCTGTGTTATCTGTATATTGACTCTCCACTTGATCCTGTATTATCTGTATATTGACTGTCCACTTGATCCTGTGTTATCTGTATATTGACTCTGCACTTGATCCTGTATCATCTGTATATTGACTCTCCACTTGATCCTGTATTATCTGTATATTGACTCTCCACTTGATCCTGTATTATCTGTATATTGACTGTCCACTTGATCCTGTGTTATCTGTATATTGACTCTGCACTTGATCCTGTATCATCTGTATATTGACTCTCCACTTGATCCTGTATTATCTGTATATTGACTCTCCACTTGATCCTGTATTATCTGTATATTGACTCTCCACTTGATCCTGTATTATCTGTATATTGACTCTCCACTTGATCCTGTATTATCTGTATATTCACACTCTACTTGATCCTGTATTATCGGTATATTGACTCTCCACTTGATCCTGTATTATCTGTATATTGACTCTCCACTTGATCCTGTATTATCTGTATAGTGACTCTCCACTTGATCCTGTATTATCTGTATATTGACTCTCCACTTGATCCTGTATTATCTGTATATTGACTCTCCACTTGATCCTGTATTATCTGTATATTGACTCTCCACTTGATCCTGTATTATCTGTATATTGACTCTCCACTTGATCCTGTATTATCTGTATAGTGACTCTCCACTTGATCCTGTATTATATGTATATTGACTCTCCACTTGATCCTGTATTATCTGTATATTGACTCTCCACTTGATCCTGTATTATCTGTATAGTGACTCTCCACTTGATCCTGTATTATATGTATATTGACTCTCCACTTGATCCTGTATTATATGTATATTGACTCTCCACTTGGTCCTGTATTATATGTATATTGACTCTCCACTTGATCCTGTATTATCTGTATATTGACTCTGCACTTGATCCTGTGTTATCTGTATATTGACTCTGCACTTGATCCTGTGTTATCTGTATATTGACTCTCCACTTGATCCTGTATTATCTGTATATTGACTGTCCACTTGATCCTGTGTTATCTGTATATTGACTCTGCACTTGATCCTGTATCATCTGTATATTGACTCTCCACTTGATCCTGTATTATCTGTATATTGACTCTCCACTTGATCCTGTATTATCTGTATATTGACTGTCCACTTGATCCTGTGTTATCTGTATATTGACTCTGCACTTGATCCTGTATCATCTGTATATTGACTCTCCACTTGATCCTGTATTATCTGTATATTGACTCTCCACTTGATCCTGTATTATCTGTATATTGACTCTCCACTTGATCCTGTATTATCTGTATATTGACTCTCCACTTGATCCTGTATTATCTGTATATTCACACTCTACTTGATCCTGTATTATCGGTATATTGACTCTCCACTTGATCCTGTATTATCTGTATATTGACTCTCCACTTGATCCTGTATTATCTGTATAGTGACTCTCCACTTGATCCTGTATTATCTGTATATTGACTCTCCACTTGATCCTGTATTATCTGTATATTGACTCTCCACTTGATCCTGTATTATCTGTATAGTGACTCTCCACTTGATCCTGTATTATATGTATATTGACTCTCCACTTGATCCTGTATTATATGTATATTGACTCTCCACTTGATCCTGTATTATATGTATATTGACTCTCCACTTGATCCTGTATTATATGTATATTGACTCTACACATGATCAAACTAAACTGTAAACTTTCATACAGGGACACAAAGCCGAACCACACGAAACGTACATACCGTAACACAATACAATGCCGCAACACTGACAGACAGAAAAGACAGGACTTATATACACCGACTAACGACAAGAACAGACACAGGTGCGGAGAAACCACAGGTGCACTGAATAGTCACTGATTATTCCCCTCTCCGCTGGCAGGGGGACGTGCCAACACCGGCATAGAGAGGGACAGCAAAGTCCTGCACATTTATTCGCCTTAACTTGGCCAGGTCGCTGTTGCAAATTAGAATTTGTTCTCAATCGTCCTACTTGGTAAAATAAAGGTTAAAAAATAAAGAAAAAAAATGTGTCCTCGTGGAGACCGGCATATGATCTTAATAAATTCAGATTTTTCATAATTAACTTTTATTTTTGGTCCTAATTTCATCAGTAAAATAAAAAGCACCCACACAAACAGCTCCACAGAAATCCACAGCTGCCATGCTACAGTCTTGCCTGCAGAGGGAGACAAACACAAACTGATTTAGGAGATGAGACATTATGAAATACAACAGAAGTTGTCTGAAATATCAGAAACGGACCAGATCTGGTCCTGCAGCCCAGTGGGCCGGTCAAATTAGTTTGATTTCACAGTTGTTTTTATTACTATAAATGGTGAATGTGCGTAAATGTATGTGTTAATGATTCCAAAATCCAAAATGAATCATCTAACAATATTAAATTTAAGATGTCAATTCATGTACAATAAGAACATTTTAGTATATAATAATGACATCAAATCTCTCACTTTTAAGGCAGGACCAGATTCCACAGACAGCAGAAAGCTGGTTTGGTCTTCTACTTATTCCTCGTCTCCAGTAGGAAACCAGCTGAACATCATAAGAGACGATAAATATAACACAGAGAAATTGATAGATTCCATTAGATATTTAAAGATTTTTTTAAACAAATATATATGTATGTGTAAATAAATATAAATATATATATATATGTATAGGAGATGTGGTCTAGAAATTGTAATGTCCTGTTATGTCTGTATAATGAAAAACACTTTACAAATGTAATAAACATTTAAAATTTAAAGTAATATAAATATCCAGGTGTGGCTGACTGTAGACTCAGACTGACTACCTGGAGGTAAAGAGAGCCTTCTCATTGATCATGTTGACTCTGAAGATGTTCACAGCCTTGTTGATATCCATCACATCCTGGTACTTCTCTATGAGAGACCTGGAGAGAGATGACAGTTTACACAAGTGTTACATAGTCCAGATGTCAGAATACAGCTGTTATCGTATAGTGGTAATAAAGTAGGAAACCTCTGTGTGTCCAGACTATCAGACCTAACTCCATCCAGCCCAATAGATCTCTGAGGAACACCTCTGTGTACGTCCAGACTATCAGACCTAACTCCATCCAGCCCAATAGATCTCTGAGGAACACCTCTGTGTGTGTCCAGACTATCAGAACTAACTCCATCCAGCACAAAAGATTGCGTTCTGTCGGTAAGATAGTTATAAAACCACAAATGCTGCAGAATTAAGGCCTATTGGGAACAGTGTCAAAACCTTAGACAAGTCACTGTACCTCTCAATTGTCCCGGGCATGTCCTTTCTCCCCCACGCCTCCAGGGGGCTTAATGAGCAACTACATGGGAAGAGGTTAAGCCGGGGGTGGGAGCAGGGGCTGGTGCGTGGTCTGCCTGTTGTGAGCCACTCCTCCTGGGGGAGGTGCTTGGCCAGGTATGGTCTGAGCATGGCTCTGGGAAGTAGAGAAACCACCCAGTAGATCAGGTCCTCATTCACCACATCATGGAAGCTCTGTAGATACCGACGAACTGCTGGAGACGGCTGGATGGAGGACAGGTTCTGTAGAGAGGAGGAAGGGATGAGGGAAAGAGTTTGATGAGGACAATTAGGAGAGGAAGAAATGTAGAATAAAGAGGAGAGAGGTTAGGATATGTAAGGAGAAAACTGTAGGAATATTGGAGCCCCTTTAGAGGTTTGGTGTTTCGTTAAGTGGGTGAGATTGTTTTGTTACTCAGAGGTTGTACTTACTAAATGTCGTTGTACCCAAGGTTCCTAATTAGGCTAATTAGCGGAATATTTCCACAACATTTAACTCAGTAAGAGCTCGGGTATCTGTAAATGAACCAACCTCAACTCAGGTTATAGTATTAAACTTCTAGGTTTGGATGCTAACTGAACAAGTCATAATACCCTGTTCTAGCGCTGGCTAATCAATGACAGATTTCTATCAGATTGGAGGTCTCATGCTAAGTAACAATTTGATAATGTTGTCCGGTTCTTACCAGCAGTTTAAGTTCGACGTTCTTCAGAGTTAGCTCATAGTGTTGATGTGTTCTCTGGAGAAACTGCTTTATGTCTTCTGGGCCCTCAAGTGTTCTGATCAGCTCCTGACACACACACACACACACACACACAGGTACAGACACACACACACACACACACACACACACACACACACACACACACACACACACACACACACAGGTACAGGCACACACACACACACACACACAGGTACAGGCACACACACACACACAGGTACAGGCACACACACACACACACACACACACACACACACACACACACACACACACAGGTACACGCACACACACACACACACACACACACACACACACACACACACACACACACACACAGGTACAGGCACACACACACACACACACACAGGTACAGGCACACACACACGCACATCAAACCTAGCTATTCAAATATAAATATACAAATTCTGTGGAGAACTAGGAAAACTGAACCTGACAAACGAGTCCACTTAAACCAAGATGCCAACCACAAAAATGCTTCTAAGAATAACTAAAGCAGTTTTTATGCAACAGTATAAACAAAAATAAACACTATTACTCAGTTTTGGATGTGTAGTTTTAGCGTACCTCCAGCATGGAAATGGATCTGTTCAGGTAGAGCGCCTCCTGGTGGCAGAAATCAGTGTAGCGCTGGACAGGCAGATGTCCGGCATACATCCTCCTGAGGAAGGCTGAAGCGTAATGAAGGGTCTCGTCTGCTACTCTCTCACTGGCTGTCCACATGACGTCATACAAACTGGCCCCTTCAACCAGCCCTGGGGGGCGGAATGGGGTGACAAACAGCAGGCATGAAGAGGAGAGTGGCTTTACAAAGTGAAGAGATATCCTGTATTTCTGTCATTAAATGAATGAGTGCGTCTGTCTCTTCAACTCGCTATGAGATACCAGATCACATGATATGAATCTCTATTAAGCTCATATGTGTTTAGGTTCATATAAATAGGAATGTGTGTGGAAATCAGTAGAATATTATCCATTGGTGTAACATTAGGGCTGTCACGTAATCAGGTGTAGTGCAGGAAGCGACAAAACTGCGAAAAAAACTAAACACTCTACAGAATAAAACAAACGCGTAGCCCACTACATGTCCCTGGTGGACTAGGAGTTGTGACAGTACCCCATCCTTAAGGCCTGGCTGCCAGACAGGTGGTTCTGCTGTTCTCTGTTCTCTTGCCTCTGGTTTACTAGAAATTGTGACAACGGCTACACTCCAAGTGATGATAAAGTTACTATTGAAAATACATGAAAGAGTGAATCGTAGTGTCTGTCTTTAACCATCATGTACTACAACCACTTACCGGTCTGGGGGATGTTCTTCTGACTTTGCAGTAAATCAACATTGGATCTAAGCAGACAAGAAAGAGAGGTTTAGAGTTTAAGATCCCTGATAATTTAATAATAAATCCTCTAAAACATTCTCAGTCCATCTAGCTTTTGTTTATAACTCTATTTAAAAAGATAGTGGAAAAGTGTTACAGCAGAAACCAGTGGCAGAAATATGAGTTCCTATAAACTTTCTACTTAAGTCGTGATCATGTTCAGATACCAGTAAACAGACATGCCTGATGACCTTTACTAACCCCGGGTTTGAATCCCAGGCAGGACACAGGACAGTGTTAGCACGCTTACCTCGTCTTCATGGAACAAACGTAGAATCGCAGCTCTTCACAAGATGCATCATTCCAGCCACGCCCACCTGAAGGTAACAACCAATCACATCTCTGGAATAAAGTAATCTCTGTGATAAAGTGTGTCTATGTGTCTGTACCTCCAGTGTGTAGTTCCATACAGTTCTATGTGTCTGTACCTCCAGTGTGTAGTTCCATACAGTTCTATGTGTCTGTACCTCCAGTGTGTAGTTCCATACAGTTCTATGTGTCTGTACCTCCAGTGTGTAGTTCCATACAGTTCTATGTGTCTGTACCTCCAGTGTGTAGTTCCATACAGTTCTATGTGTCTGTACCTCCAGTGTGTAGTTCCATACAGTTCTATGTGTCTGTACCTCCAGTCTGTAGTTCCATACAGTTCTATGTGTCTGTACCTCCAGTCTGTAGTTCCATACAGTTCTATGTGTCTGTACCTCCAGTGTGTAGTTCCATGCAGTTCTATGTGTCTGTACCTCCAGTGTGTAGTTCCATACAGTTCTATGTGTCTGTACCTCCAGTCTGTAGTTCCATACAGTTCTATGTGTCTGTACCTCCAGTCTGTAGTTCCATACAGTTCTATGTGTCTGTACCTCCAGTGTGTAGTTCCATACAGTTCTATGTGTCTGTACCTCCAGTGTGTAGTTCCATACAGTTCTATGTGTCTGTACCTCCAGTGTGTAGTTCCATACAGTTCTATGTGTCTGTACCTCCAGTGTGTAGTTCCATACAGTTCTATGTGTCTGTACCTCCAGTGTGTAGTTCCATACAGTTCTATGTGTCTGTACCTCCAGTGTGTAGTTCCATACAGTTCTATGTGTCTGTACCTCCAGTGTGTAGTTCCATACAGTTCTATGTGTCTGTACCTCCAGTCTGTAGTTCCATACAGTTATATGTGTCTGTACCTCCAGTGTGTAGTTCTATACAGTTATATGTGTCTGTACCTCCAGTCTGTAGTTCCATACAGTTCTATGTGTCTGTACCTCCAGTGTGTAGTTCCATACAGTTCTATGTGTCTGTACCTCCAGTGTGTAGTTCCATACAGTTCTATGTGTCTGTACCTCCAGTGTGTAGTTCCATACAGTTCTATGTGTCTGTACCTCCAGTGTGTAGTTCCATACAGTTCTATGTGTCTGTACCTCCAGTGTGTAGTTCCATACAGTTATATGTGTCTGTACCTCCAGTCTGTAGTTCCATGCAGTACTTTCCATGTCCAGAGATAATTGGCTCCTCCTCTCCGTGGAAATTGTAAAACACTGAGCCGTCACTCCAGAGCCACACCCCCTTCTGAACACAAATAAACACTGACTAACCAGTGATTAACCACACCCCCTCCTGATTTGTATATGTACAGTATATGTGACAGACTGACTGACTGTGTAAACAATAGATGCAGTGTACCTGAGTTATGTCATAGCCTCCAATCCACACTGGTTGGTTTGTGTGTCTTTTCACCAGATCCTGGATGAACACCTGTTGATCTGGACTGTGAATTGAAGCCAGATTTCCTCCACTCTGGGAGCAGTAGGACTGGAGAGATTCAGGCATTACCTCAGTTCTACACATATTCCTATCTTTTCAAATATTGCCTGCAGTTCGATCTATTTGTACAATTAATCACTGCCAAACATTCCAACGAACACTTTGATTCAATAATTCGGACAAAAATATAGTATGTAATTGTAGAGTTGTATAAAAAGAAATGGATTGTACACATCAACAATGTGCATAATAAATATGGAAAAACTGTTGTTAAATTAAATACAATAAAGTGTTTTTGTGTTGTATTTTGATGCATAGATTTTTTGTGGGTGTCACGAGTGGTGAGTAAGTGTACTGCACTGTCTGGTTTCGGGTGCACCCTTTCCTGGTTTGTGTTGGTTACAGCTGTTGGGGATTTGCAATCACTGGGCTATAAAGGGGATTGCTAGATTTCACTCGTTGCGCTTCATTGTTACATGTCACAACGTTATATGTAGGTGAGTGTTTGTTTGAAGACGGGTTGTTAGGGGAATGTTTATTATAAGACGCTATACGCGCACTTTCATTTATCCTTTTCACCAGTCGTGTTTGTCGCCGTTCTACGGTTTGTTTTAAGTTCTTTGTGTATAATTAAACATACCGGACGGATTACTGGCTCTGCACATGGCTTATTACGCTACACCCTACGGCCGTGACAGAATGAACAGCCACCGAAGCCAGCAGAGTCGGACGGTGAGTGGATTCTGCGGGGGGGCAAGCTATAGCGCCCCGTCGGATGAAGCTCACCGTCACCCCACGGAGCGGTGGGAGTGGAATCGGCCGGAGGCACCACAGGAGCGGTGGCTACGTCTCCGGCCGTATGCTGTCTATGAACCATCTTTGCAGCATTTAGGGTCAGTGACAATGGGTCCGCGGGCCTTCTATGAAGGCAAGAGGACATCCCGGAGGCGCCCCAAAGTAATTTTTGGGGGGGAGCTAACGGGGTGTTCACGGAGGTCCGCGGAGAGAACACCCACGGCCCTGGTGCTGCAACAGCAGCCCCCCACTGCTCCGGTGCTGCAGCCAGGCCCAGCAAAAGCCATGGAGCTGCAGCAAAGACCCCAGCTCCAACAGGGCTATGACCCTTTCCGGCCACCAACCTCCAGGGCCCAGAGACCACCTAAGGGCCTGGAGTGCCAGCCGCCCGGAGTGATAAGGAGATGGTGGGGGGGTGTGGTTCACCCTGCAGGACCAGCCTCTCCCACTCCAGGGTGAGTGCCTAGATGAGCCCCTCCCACCTTTGCTTAAGTGCCCTGAGCGGCTCCTCCCTCCTCTGCGTGAGTGCCCGGACCAGCCCCTCCCACCTTTGCTTAAGTGCCCTGAGCGGCTCCTCCCTCCTCTGCGTGAGTGCCCAGACCAGCCCCTCGCACTTAAGCGTGAGTGTCCAGAGCGGCTCCTCCCCCCTCTACGTGAGTGCCCGGACCAGCCCCTCCCACTTAAGCATGAGTGTCCTGAGCGGCTCCTCCCCCCTCTACGTGAGTGCCCGGACCAGCTTCTCCCACTCCAGGGTGAGTGCCCTGGGGGGCTCCTCCTTCCTCCGCCAGAGCTCCCAGAGCGTCCCTGCCTGCCAGAGCTCCCGGAGTGTCATCTCCTTCCTCCGCCAGAGCTCCCAGAGCGTCCCTGCCTGCCAGAGCTCCCGGAGTGTCATCTCCTTCCTCTGCCAGAGCTACCAGAGCGTCCTTGCCTGCCAGAGCTCCCAGAGCGTCCTTGCCTGCCAGAGCTCCCAGAGCGTCCTTGCCTGCCAGAGCTCCCAGAGCGTCCCCGCCTGCCAGAGCTCCCAGAGCGTCCCCGCCTGCCAGAGCTCCCAGAGCGTCCCCGCCTGCCAGAGCTCCCAGAGCGTCCCCGCCTGCCAGAGCTCCCAGAGCGTCCCCGCCTGCCAGAGCTCCCAGAGCGTCCCCGCCTGCCAGAGCTCCCAGAGCGTCCCCGCCTGCCAGAGCTCCCAGAGCGTCCCCGCCTGCCAGAGCTCCCAGAGCGTCCCCGCCTGCCAGAGCTCCCAGAGCGTCCCCGCCTGCCAGAGCTCCCAGAGCGTCCTTGCCTGCCAGAGCTCCCAGAGCGTCCTTGCCTGCCAGAGCTCCCAGAGCGTCCTTGCCTGCCAGAGCTCCCAGAGCGTCCTTGCCTGCCAGAGCTCCCAGAGCGTCCTTGCCTGCCAGAGCTCCCAGAGCGTCCTTGCCTGCCAGAGCTCCCAGAGCGTCCTTGCCTGCCAGAGCTCCCAGAGCGTCCTTGCCTGCCAGAGCTCCCAGAGCGTCCTTGCCTGCCAGAGCTCCCAGAGCGTCCTTGCCTGCCAGAGCTCCCAGAGCGTCCTTGCCTGCCAGAGCTCCCAGAGCGTCCTTGCCTGCCAGAGCTCCCAGAGCGTCCTTGCCTGCCAGAGCTCCCAGAGCGTCCTTGCCTGCCAGAGCTCCCAGAGCGTCCTTGCCTGCCAGAGCTCCCAGAGCGTCCTTGCCTGCCAGAGCTCCCAGAGCGTCCTGCCTGCCAGAGCTCCCAGAGCGTCCTTGCCTGCCAGAGCTCCCAGAGCGTCCTTGCCTGCCAGAGCTCCCAGAGCGTCCTTGCCTGCCAGAGCTCCCAGAGCGTCCTTGCCTGCCAGAGCTCCCAGAGCGTCCTTGCCTGCCAGAGCTCCCAGAGCGTCCTTGCCTGCCAGAGCTCCCAGAGCGTCCTTGCCTGCCAGAGCTCCCAGAGCGTCCTTGCCTGCCAGAGCTCCCAGAGCGTCCTTGCCTGCCAGAGCTCCCAGAGCGTCCTTGCCTGCCAGAGCTCCCAGAGCGTCCTTGCCTGCCAGAGCTCCCAGAGCGTCACCGCCTAAAATGGCCGCCGCCACGCCCACCACGATGGCCGCCGCCACGTCCACCACGATGGCCGCCGCCACGTCCACCAAGATGGCGGAAGCCTTGCCGCACAAGATGGCGATCGGGCCACCAAGGCCCTTTAAGGGCTGGACCTGCTGTCTTGGACTAACCCTTTGGGTGTGACAGTGGGTCCTTGCCTGTTGCTCCCTTGTTTTTTTTGTGTGTTGTTAATGTTGGTTGTTGTTGGCTATCTGGGAGCTAGCCTTAAGTGGGGGGTACTGTCACGAGTGGTGAGTAAGTGTACTGCACTGTCTGGTTTCGGGTGCACCCTTTCCTGGTTTGTGTTGGTTACAGCTGTTGGGGATTTGCAATCACTGGGCTATAAAGGGGATTGCTAGATGTCACTCGTTGCGCTTCATTGTTACATGTCACAACGTTATATGTAGGTGAGTGTTTGTTTGAAGACGGGTTGTTAGGGGAATGTTTATTATAAGACGCTATACGCGCACTTTCATTTATCCTTTTCACCAGTCGTGTTTGTCGCCGTTCTACGGTTTGTTTTAAGTTCTTTGTGTATAATTAAACATACCGGACGGATTACTGGCTCTGCACATGGCTTATTACGCTACACCATACACAGACTGTGACAGTGGGATTGTATCTTGTAATTGTGTTGATCTCTTTTAATATTCTCAATAATGTTCATTATTACCACAATTATTAACATAACCTGGGTTATCAGCGGGGTTTTTTCAATTATATTTACATAAATATTTTATAATTTTGCATTACTGTAGAACATTAACCATGGAAATGATATTGCATGAATTTCTTTCAAAATGTTTTAAAAAGTGGCAGTTGAATATTGTTTTTACATTTGGCCTAATGTGCAAAAACTCAGCAGGATTATTGAATGTGCAACATTTCACAAACAGCAGCAAACAAGACACACATGCATGAAAACTGGTATTTCAAATCTGAATATCTGAATCTAACATTAACCTAAAACTTGAGCCATAATTTCACAACCCATATTGCCTCACCCTGTTCTCTAATCCTAAACATAAGTGATCGAAATGTAACATGACAAATTGCCTTGCCAATGTTAGTACAACAAAAATGATATTTTTAAGGACCTGGGGTTATTTCAAGATTTTTATGCAAACAACAAATATATGTTATTACTTTTAACTGTTATGCAACTATTTACTTGTATTAGTAAACCATGCGTTAAATTGCCACACACAAGCCTTCAGTCCAATTAATGAGATTCACGGCTGTCATCCCTGTTACTTTATCACAAAAAAGCAATTTACTCCGGTTATTCGAGATAAAAGAGTGAATCAATATAATAGGCTATAATGATACCTTGATTGATTAGAGATGGCTTACCTGACAGGGTCTATCACTAGAAGATATATTAATATTGTTGCAATGTCTTTCCATCCAACTTCTGTCTTAAATGTTAGAGCTGGTTGGGGCTTGCGCTTCCAAGTGGTTGAGCGAGTTCTTTCTCATTGGTCTATTGATCAACCCTAAAACATTTCCTTAACATTCAACACTTTTAATTGCTTCATCTATCCGTGTGTTGGACGTAAAAACAGGCTAGTGGCTAAACTGGTGAAGCAAGGGCGTATAGGTTTGGTCTCAGCTTTGGTGGGGACATGCGGAGAAAAATATGAGCAGACAAAAATAAGTATGTATTACCTGCCGTTTGACTTTTAGATGGCAATGCTGTTTGTCAGATTCAGTTTCAATATATTGTAGCGGTGTCGCTACTCCGCCTTCCCAACGAGGTACACCTATATGGAGCAGTGGGTAGTCTGCTCGGCTGGGGAGGCGTAGGTCGCTGGTTCGATTCCCCCCACCGGGCATGACAGTATGTTAATCTTGCCCAGATTAAATAGTGTAATATTTATGTTAATGAGTATGGAAATACATTATTATTATTAATCATATAATGATTTAACATATTGGTAGGGACAATTTAGTCATGTTAACATATTGGTGTGGACAATTTAATCATGTTAACATATTGGTGGGGACAATTTAGTCATGTTAGACATTTCACCGTAAACACCTCATAAATTAAACCTTAAAGAAACAAACTGATTACAAATTCTGCATCTGCTGTCGATAGAGAACAAGCAACACACCATATTTTTCTATATCGGTTTCATATTTATCTTAATAACATGAATATGTGTTAAGGCACCATCTTAAAAGTTTTATTATTATTATATTAAATATTATTATTTATTATTTTATTTTATGGTCCAAGCTATTGAGCAATATCATTTACGAAATGATGTTGATAACAGATCAGTTGTGGCGGCAGTCCGGTTCGACAAGTGATACGCTTCCTGGTGATGTGTAATGAGAGGATGGTGAGAGATCATGGAACCTGAACTGGATCTCGTCATGTGTAATGATAGAATGGTGAGAGATCATGGAACCTGAACTGGATCTCCTCATGTGTAATGATAGAATGGTGAGAGATCATGGAACCTGAACTGGATGGAGGAACTGTTGACAGAGAAGTTCCCATTAAGTTAGTTCCAGTGTCATGTCTAAGTCCTGTAGTTTTCAGTCGGATGTGTATTGGCCAATCAGTCTTAGGATGTTGTTTGTTCTGTATCAAATGTCAAGTGGCTCTGGGTCCCAGAAAATGGTTATTATATTATGTCATGTTATTATTATTTATAATATCTCGGGTTTGAGATGGCAGTCTGAATTTAAAACACACTGCTTAAACAGAAGGGAACACATATTAATCATCACAGTAGAACATCAAGTCAATTAAACTCCTTCTGATGACAGTGACGTCAGATGCATTGTGGGAAGTAACAACAAACAACGCTCCAAATGGTTCTGCGGGTGGTGCCCACAGATAACTGCTCTCTCCTCATCCGCCCTGACTGATTGTTCTCTAGTTTTGTGTTTAGGCTAGTTGTCACTATGGTAACATGAGGTGGTACCAGCAGCCCATTCAGGTTGCACAGGTAGTCAGATCCTCCAGGATGGCACGACCATATCTGCCATCACAAGAATGTTTGCTGTGTCACCCAGTACAGACTCAAGAGCATGGAGGAGATACCAGGAGACGAGCGGTTAGATGAGGAGAGCTAGACAGGGCTGTAGAATGCCATCAACCCAGCAGCTGGAGCGGTTTCTGCTCTTTTATTACAAGGAGGAACAGCAGGAGAACTGCCAGCATACAGAATAAGATACAGCAGCCTACTGGTACAGAATAAGATACAGCAGCCTACTGGTACAGAATAAGATACAGCAGCCTACTGGTACAGAATAAGATACAGCAGCCTACTGGTACAGAATAAGATACAGCAGCCTACTGGTACAGAATAAGATACAGCAGCCTACTGGTACAGAATAAAATACAGCAGCCTACTGGTACAGAATAAGATACAGCAGCCTACTGGTACAGAATAAGATACAGCAGCCTACTGGTACAGAATAAGATACAGCAGCCTACTGGTACAGAATAAGATACAGCAGCCTACTGGTACAGAATAAGATACAGCAGCCTACTGGTACAGAATAAGATACATCAGCCTACTGGTACAGAATAAGATACAGCAGCCTACTGGTACAGAATAAGATACAGCAGCCTACTGGTACAGAATAAGATACAGCAGCCTACTGGTACAGAATGACATACAGCAGCCTACTGGTACAGAATAAGATACAGCAGCCTACTGGTACAGAATAAGATACAGCAGCCTACTGGTACAGAATAAGATACAGCAGCCTACTGGTACAGAATAACATAACAGCAGCCTACTGGTACAGAATAAGATACAGCAGCCTACTGGTACAGAATAAGATACAGCAGTCTACTGGTACAGAATAAGATACAGCAGCCTACTGGTACAGAATAACATAACAGCAGCCTACTGGTACAGAATAAGATACAGCAGCCTACTGGTACAGTATAAGATACAGCAGCCTACTGGTACAGAATAACATAACAGCAGCCTACTGGTACAGAATAAGATACAGCAGCCTACTGGTACAGAATAAGATACAGCAGCCTACTGGTACAGAATAACATAACAGCAGCCTACTGGTACAGAATAAGATACAGCAGCCTACTGGTACAGAATAAGATACAGCAGCCTACTGGTACAGAATAAGATACAGCAGCCTACTGGTACAGAATAAGATACAGCAGCCTACTGGTACAGAATAACATAACAGCAGCCTACTGGTACAGAATAAGATACAGCAGCCTACTGGTACAGAATAAGATACAGCAGTCTACTGGTACAGAATAAGATACAGCAGCCTACTGGTACAGAATAACATAACAGCAGCCTACTGGTACAGAATAAGATACAGCAGCCTACTGGTACAGAATGACATAACAGCAGCCTACTGGTACAGAATAAGATACAGCAGCCTACTGGTACAGAATAACATAACAGCAGCCTACTGGTACAGAATAACATAACAGCAGCCTACTGGTACAGAATAAGATACAGCAGCCTACTGGTACAGAATAAGATACAGCAGCCTACTGGTACAGAATAACATAACAGCAGCCTACTGGTGTACATGATTCAGTCACTTTTAATGGGCATCACTGACTTCATAGACTGGACATATTGTCAATCAGAAAGTAAAAGAGAAAGAGATAAGACAGGGTATCCAGGCAATAAAACAATGAAAAGTATAGTTCATGTAAATAAAATGCCTTGAAGTCTTAAAACGTGTTGGTTCGTCTTTTGAAGTGACTATTTCAGTTGAATTGGCGTCCCTATATATGTAATTGTTGCATGGTGTGTTGTTGTGCAAAGTGGTCTTAAATTCAATTCAAAGTGGCATTAAAATGATTAAACCCACTTACATTTCAGGTGCTGAAACTTGCAGATCTCCTGGAGACAAATGCATAAAAGAAGTGATAGAGAGAGAGAGAGAGAGAGAGACAGAGAGAGAGAGAGAGAGAGAGAGAGAGAGAGAGAGAGAGAGAGAGAGACAGATCCTAGAGCCTGTAGTTACAGCTGGCGCACATCCTTGAGAAGGGGGGTTTGAACCCACAAAACAATACCATAGAAAAACATTCAATAGATCCGTTTACCCTACTTTCTATTGAAAATACACACAACTGAGCATTCTAGCACCAACAAAACCACTTCTGTTCCATATTTAAATTGGCCCATGCACTTTTCCCAACTGTTTTCCCTTTTACTTCCTTGCCACCATTGAGGCAGGTGACCCAGATATTACAAAATGGATAGACGTTGGTGTTATGTTGGGCAGGTTCTAGCAGCTGTATTTCTTTGTGGTCCAGTTCAGTGGGGCGGAGCCTATGGCCAGGATTCCCCCGGAGATCAACATGCATCCATTACCCGTCAGTTGAACAGCAGCGCCACAAAACCAAGGTAAGACACAGGTGTAGATGCACCCTCACACACACACATGTTCACACAGTCGTAAACACACACACACACACACTTAGACACAGGATAATCCTGTAGACTCGTGCCAGGTGTGTTATTTTGGATGTGTGTGTGTGTGTGATCACTCCTCTTGCAGGTAACCATGTGCATCCATGTGTTGATCCTTCTGTGGTTGGGTGTGGCTTTCTCTCTCACCCCGCCCACTCTGGGTTTCTCCCGTGGTGCAAGCCCCGCCTCCTGCATAGAAATGAGTCCCGGTCACATCCGCACTCATCCTCAGGATCGCCATGGCAGCCATGTCACACTGTATACATCCGCCTCTTCGTACCTGCCTGGAGACCTGGTTACAGGTATTTGACAGTGAATAACAGTGTATGACAGTTTATAACCGTGTATAACAGTGTGACAGTTTATAACAGTGTATAAAAGTATACAGCAGTATATAACAGTGTATAAAAGTATATAACAGTGTATAAAAGTATACAACAGTATATAACAGTGTATAAAAGTATACAGCAGTATATAACAGTGTATAACAGTATATAACAGTGTATAACAGTGTATAACAGTATAT